>JANKKI010000024.1:3850000-4450000 GCA_025175665.1 Cinchona pubescens | reverse complement strand
TTATGTGAATTACAAATATCACTAACTTATCAAAATATCTCAAGTATGAAAAATCATCAAACAATTTCAACGTCAAAGCTTTATAATTTGGCAAACCTATCATGCACATTCCATTGATAATTTATAAAATTACATAGAAAATTCGATCAAATAATTTTCATTAACTAAGTCAAAATATCTAATTGAATAAATCATAAGCATAGTTCGAACCAATTCACAAGTTTGACATTGTTTAGTAAAACTGGTATATTTTGAGATATATAAATCATATAGGTGTGATCTTTATTGCACTCCATTTTATCAATCTACCATCAAATTTCATCAGATTTCCACCAATTTCCCAAAAAAAAATCACATTTTTTTCTTTCTCTTATATACCTTCATTTCACAATGGTTCGATCTCGTTAAGGCTCTTCATGAACAGCAACTCATGGACGTAAATCAAAGGGAAAAGCTCCAATGCATTGGGAATCATCCGCTAATCCTCAAGCTTCAACAAATCCACCCCTACCAAAATTCATCGATGCCAAGGTATCTGAACGGTATACATATCTTCTTAGAAAATCTAAAATTGTTCAAAGACTTGCTTCTCAAAGTCTTTTCGATGAATTCAATCTTCCAATTGTCAAATCTTGTTTTGAAAAACAAAATTGGGGTCACTTAGTTCACATTGACTTACCTGTTTATCATGAGATGGTGCTCCAATTCACAGCCAATCTTCGGAAAGGCCCCATTGTTTGCAATTTGTTTCTCGTGTGAACAGCAGAAATCTTGAAATTTCCTCCAACATCATCAATACTATTTTTGAATGTGAAGTCTCATCCCCGAATGAATTTTCTTATTTCTTTTCTTTAAATAAATGGCCCGCTCTGGACACTCTATTTTATATTGACGAAGTTAGAGCAATTTTTAACTTCAATTCATCAAACAGGCCTCGGAAGTCAAGACTACTTTGCTCACTCCTGAAATGAATATTTTATACACTTTTGTCACAAATTTGCTGTTACCAACTGATGGGCATCGCACCGAGCCCAGAAAATACAGCTTTACCTGTTTTACTGTGTTTTCAAAGGAATTCCTCTTGATTTTGGGTATCTTTTATGTTTCCTGTGGGAACTCTTTCTTACTGATACCTGCCGAAACATTCCCTTCAAAAAATTTCTCACCAAAGTATTTGATTATGTTGAAGTACCTTTCAGCGGAAACAAACAATTCCTTTCCTACTTCAACAAAGCCTACATTGAGCAGAAGTGCTTCCGTTATTTTAATGATCAATGGTTAACTAAAGTTTCCTTTGATATTGAACGATCGAAATCCCAAGCCTCTACCTCTGGTCTGGCACTTTCTCATTCCCCTCCTCCTCAAAAACCTCCACCAGTCCATGATCCTCATCCTTCTTCCTCTGAACCTTCACTTTCATAAATTTGCAGCCTTCACAGTTCTCTTGAACTTGATTTGAGAACTCAAGTGGGCTGCTTTCAACGTTACACTAATGGCAAGTTAAAGTGACTTGAAACTCGTCAGATGGTCCTCCAAGAGGCACTCAGCTTAGGCATGTCTACTTCAGCTCAAGTTCAATTTGCCAATATTCAATCACAATATGCCCTCGACTCCTCTACCGAAAGTGATGAAAATGACAATGCCGAAGAAAAGGATGATCGTGAGGGCAACGACGAGGACATCGATGATCAAGGTGCTGCTGATGCTGATGAGGGCGACGACGAGGATATTGACGTTACATTCAATTTTATCATGCAATGACACGATGACGGAGATGACGATAGTGAAGCTAGGTGATCATGCCCCTTCCAAACGGCACAAGATCGAAAAACGCTCTAAGAAGAAAAAATGACTCGACCTAGATTCTCTATTAATTCATTAACATGTATTTTGGCTTTGGAATTACTTTGGATATTACTTTGACATAGATGTTGGAATTGAAATTATTTTGGTTTTATGACCAAAATATTATTTTGAAATAGATATTATTGTCATGTAATGTCTTAATTTTGATGATGTTGATGCTGGTTTAACTTTGATGATGTTAATGTTGGTTATTTGAGTCCACATTCTCAGGGGGAGCTTTGTTTGATGATGTAAAAAGGGGAAGTAGGAATAAATAAATAAATATGCAAAATTGTTGGTTGTGCTGTTACTCATATCTATTGATTTTACATGATTGGATATGATTGGTTATTCTATGACTGCTTGTCATCATCAAAAAATGAGAGATTGATGTTTCCCAAATCTTATTTTGATGATGACATAAGTACTAAATTCTGAAAACAAGTTGTTCAGGTCTGCTATATTTTCTGCTGAAAACAGGTTGTCCGGACGCAGTACACCGTCTGAACTATGTCAGTTTTCTCAGACGAACAAGAGTGTTCGATATAAATTCACTCGGACTCATCTCACCGTCCGAACAGACAGGCAGAAAACAAACTTCTTCATGCTCCTCAATGGAAGCATACAACTGAGTCCGAACAAAGCTTTCTTCGAACGAACATGACAGTCCGAAACTCAATTCGGACGATGAAACAGGCCGTTCGAACAATATCTTTCACCAACTGCACTAAGATCGGACGCTGTGTCGGACACTTCATCTTTATCTCGAACGTCCGAAACCTTAACGACTAGTTTTTGTGCATTTATTATTGAGGCGTTTGGAAGTAGTTACAACCACAATTTATTGCTCCTATAAATATCTGCTCTATTGTTCTGTAAGAAGCATATAATACATTGAATACAATCCCTAGAAAAGAGCAATTTGAGTGCAAATTGGCTATAGTGCTATATTGTATTAGTGTGTAGTTTAGAGTGCAATTCAAAATTTTGAGTGGAGTGACAATCTTGTACAAAAGTGAGGTTGTGAGTAAATTCTTGGCTCAACTAAAAGAGTTTTAGTGTGAGCAAGAATTGCCCTACTTTGTAAAGATTATTGGCTCACCAAGTTTATGATGCATTCTAGTGGATTAATACTTCTTCTGTTAAAAGCTTGTTAGTTTGGAAGTATTGGTTGTTTAATCTCTTTTTTACTTTCTTTACATTCCTTAAGTTTCATTGATTCTATCTTTATTATATTATTTGTTAGTGGAAAATTTTCAATAACTTTAATCTTATAAAAATAATTTTTGAAACCTAATTCACTCCCCTCTTAGGTTGCTTTGGGACCAACAATAATTAACTGCATACTAACACACTCGTCCTGTAATTGCACGGATCGCATAGTGGTATATAACTCTTACTTGCTCTTACCCTTCTGGATAGTGTCCTCTATTGGTCTTGCCTTCTAGTTAGAGTTCTCACTTGTTCTTGCCCGCCGAGTTAGAGCTCTAATACGTGTCAAACCCTAATTTCATAATTAACTGCGTACTAACACACACGTCTCCATAATTGCACGGATCGCGTAGTAGTATATAGGTAATACGGATCGTTCTCACGAGGACAAATTAGGTCGATTACCGAATACTTTGAATTAATCACTATTTAGACGATAGTGAATTGACCCACAATTAAAAAGAATTATTTTTGGATTTTTTGAATTTTTTTGGATTTCTATAAAAATAAATTAAATAATGAACTAACCCTAGAAAATTATGAAAGAATAAATTTGCATAAATTGAACAATGAACTAAACTAATTTAACTATGAAAAGATTAATTGATGAACAGCCTAACTAGAATTAATTAAAAATCCAACAAAAGCAAATTAAAATAAATAACAAATAAAACTACGAATTAACCCTAACTAAATTTATATAAAATAAATAGAAATAATTAAATAATTAAAAGACAAAATTGAAGTAAAAATAATTAATTGATAAATACTGAAGTGTACGAATCCTCCAATGATTGTCATAGGTTCGCTGGAAAATCCATGAATCAAAAATCACAAAGTGTAATAATTCCATGTACACATTCTTGAAATCAAAATTCAAAAATTCCTAAAGAAACTTAATGCTAAAAAGTATAGAATTATGAAGAGAAAACCCTGGCGGCTATTGTAAAAAATACCGATCTAAAAACTAATTCTAATTTTGTGAGGGAAAAGGGATATTTATAGAGGTATGTGAGTTTTTTATTAATAAACAAATTTTGCAGCTCACAATTGCTTTTCTTCACAATCCTTCATGGCCCACAATTACTTCCTTGTACCCTTGCATGTTGAACTCCATACCATGAGCCTTGCTGCAGCATATGAATCCCCTTACTGTAGCAAGGAAGATTTCTGCCAAGAATTCTTTGGCCAGGCTCAAAACGAGCCTAGCTTTCCTTTATCATTTTTTTTCTTTTTTTTCTTTTTCCTTGTCCAAGATTACAAGTCTCCACTTTTGAACTTCCAAATTTACCCTTTTCCTGCACAACAAAAAATACGAATATTACTAATAATTTTAACACAAAGTTAATACTAAAAATTACCAAAACATATTAAAACACACAAAACTAAATTGAACCAAATACTCCTAAATCACACACAAAACACCTAGAATTAGGGTTACGAAGTATCAAATTCGGGTTTATAGTAGATGTAAATAAATTATCCCCAAATTCCTATAGTTATCAACTCCCCTAACTTAATGTTTTGCATGTCCCGAACAAAAAGAAAAGAAAAAGACTAACACAATAATACGACCACAAACAAAAAGAAGATTCACACAAAACTAACTCTTCTCATGTATCAATAATAAACCTTTTAACGGAATATTCAATTGAATTCCACACACACATAAGAAAATCGATCTATAATCCCACATTCATCATGACAATGCAACCACTCCCCTCACAAAGAAAAAGTTTGGAAAGCAGGATCACTCCCTAACCCTTCTAGACAAAACTTATATTAAGCATAGTTTAAAAAAACCAAGTCAGACATTCAAAAGAATGTTTCCATCCCATAATCACTAATACGAATTAATTCAAACCAAAAGATCAAATAGGACTTTACGGCTTGTAATGCAAGTTAAGGGACAATGGTAGGATAAATTTAGATAAAGTAGCTCAAATCACCTTAGTTACATCACCTTGACAACATTGAACATCTCAAAATTCCCAAATACATGTCCGAACCACATCATCATTTAACCAACAACTTCAACCAACAACATAGAAGGTTACAACATCACAAAAAAACAATACTTGAACTTGACTGACAAACAAAAAAAATTTTCTTCTATTTTTCTTTTTCCTTCTCCAAGATTGCAAGTCACTACTTTTGAACTTTCAAAATTACCCTTTTCCTGCACAACAAAAACATACGAACATTGCTAATAATTTTAACATAAAATTAATACTAAAATTTACCAAAACACACAAAACCTAATTTTAACTTAATAATCCTAAATCACACACAAAACACCTAAAATTAGGATTATAAAACATCAAATTAGGGTTTATAATAACTAAATTATCCCCAAATTCCTACAGTTATCAAGCTCTTACATTCTCTTACCCTCTGGGGTAGAGTCCTCAATTGCTTTCACCCTCCAGGGTAGTGTTCCCACTTACTCTTGCTATCCTGGACAAAGCTCTGACTTGCTCTTATTTTTCAATAAATGCGAATAGGATCCGCAACTATTCAGAGTTTCTGGAGTTGTGTTCAACTAGCATCCTCCAAGATTATCTCACCCTTCATCTGGCAAGTCTATGTCTTCCCAAGTGAGAGATTCTACAAGCTAAGTCTCACCACAAGGGTGAGCCCCATCCTTTCGACGCTCAAAAATCTCATTCTCCGAGGTCACCTTACCTTCCCAGGGCCACTGGTAAGTATTCTCAAGTAAAGAGTTTTATAAGTTCAATCTAACTCCAAGAGTGTCACTCACCCTTCTGAGGGTCAAAACTCTCATCCTTCGGGATCAGCTAACCCTTCCAGGGGTAAGTCTTAATCTTCCAAAGTGAAGGCTTCTGCAAGCTAAGTCTCACTCCCAAGAGTGAGCCTCACCTTTCTGAGGGTCAAAAATCTCACTTTTTGGGATATTTTACTCCCTTCGAGGAATAAACAAATGTTATTCTCTGGAGTCGGCATAACCTATTAACCCTTTCTAGGGCAAACAATAAAGTCTTCCTCCTTACAGGCAAGGTTTACACTATTCACCTAGGAGAGTTGTAGCTAAGGTAAGTTTAGTTTCAAAACTAAGACTTTACCTAGGAGATCTGCACCTAGGATTATACCCCTTCGGGGGCAAAATAATCTTATCTCAGGAGAAGTAGTTCCTTGATTATGTATGCTCAGAAGAGCCACAATATCCTCCCTCCGGGGATGAAATTAAATTCACCTAGGAGAGTTGTTCCTAGGTCAAGTTTTGTCCCAGGATTAAGGCTTTACCTAGGAGATTTAGGTCTAGGATTACCCCTTAGAGGGCAAAAATAAACTTTTTCTAGGAGTAAATCCTTGGTCAAGTATGCTATCCTTCCGAGGGTCAAGAATCTAATCCTCCGGGATTACCGCACCCCTCCGAGGGTAAACCTAATTCTTCAATATTGAAGGCTAAATTAAGTGGAAGTCTCACCCCAAGAGTGAGGCTTACCCTTCCAAGGATGAAAAATCTCATACTCCGTGGTAACTTCATCCTTCTGTGGCCGTAAAGTTGAGTCTCCTCAAATGTATGCTTTTACAAGTCAAGTCTCAATGTAAAAGCGAAGCTTATCCTTCCAGGTCAAATATTTACATCCTCTAGGATCAAGTCACCCCTCCAGGGGCAAATTTAAATCTTCTGAAGCCAAGGTCCCTCAAGCTAATACTTACTCTCTAGAGTGTGGTGTACCATTCTGAGAGTCGAAGACCCATCATCTTAGGATCAATGCCTTTGAGAGGAAATTTAAATCTTCCAAAGTAACGAGTTATTATCAAAATGAGTCTCACCCAAAGACTGAGGCTAACCCTTTTGACTCTAAAATATATCATTCTTCGGGATCGCCTATTCCCTCCAGGGAACAAAAGTTAAGACATTTTTCAAAGTAGGCGCAATCCTTCCAAGGGCACAACACAAAGGCTAACCCCTCCAGGGAAGAGAATAAATTTTTCCTTAGAGAACAAGTTTCTAGGTTAAACATGCTAAGAAGAGCAACCCTTACCCTTCTAGGGGGCAAAAAGTCTCTTGGAAATCTCTTAAATTCACTTAGAAGAGTTGTGCCTAGGCAAGACTTAGTCCCCTTACCCCTCCAAGGGCGAAACAAGTATTTTCTAAAGGAGAACTACAAAAGCAAAGAATAACTCCACATGAGTGTAGCTCTGCATCTAAGGGAGGAGTTCCTAAGGGCATCACATAAAGCTCAATACCTAAGTTCAGCACTGAATCTAAGTGAAAAACTAAGTATGCTCCCAAGTGCATGACTTACATTTTCGAAGTTTCAAGTCTTCAAAGTGAGAACTTCCTAAATTAAGTGTGTTCCCAAAAGTATGGCTTACCATTCAAAAGATAAAAACAAGTTCTTTTCGAACTCAGCACAAAATTGGCACATTACCCAAGCAACACTTAAGTTCAACTCAAAAGCATAGTAGCTAAAGCGAAAACATATGTCAAGTACACAATACAAACCTACCACCAGGCTGTGTATCATGACAAAAAAGGCCAACAAAAAAGCAACTTAACTTTTCTTAGTGTAAATACTCTTATACACATCTAGTCACCTGGAATAATATCAAGTAACTAACGGGGGCAAGAGATGTGAAGAACTCTTGCCCTGACTATGATAATAAACTGAAAAGTGTTGCGGTGTGACTACTGAGCCTTGGAACCTAACTCCAGAACCAAGCTTCCTATAGTTGCTGAACTGGCCACTATGAAAATTATCTTGCACAGTTGTGGTGTTCCTCAAATGAGCTACGTCATCATCTTTGGTCACAAACAAAGTTGCGGAGAAAGGCAAGCAAGCCATATTCAACAAAGTTGAGAAGATTTCCACTTGCGCATAACATTCCTCAGCTGCGAGATGGCTCTACCAAAAGCCACTAAGGCTTGCGCAACTACAGCGGAAACTTTTTTAGCTAAGGCACCAACCTGCGGAGCAAGGAGCAGCTGCTCTCATGTAGGCCGTAGCTGCGACAACTCCTTGATGATGTGCGCGATCAACAACAGGAAAGAAATAGCAATACTGACCAGGACAGCTGTGGATGGCTTTTGAGCAGCTGGAGAAATAGTGTTTGCACAAATAAGAAAAGACCTTGAATAGCAGTAGATAGGTTTTGAGCAATTTCATATCGAGAGGACGGAAGAGTAGCACTTGTGGCCGTACCATGGGCAGTTGCGAGAAATCTTGGAGTAATGCAAGACCTCTTCTTTCGACTTGATCAGATATGGAATACTTTCTTGTGACTTGCATAGCTGCGGCATTTCTTTCCATAGTTGTGCAACTGTTGAGATGTTGATAGCAGTAGTGAATAATTTCCCTACAAGTGCAACACCGGCTTTGGCAAGGAGGACAACAGTACTAGAGAAGTAGATAGGAGCAGTCGAAGTGAGGGACACCTCTAAAAAGCTTTGAACAGTTGCAATACTCATCTATCAGCTCCGGCGATTTCAAGATAGCCTACAAAATCCCTTTGAACAGCTGTCGCATAGCTTTTCACAGCTGCCGAGGCCTTTCCCATGAAGTTTCAAAGACCAATGGTCAAACTCTTGGGAACCTAAGAAAATAAGTGAAGTCAACTACGATACGTGATGGAAAAGGTGAAATCTTACCGAGAGGGCCCATTGGTTTTTGTTGTTGCTTCAATGCACCATCTTCGAGATTTCCACTTACACGAATAGATGATAGCTACTTCTCAAATGAGGTAGCAATGAGCTCTTCTGATACATCCCAAGGACTTGATGGTGATCAATTGTCCACAAAGGCTCGATATAGGCTCACGGAATCCGCATTTCAAGTTCCACAAGGTCCAATTACGAGATCAAGAGTTAAGAACCTCAATGAAGCTATGTTGGGCTTAGTTGAAGTTATTGAAGATCAAGAAGAGCTCACAAACCTTTTGGAGATGAAGTCCACTAAAGAGTCTAAGATGTTCTTAGTAATGGACGTCCAAGTCATTGAAGATCAAGCCTAGGATGAGAAGCTGAAGGGCCGAAATTTAGCCTCATTATTTCGGCCATGGAATATTCTTTTATTTAGTTGTCTAGTCTTTTATTTTTGAGCCCAATTGTTTTAAGTGCTCATTAGTGTGTTTAATTGGGCTGGTTTTCAAGACGTAATTATTTGTTTTTGGGCCATGTATTTTTGGCCATTAGTTAAGTGTACAAGAATTGGGTTTAAAGGCTAATGGGCTGTAGGATCCAGCCCAACTATTAAAACTAGCTATCCCAAATTGAATAATTTAGTCCTAGAATCCTCCACCCTCAACTATAAATAGAGGGGTCTTGTACACAATTGAAGGAATGAATTTTGGCAATAAGATTTCAGTTTTTCTTTTTCCTCTCATACGAGTGAAGTAGAATTTTAGATTCTCTTTAGTCTTGTCTAGACTAGGAATCTAGTTGGGGCTTCAAGATTGAGCACTTGAGGTTATAACCAACACCAGGTATTGATTTTCTGCCAATTAGGCTTGGGATCAATTCCTTGCTTATAGTTAAAAGATTGCCTTGTGGCTAATCAAGGAGGTCTATTAACAACTACCTTTCGCTTGTGCATATAAACCCTACGTTTGTGACCAAGTTCTACTATACCCTGGGCATCAACCCGTATCATCTTCCTTCTCTACTCTTTTTTCCCACCTCAGCTTTTCTTTCTTCGTCATGGTTTTCCTTTATTTCTACTTCTCCTACTCTTTTCTATCCTTTATTTCTACTTCTCCTACTCTTTTCTATCTCTCTCCAATTGTCCATTTCTAAAGGAAGAAATTCCCAAGCCTAAAGATTATGGGGTCACCACTCGAAGCAAAAGTTACAAATGTTCGGTGAAATACTGATTAGGTATTTGCAAACGATGAACAAGTAATAAAAGAAAATCTTAATTATTCTAATCAACTCCCATACACTCGCAAGTATACGAGGTAAGTTTGTATATTGGATGAGTAAGGATCGCTCCCACGAGGACTACTGGAACAATTACTAGGTTCACGAGTTTATTTACTAGTTAAACAATATAATTAAGGTTTTTTGACTAAATTTAAACCAAATTTAATCGCAAAAAATTGAAATAAAGACAAGAATATAAAATTCTAACCCCTCGAGAACCAATTGTACGGAAAGAAATTAAAAATAATTAACTAAAACTCTAGTTCAATCTATCCTACTTGCAAGAATTTAATCAAGAACTAGAATTTAAATTAATCTACTCTATGAAAGCAATTAAAAACTATAAAGTAAAACCCTAACTACTAAACTTATGGAAGCAATTCAAAAGTTAAAAGCAATAAAAGAAGAAGGATAATTAAAGAACAAGAAAGCAATAAGAATAAAAATTAAATTGTATAAAATTAAATCAAACTCAGTAATTGAAGCAAGAACGAATGTTGAAGATCATCAAGTCTTCAATTCTTGACAAGAGAATGAAATTCTTGCGTGAACAATTGAAAATTCTACCCTATGGCTAAACTATTTCTCTACTATTGAAAAACCTAAAAACTAATGATGGCTAATGATGATCATCCCTTTTCTCCCTTTCTCTAGGTATATTGATAGGTGTTTTTAGGGTTTTGAGGCTTGGAGATGATAAGTAGACAATTTCCCATTCAACCGGGGACATGAAATGGCCATGGGAAGATGTTTCTTACAAAATAAATCAAGTTATGTAGACCACCCATCAATTGGCACACATGCATAGAAATATTGCCGCGCATGTACGCGCTGGGCAGAGAGGTTCTGGAGTAGGCGCACATGCACTGCAATTTTTCCGCGCATGTGCGCACCTGGCAGACTCAGTGTCAACTTCCTTCTCGATTTTGATCATGATTCCAGACTAATTTGGTGAAACTCAAACCATAAAAGTTGTATCTCTAGCTCTTTGCTTCCAAAACATCTTGAATCACCTCAATTGAACTTCAGAAAAGAAAGTTATGACCAATATACCAAACTGTGTCAGAAGCACTCCTCGCCGGTGCAAATTTTCCAACTTTGCAATTTTGTATGAGATTCTTATAGAATCTCGGAAAATATAAAACACAAAACTTGTAGAAAAATTCCTTAGCTTTCTAAATCAACCAAAATCATAGAAATCAAAGCTTGAACAATAGATTTATGCTTGATCTTCTGAACTGTATCAAGGTCCGATTTGCACCACGCTAGTAAACGTTTTCCTCCAATATTGTGATCCAATTTAATTCATTCTTCACTCAAACCCTACAAAACTCAAAACAAACTAGTTTTGCTCATAATTACTCAATTATTACTCAAATTAAATTAAAACAGAGGTAAACTACAAGTAAAATATATGACATTTACGACCTTATCAAATACCCCACACATAGTTTTTGATCGTCCTCGAGCAAAACATAGCAATAAATCACAAACATACTCAACACATTTCATCAATCTTCCACATAAATAACCATGAACCAAATCATAAGAAAAATTGTCAAATGATAATAAACCCCTATACATGAATTCCTGTGTAGGTGTGTGCTCAGCCATACAAAAAATAACTTTTAAAACACAAAGACCAAATCATGCAAACCCTTTAAATTTTTCTAAACACTCCATATCATACTTTTCTTACATTTCTCCACTAATGTAGACAATCGACTTTACTTAAATTAGGTAGGACTTTTTTTTGTAAGGTTGGTAATGTAAGGCTAGGGTATTGGCTAACCAAGAAGGGAAAAAGGACATACAAATAAGAAAAAGAGCTTGAAATTAATGTGCACCTCATTGACATAAAACTTCTTTACTGAACATTAAAACACTCTTCCTTCAAAGAGTATCCCCACACTAAATTGACCAAACACCCATAATAAAATTATTCTTTTTCAATATCAACCTTACTTACCAACATCATGTAAAAATATTACCCCTTTTTTTTTTCACCAAAACGGGTACCAAAGGTAGGCACTACCCGCAAAAAATTATCTAAGCAGGTACCAGTTATAGGAACTACCTGCTAACACTCCAATCTAGGTGCCAGTGATGGGCACCACCTACAATATTCCAATGCAGGTGCCAGTGATGGGCACCACCAGCTATGGTCAACAAAAATTCTTCTAACACCTCTTCTCCGTAAACTGTACACCATTCATTGAAACATTATCATACAACTACCTTCCATCCTTATATCCCCATAATAATTAATAGTGGCATTAAAACTCTTAAGGGACATTAGGATAACTCATAAAGGCAGATAAAAATTGAGTTAAGAAAATTGAATGGTGCTTCTATCCATTCAAAACAAATTAAGGCACAAATAGGGTTGTAGGGATAAATTTTACAGTAATGGTTGGCTTGAAAGGCTCAAACGTCCAAAGAGTGCCTACCCTCATCTTTAAATCAAATAAAATTATCTAAAATTTCACTTCAAAAATGTAATTAAGTAAGTTTTGGAGTGCAATATAGTTGAATCTACACAATTATCTTGTAGTGCCAAAAAGCTACAACATTGTAGTGCCATTAGTGCTCAAAAATTAGAAATCATGATAGGAAGATGTTAACATCGACTATCCTATTCATGACAACTTAGTTCAAAAATTATCTAGTAGAAAATCAAAGAAACATGTCAAGCAATTTGTGAACAAAATTTTCAAAAATTTGAAAAAACTCTCAAATCAAAAACTAAACTATAAATATAAAAGAAAAAATTGACCTAAAATGGACAATCAAAACACCAAATAAATATAAATTAAGAAAACTCTCTACCCCACACTTAAAGTATAGCATTGTCCCCAATGCAAAAATAAAGAGTAAAAAAGGGTAAAAGGAAAGGTTCTCTGTCAATAAAGAATGTTTGGTGTTTTATTTTGGACTAAATACATCGGAGTCGAGGTAGATAACACCAACCACTAAAACCAAAAATAAAAGGTAAAAACCCTTAAGACATTAAGAAAAACAGTAGAAACTAAACAAAAACATAGGAAATAAAATTAAGAAAAAATATGGGTTGCCTCCCATATAGCTCCCTTGTTTATAGTCTTAGGCTCGACTTCGGCACTTGAAATCAATTCAAGTAATTAAGGATGGTCGACCATCCTTTTCTTTTCGGCTTCCACGAAAAAGTTTAACACCAATTTTCATCACTCTTGATGCTGGACTTCCAACATGAACTTGAACTTGCCCTCATTTCCAAGTATTTACTAGAGATAGTGCACAATGATATGTCATGATTGTCTCAAGTCGCTCTTTGCACTACTCTTTCTTCTTCTTGCTCGCGGTTCTTTTACCCAAACCCTTACCTTTCCATGCTTGTAAAACCGATTCATGAATTCGTCCCATCTCACTTGCATCGTCCGTTGGTTTGTTTTCCAAGTCAATTTTAGAGTCTTCATTTATTTCAACATCCTTTTCGAGTGCAATACCGTGACCCCCCCTAGGATACCTCGTCTTGAAACCTATCAACGAATGAACCAAGGGAATAATTAGACATTTTTTCTCAAATATTGGAACATTATGAACATAATTAAAAACATTAATTTCAACAGATTCATTATCAACTCGCAAAATCAACTTCCCTTTATTAACGTCTATTAAAGCATGTGCGGTAGATAAAAACGGCCTCCCTAGAAACAACAGAATTTCATTGTCCTCGCCGATGTCCAATACCAAGAAATCAACAGGGAACACCAACTTCTCTACTTGCACAAGCACATCCTCCAACAAGCCACATGATTTGTCTGTCTCGGACAAATTTGCCAATTGGAGTGCAATGTTGGTTGGTTTTGCCTTGGTGATCCCTAGGTTGTCATAGATGGCCTTTGGCATAATGTCGACGCTCGCTCCCAAATCACAAAGTAAGCGATTCAATGTGTGTCTTCAAATATTTACTGGTATAGAGACACTACCAGAATCCTTGAGTTTGGGGGTAACCTCCGCTGAACAATGGCTCTGCACTTGGCGTCAAGAAAAACTATCTCATCATCATCCCATCGCTGCTTCTTAGCCAATAGATCCTTCATAAATCGCGCATAATTTGGCATTTTGTTGATAACATCAAGCAAAGGAATGTTTACATTCACTTTTTTAAGCATGTCGACGAACTTGTGGAATTGTTTCTCTTTTTCTTCCTTGTTTGTATCAATGAGTCGTTGAGGAAATGGCACTTTTATTGCAGGATCCAATTTAAAAGAATCATCCACTTTCTTTTTTCTCGACTCCTTCATTGCATTTTTCTTAGTCATCTTCTCATTATTATCTTCAATTTCAAGTTTTTCTTCAATTGTCTTGGATTTTGGCTTTGCAGCTTCAGTATCAACCTTTGTCTTGTGATTTGTATAACCAATTCCTTCCCACTCCTCAGTGAAATAGCACTACATTGCTCCTTTGGATTTGGAATTGTGTCGCTTGGCAATGCTCCCATAGGTCGCTCATTGTTTTGGCGAGCTATCTGCCCCAATTGCATCTCAATGTTTCTTGTGGTAGCTCGCAAATTCTCATACTCCCTTTGTAGGCTCTCAAAATCCCTTCTCAAATTATGATCATTGGGTGCCTTAACATTTACATGTGTGGGATAATTTGGACTTTGAAATGGCGGTCTAGGTTGTAGTGGATGGTATGAGTTGTTTTGATAATATGAAAAATTTTGGGAATTCCTTTGATGTGGTGGCACGTATGGTCTAGACAACGATGATTATAAGACAAATTTTGTTGAGGTGCATTTGACTGAAATGACTGATTATCTTTTTACGTTGAACATTAGCTTGGTTCGACCAGGAAAAGTTAGGATGGTTTCGCCAAAATGGGTTATAAATATTTCCGTAATTGGCGGATTGATGTCTTGAGGTAGGATTATGATTAGAAACAAACTGAATCTGCTCACCTTGCACCGTTGATGTTTCACAACAGACATTTTGGTGATTTCCACCGTAGAAATCACAATTCAAGATGCCTTGGTTTGTTGTAACTACGGAGTTCACTGAGTTTCTTCCCATGTTCTCTACGGCTTTTGTCAGGTTTGTAATGGCACTCATCGTCATGTTTTGCTGAGATAAGAAAGAATCATAGCTAGGCATACCTCCTTGTTGAACGTCGGTTTGATTGACATGAGGTTGTTGTTGTCCAAAAGAAGGAGTTGCTCCATGATAGTAATGAGTGGACGCCATTCTTTCTAACAATTCTTGTGCTTCCTCCGGAGTTTTATAGGGGAAAGAACCTCCAGCCCTTGTATCAACTATTAGTCTCGTCTCTGAAAGATAGTCCATTATAGAAGGTTTGGACTTGCAGCCACAGAGGTATAGCATGGTGTGGACACTTCCGCGACATCTCCCTGAACCGGTCTCACGCTTCACCTAAGCTCTCTCCAGTGATTTGTCTGAATGATGTGTCTTGTTTCGGAGCTTAGCAGTCCTAGCCGGTGGAAAGTGTTTGGCTAGAAATTCTTGAGCAAGTTGGTCCCATGTTGTAGAAGTGCCTTGTCGATATGATTGCAGCCAAGACCTTGCTCTATCACGTAAGGAAAAAGAGAATGCTCTCATCCGGATACAATCGGGGAGGACTCCATTGTACCTGAATGTATCAATGACCTCCTCAAATCTTATTAAGTGCTCATAGGGATCTTCATTTGGGCTCTCTCCAAACATCACATGTGTTTTGAACATTTGTATTAGCGCAATCTCGATTTTGAAATTATTCGCTTCTACTGGCATCCGAGGAATGCTAGAACTTGCCTCCTCAAAATTAGGTATTGCATAATCTCGATTAGGTAAGATGTCGGGGGTTAGGATTACCATTAACTAGGTTGCCATTGTTGCCTGCAACCTCCTCTTGTTCATTGATGGCACGGTTTGGATTCTCCATTAGATGGTCACCTCAGCTTGAATCTTGTCGTCTACGATTTCTACTTATCGTCCGTTCAATCTCCAAGTCAATAGAATGAAGTGGTTGATTGGATGAACGAGTATCAACCGTAAACTACAAGAAAATAAAACCAAAGATCAAATATTGAAAACAAAATCCAAGCGAACATGAAAGAACAAGAAATAATTGTAAATAAATAGCAAAAGAAATAAAATGTCTAATCTAGTAAGACTCACTACACCTAATATTATTACCAAAAAAAAAAAATAGTCCCCAGCAACGACGCCAAAAACTTGTTCGGTGAAATATTGATTAGGTTTTTGCAAATGATGAACAAGTAATAAAAGAAAAACTAAATTATCCTAATCAACTCCAACACACTCGCAAGTATACAAGGTGAGTTTGTATATATTGGATGAGTAAGGATCGTTTCCACGAGGACTATCGGAACAATTATTAGGTTAACGACTCTATTTACTAGTTAAACAAAATAATTAAGGGCTTTTGACTAAATTTAAACCAAATTTAATCGCAAGAAATTGAAATAAAGACAAGATTATAAAATTCTAACCCTACAGAAAGCAATTAAAAATTATTTAATTAAAACTCTAGTTCAATCATCGTACTTGAAAGAATTTAATCAAGAACTAGAATTTAAATTAATCTACTCTATGAAAGCAATTAAAAACTATAAAGTAAAACCCTAACTACTAAACTTATGGAAGCAATTCAAAAGTTAAAAGCAAGAAAAGAAGAACAACAATTAAAGAACAAGATAGCAATAAGAATGAAAATTAAATTGCATAAAATTAAATCAAACTCAGTAATTGAAGCAAGAACGAATGTTGAAGATCTTGAAGTCTTCAATTCTTGACCAGAGAATGAAATTCTTGCACGAACAAAGGACAATTCGGCCCTACGGCTAAACTATTTCTCTACTATTGAAAAACTTAAAAACTAGTGATGGATGATGATGATATCCCTTTTCTCCCTTTCTCTAGGTTTATTTATAGGTGTTTTTAGGGTTTTGAGGGTTGGAGATGATAAGTACACAATTTTCCATGCAACCGGGCCCATGGGAGGATGTTTCTTGAAAAATAAATCAAGTTTTGTCTCCCACCCGTCAATTGGCGCACATGCACTGCATTTTTGACGCGCATGTGTGCGCTGGGCAGAGAGGTTTGGAGCAGGCACACATGCGCGGCAATTCTGCCTTGCATGTGCGCGCCTGGCAGACCGTGCTTCAACTTTGTCCTCGATTTTGATCATGATTCAGACCGAATTTGGGCAACCTCAAAACATAAAAGTTGTAAAACTGTCTCTTTTTTTCTAGAACACCTGGAATCACCTCAATTGGACTTCGGAGAAGAAAGTTATGATCAATCGTCCAAACTATGTCAGAAGCTCTCCTTGCCGGAGCAAATATTTCTAACTTTGCAATTTTGAATGAGATGCTTATGAAAACGTAAAGCACAAAAGTTGTAAAAAAATTCCTTAGCTTTCTAAATAATCCAAAATCACTGGAATCGGAGCTCGAACAAGATATTTATGTTTGATCTTCCGAACTGTATCCGATTTGCCCCACTCTAGTAAACGTTTTCCTCCAATATTGGGAACCATTTTAACTCATTCTTCACCGAAACCCTACAAAACTCAAAATAAACTATTTTAGCTCATAATTACTCAAATTACATTAAAACAGAAGTAAACGACACATAAAATATATGACATTTACGAGTTTATCAAATACCTCACACTTAGTTTTTGATCGTTCTCGAGCAAAATATAGCAATAAATCACAAACATACTCAACACATTTCATCAATCTTCCACATAAATAACCATGAAGCAAATCATAAGAAAAACACTCAAATGATAATAAACCCCTGTACATCAATTCCTGTGTAGGTGTGTGCGCAGTCATACAAGATACTAAATAACTTTTAATACCCAAAGATCAAATCATGCAAACCATTTAAATTTTTCTAAACACTCCATATCATACTTTTCTTACATTTCTCCACTAATGTAGACAATCGACTTGACTTAAATTAGGTAGGAATTTTGGTTGGTAATGTAAGGCTAGGGTATTAGCTAACCAAGAAGGGAAAAAGGACATACAAATAAGAAAAAGAGCTTTAAATTAATGTGCACCTCATTGACATAAAACTTCTTTACTGAACATTAAAACACTCTTCCTTCAAAGAGTATCCCCACACTAAATTGACCAAACACCCATAATAAAATTATTCTTTTTCAATATCAACCTTACTTACCAACATCATGTAAAAATATTACCCCTTTTTTTTTTCACCAAAACGGGTACCATAGGTAGGCACTACCCGCAAAAAATTATCTAAGCAGGTACCAGTTATAGGCACTACTTGCTAACACTCTAATCTAGGTGCCAGTGATGGGCACCACCTGCAATATTCCAACACTGCCTAATCTAGGTGCCAGTGATGGGCACCACCTGCTATGGTCAACAAAAATTCTTCTAACACTCCTCACCGTAAACTGTACACCATTCATTGAAACATTATCGTACAACTTCCTTCCATCCTTAGATCCCCATAATAATTAGTGTGGCATTGAAACTCTTAAAGGACATTTAGGATAACTCGTAAAGGCATATAAAAAATGAGTTAAGAAAAATGAATGGTGCTTCTATCCATTCAAAACAAATTAAGGCACAAATAGGGTTGTAGGGATAAATTTTACAGTCATGGTTGGCTTGAAAGGCTCAAACGTCCAAAGAAATACCTTCCCTTATCTTTAAGTCAAATCAAATTATCCAAAATTTCACTTCGAAAATGTAATTAAGTAAGTGTTTGGAGTGCAATATAGCTGAATCTACACAATTATCTCTTAGTGCCAAAAAGCTACAACATTGTAGCGCTATTAGTTCTAAAAAATTAGAAATCGTGATATGAAAATGTTAACATTGACTATCCTCCATCATGACAATTTAGTTCAAAAATTATTTAGTAGAAAATCAAAGAAACATGTCAAGCAATTCGTGAACAAAATTTTCAGAAACTTGAAAAGCTCTCAAATAAAAAACGAAGCTATAAATATAAGAGCAAAAATTGAGAAAATGGACAACCAAAACACAAAATAAATATAAATTAAGAAAACTCTCCACCCCACACTTAAAGTATAGCATTGTTCCCAATGCAAAAATAAAGAGTAAAAAGGGTAAAAGGGAAGGTTCTCTGTCAATGAAGAACATTTGGTGATATTTATTTTGGACTAAATACACCGGAGTCGAGGTGGATAACACCAAGCACTAAAACCAAAAACAAAACAAAAAAACCCTTTGGACATTAAGAAAAATAGTAGAAACTAAGCAAAAACATAAGAAAAAACATGGGTTGCCTCCCATATAGCGCCCTTGTTTATTGTCTTAGGTTCGACTTCGGCTCAGGTAATTAAGGATGGTCGACTATCCTTTTCTTTTGGGCTTCTTATTACATGGAAAAAGTTTAACACCAATTTTCATCACTCTTGGTGCTTGACTTCCAACACGAACTTGAACTTGCCCCCCCTCGTTCCAAGCATTTACTAGAGATAGTGCACAAATGATAGTCTCAAGTTGCTCTTTGCACTGCTCTTTCTTCTTCATCCCCACGGTTCTTTTACCCAAACCCTTACCTTTCCAAGCTTGTAATACCGATCCATGAATTCGTCCCATCTCACTTTCATCGTTCGGTGGTTTATTTTCCTAGTCAATTTTAGAGTCTTCATTTATTTCAACATTCTTTTTGAGTGCACTACCGTTACCCCCCTTGGATACCTCGTCTTGAAACCTATCAACGAATGAACCAAGGGAATAATTAGCACATTTTTTCTCAAATATTGGAACATTATCAACATAATTGAAAACATCAATTTCAACAGATTCATTATCAACTCGTAAAATCAACTTCCCTTTATTAACGTCTAATAGTGCATGTGCGGTTGATAAAAACGGCCTCCCTATTATGTTAGAATCAACGGAATTTCATTGTCTTCACCGATGTCCAATACCAAGAAATCAACAGGGAACACCAACTTCTCTTCTTGCACAAGCACATCCTCCATAAAGCCATATGGTTTTGTCTTGGACAAATCTGCCAATTGGAGTGTAATGTTGGTTGATTTTGCCTTGGTGATCCCTATGTTGTCATAGATGGCCTTTGGCATAATGTTGACCCTCGCTCCCAAATCACAAAGTCTGCGATTCAATGTGTGTCTTCAAATATTTACTGGTATACAGAAACTACCAAAATCCTTGAGTTTGGGGAGCTGAATAATGGCACTGCACTTGGTGTCAAGAAAAACTATCTCATCATCATCCCATCGCTGCTTCTTAGCCCATAGATCCTTCATAAACTGAGCATAATTCGGCATCTTGTTGAGAACATAAACCAAAGGAATGTTTACATTCACTTTTCTAAGCATGTCGAGGAACTTGTGGAATTGTTTCCCATTTTCTTCCTTCTTTGGATCTTTGACAAATGAGTCGTTGAGGAAATGACACTTTTATTGCAGGATCCAATTTAAAAGAATCACCCACTTTCTTCTTTCTTGACTCCTTCATTGCGTTCTCCTTAGTCATCTTCTCATTATTATCTTCAATTTCAAGTTTTTCTTCAATTGTCTTGGATTTTGGATTTGCAGCTTCAGTATCAACCTTTTGTCTTGTGATTATCACCAATTCCTTTCCACTCCTCAATGAAACAGCATTGCATTACTCCTTTGGATATGGAACTGTGTCGCTTGGCAATGCTCCCATAGGTCGTTCATTGTTTAGGCGAGCTATCTGCCCCAATTGCATCTCAATGTTTCTTGTCGTAGCTCGTAAATTCTCATACACCCTTTGTAGCCTCTCAAAATACCTTCTGAAATTATCATCATTGGGTGCCTCAAGATTTACATGTGTGGGATAATTTGGACTTTGAAATGGCGGTCTTGGTTGTAGTGGATGTATGAGTTGTTTTGATAATATGAAAAATTTTGGTCTTGATGAATTCCTTTGATGTGGTGGCATGTATGGTCTAGACAACGATGATTGATAGGACAAATTTTGTTGAGGTGCATTTGACTGAAATGACTGATTTTGAACATTAGCTTGGGTCGACCAGGAAAAGTTAGGATGGTTCCGCCAAAATGGGTTATAAATATTTCCGTAATTGGCGGATTGATGTCTTGAGGTAGGATTATGATTAGAAACAAACTGAATCTGCTCACCTTGCACCGTTGATGTTTCACAGCAGACATTTTGGTGATTTCCACCGTAGAAATCACAATTCAAGATGCCTTGGTTTGTTGTAACTACGGAGTTCACTGAGTTTCTTCCCATGTTGTCTACGGCTTTTGTCAGGTTTGTAATGGCACTCATCGTCATGTTTTGCTGAGATAAGAAAGAATCATAGCTAGGCATACCTCCTTGTTGAACGTCGATTTGATTCACATGAGGTTATTGTTGTCCAACAGAAGGAGTTGCTCCATGATAGTAATGAGTGGACGGAATTTTTCCATTCTTTCTAACAATTCTTGTGCTTCCTCCGAAGTTTTGTCGGGGAAAGAACCTCCAGCACTTGCATCAACTATTAGTCTCGTCTCCAGAAATAGTCCATTATAGAAGGTTTGGACATGCAGCCATAGAGGTATAGCATGGTGCGGATACTTTCGCAACATCTCCTTGAACCAATCCCATGCTTCACCTAAGCTCTCTCCGGTGATTTGTCTGAATGATGTGATCTAGTTCCAGAGCTTAGCAGTCCTAGCCGGTGAAATGTGTTTGAGAAATTCTTGAGCAAGTTGGTTCCATGTTGTAAAAGTGCCTTGTCGATATGATTGCAGCCAAGACCTTGCCCTATCACGTAAGGAAAAAGCGAATGCTCTCATCTGGATACAATCGGGGTGGACTCCGTTGTACCTGAATGTATCAATGACCTCCTCAAATCATATTAAGTGCTCATAGGGATCTGTTGGTCCCAAAGCAACCTAAGAGGGGGGGTGAATTAGGTTTCTTAAAATTCATTACTTTAAGAGATATTGATATTTTCAAGATGAAATCAGTTATAACAAAATCAGTTATAATAATATCAATAGAACAGTAAATTAAAGAGAGAATAAATTGAACAATAAGAACTACTTCCAAGCTAGCAAGCTTGAAGTATCAAATTTGAATGCTTCACACACAAGGTGAGCCAACAATCTGAGCAAAGCTATTTCAGTGCTTTGTCACTCTAAAACTCTTTTAGTTGAGCATCTAATGTGTATAAGACCAGGTGCAAATTGTACAAGATTATCACTCCACTCAATGTTGAATTACACTCACAATTTCACACTAATACAACAAGGCTCTAAAGTCAATTTGCACTTCAAATTACTTTCTTTTGGACTTGTATTCAATGTATTAGATTATTTATTCAAGTTCTTAAAGCATCTATTTATAATAGCAATTAATAGAGCTTTCAACTACTTCCTAACGGCTAAGTAATAAATGCACCAAAAATAGCCGTTGGGGGTTCGGACTTGACAAAAATCATCTAGATGTGTATAAGAGACAGGGACTGGACGCAGGCACGGACGTCCGAAATTAATATGTTCAATGTAAAATGTCTTGAATGCGTCCGGTCCTTCGTCCGACAGAGGTTTCGGACGGTCCTGAGCGTCCGTAGAAAAGGCAGAGTTCCATTCTTTTCTGCCGGTTTGTTCGGACGATACAATGCGTCCGAGAGTTTTTGACTGAGTTCGGACGATCCTGTGCGTCCGAAATATCTGTTCCTGCAAAAGCTTGTTTTATACAGTTAAGTGTTTATGTCATCATCAAAATAAGGTTTGGGAAACATCAATCTCCCCCTTTTTGATGATGACAAACCTCAATTGGATAAGACTAATCCATTTGCAATATTGGATATCAATTTGTCAACACATTATATCAAAACAAAATAATATAACAAATTATATCAGATCATCACAGCACATAGCATACACATCTAGATGTGTATAAGGCAACAAATTATGTCAGAATATTCTAGCACATAGCATAGTAACTACTCCCCCTTTTGACATCAATCAAAAAGACTCCCCAAAGAAAATGAGGTAGACTTTATTAAATTGAAGAGCTAATGTCATTGAAGTGAATATATTCAAGCTACATAAGTTGCTGAGAATGCTAAAATGTTCCAATAATCAGAGAACGGCTGAAAAACAACAAAACCGAAGGAAACTAAACTAATGAGAGTCATTTTTCTTTTTTGAGCGTTTTTCTGTCTTTTGACGTTTGGATGGAGCATCGTCGTCGGTAGCTTCATTGTCATGCTCCTCCCCAGTACGACGTTGCATGATATACTCAAAAGTGTCGTCAACATCTTCATTGTCTTCGTCATCGTCATCGTCATCGTCATCATCATCGGCATTTGCTTGATCAGCTGCTGCAGTGTCGTCACGTGTCGGGTCATCTTCAGTATCATCACTGTCAGAAGATGACTCCAGTGGATGTTGGGACTGAAGCTCAGCAAACTGGACTTGAGCCGACGCAGACATGCCGAGACTGAGGGCCTCTTGGATGATTGATTGAAGATGACGAAGACCTGTACGATCTTATAGAATTCTTGATGCGTTGAAAAGAACTGAGCTGAGTGCTCAGAGATTGGAGAAGTCCACAGATATGGGAAAGGGATGGTTCAGAAGATGGTGCAGAAGTAGACGGTGCAGATGGGAATGGGGGTGGTTGAGGAGTGGGAGAGGGAGGGATAGCAAAATCAGATGTGGAAGCATGGGATTGGGATTTTGCAATATCAAAGGCTGCTTTAGTTAGCCATTGATCATTAAAAAACCGGAGACCTTTTCTTTCAATGTATGATTTATTAAAATATGGAGGAAACTGTTTATTGCCTGTAAAGGGAACGTTGAGGTCATTAAAAAGTTTTGTGAGAAATTTCCCAAACGGAATATTTCTTCGAGTATCAGTTAGAAAAAGTTCCCATAGGGAACAAAAAAGATACCCAAAGTCTAGAGAAATACCCTTAAAGACACAGAAAAATAAGTACAGTTGCATTTTGCCGGGCTCAGACATGTAGAAGCGATGCCCGTCAGTTGGCAACAAAAGATTTGTTACAAGGGTATACAAAATGTTAAGTTCAGGGCTGAGCAGAGTAGTCTTGGCTTCCGAAGCCTGTTTAAAATGGACACCGAAAATGGCTCGAACTTCGTCGATATCAAACTGAGTATCCTCAGCAGGCCATTTGTCCAAGGAAAAGAAGTAGGAAAAATCAGAGGGGTCGGAGATTTCACATTCAAAAATGGTGTTAATTATATTAGATGAAATCTCAATATCAGTGTTATTAACACGAGAAATAAGGGTGCGAATAGTAGGACCTTTCCGAAGATTGGCCGTGAATTGAAGCACCATATCGTGATAAACAGGTAAATCGAGATGGACTAAATGACCCCAATTTTGTTTTTCAAAACAGGATTTTATGATAGGAAGATTATACTCATCGAAAAGACTATTCGAAGCAGGACGTTGAACTATAATGGATTTACTAAGAAGAGAAGTGTACCGCTCCGATGCCTTGGCATCGATGAATTATGGATAGAGTCGGAGTGGTGGAAACTTGGGGAGTTGCGGATGATTCTCCTCGAACAGGAGCTTTTCCTTTGGTTTTTCTACCGCGAACCGCCGAAGAGGAACCGCCACGGGCTTTCACCATTGTTTTTGGAAGAAAAAAAGAGAGAAAAAAAAATGAAGATTTGTGAGATTTTTAGGGAATTTGGATGGTGAAAGGGAGAAATAAGATGTGATTTAGGGGCTAAGGATTATGGGTAGGATGATTCTTTGATCAATTTTGGAAGGGAGAGTGTTAATTTTGATTTGGTAGGGAAGGGGGAAAAAAATCGCCAGAGGGTTTTCGGTGGGGGAGGTATGTCCGAAAGAGGGAATTTGGATGGTTTTAATGGAACAGGGGTACCGTTCGGACGGCCGAACGTTTGGCCTGCGTCCGACAGAGCGTCCGAACGCTGAAGAACGGACGGCCGAAATTGAGTTAGTGCGTCCGAAGGTTCTGTCGGACGAGCTAGTGCGTCCGGTGTATAAAATTCGACAGAATTAGAGAGTTTAAGGAAAAATAGAATATCGTTCGGACGACTATGAGCGTCCGAGAAGGAACACATGCTTTCGGACGATCCATAGCGTCCGAAAGGAAATATGTTCGGACGAATAAGAGCGTCCGAACAAGGAACTTATGCCAAATTGAACATAATGTATACTTCAATAGTCAACTTTGTGAAGAAAGACTTTATATGTTTTCTTTACCAAGCGTGAATGTCGGCCCAAGACACAAGACAATTTCCAGAAAATAACACATTCCACTGGTACTTTTTCTATCAATTTTACATCCAGCAAAATCAGCATCAGAATAGCTAATTAGATCAAATGTAGAGGACTTTGGATACCACAGACCAAAATCCGTTGTTCCTTTTAGATATCTAAAAATTCTTTTAACTGCAATCAAATGTGATTCTTTAGGACAAGATTGAAATCTAGCACATAGACAAACAGCAAACATGATATCTGGTCTACTAGCAGTTAAGTAAAGTAAACTCCCGATCATACCTCTATAGTGTTTTTCATCAACACTATTACCTTCTTCGTCTTTATCAAGTTTGGTTGAAGTACACATTGGTGTACCAACTTGTTTGCAATCTTCCATGCCAAAGCGTTTGAGAAGCTCTTTTGTGTACTTGATTTGTGTAATAAATGTTCCTTCCTTGGTTTGA
Source organism: Cinchona pubescens (assembly GCA_025175665.1). NCBI lineage: Eukaryota > Viridiplantae > Streptophyta > Magnoliopsida > Gentianales > Rubiaceae > Cinchona > Cinchona pubescens. The sequence continues at coordinate 4,424,361 of JANKKI010000024.1, read as the reverse complement.
TGAATTTGTAGTCCGAGGAAAAATTGCAACTTGCCCATCATACTCATCTCAAACCCGCTCTTCTTGCATTAGTAGTGAAAAATCCTTGCACAGACTTTCATTAGTTGCTCCAAAAATAACATCATCAACATAATTTGCACTTATTTCAAATTGATGTCTGAAGTGCTTTTTTTTTACAAGTGTAGTGTCAACAATACCTCTTTTGAAACCATTTTCTAACAAGAAACCACTTAATCTTTCGTACCAAGCTCTTGGAGCTTGTTTCAAACCATATAAAGCTTTGGAGAGTTTGAAGACATAATTTGGAAGATTCTTATTTTCAAATCCCGGAGGTTGTTCGACATAAACTTCTTGGTCAATAAAACCATTTAAAAAAGCACTTTTGACATCCATTTGAAATAATTGCAAATTATTGAAACATGCAAATGCAAGAAACATGCGGATAGATTCTAATCTAGCCACGGGTGCAAAGGTTTCATCGAAGTCAATACCTTCTTCTTGAGCGTAACCTTTTGCAACAAGTCTAGCTTTGTTTCTTATGATCTCACATTTGTCATTTAATTTGTCTCTTTCTAAACACCCATTTAGTACCAATAACGGGATGAGAAGATGGTCTTTCAACTAAGGTCCATACATTATTTTTCTCAAATTGACTAAGTTCATCTTTCATAGCAATAACCCATGATTCATCACTCAAGGCAACATCTATATGTTTGGGTTCAATGTGAGAAAGTAATGCACAATTATTATTCAAAGGTTTATGAGAGCGAGTAGTTACCCCCTTGGATAGATCACCTATAATTAAATCTTGAGGATGATTAGAAACGAATCTCCAAGCTTTCGGAAGATCGTTTTGAGCATCCTCATTCTTTTCATCATCAACTTGATGGTTGACATCTTACAAGACAACCTGAAGATCTTGATGAAAAGAATGGTATGCTTTCTTGTCACTAGAATATCCTAGAAAAATTCCTTCATCCGATTTTTTGTCAAATTTTCCAAGATTCTCTTTGATTTTTAAAATAAAGCATTTGCAACCAAAAACTTTGAAATAGCTTACAACGGGTTTTTTACAAAAAATGAGTTCATAAGGAGTTTTATTTAAAGAAGATCTTAATAAAACTCGATTCATGACATAACAAGCCGTGTTAACCGCTTCGGCCCAAAAGTATTGTGGTAGGTCACATTCACTAATCATGGTTCTAGCCGTTTCTTGAAGAGTCCTATTTTTCCTTTCAACGACACCATTTTGTTGAGGAACTCTAACAACCGAAAACTCATGAAAGATACCGTTGTGATCACAAAGGCTTTCCGAGATAACACCCAAGTAAACCTAGAATAGTCATCTACAATAACAAATGCATATTTGCAACCACCTAGACTAGCATATTGAGTAGGTCCAAATAAGTCTAAATGCAACAATTCTAAAGGTTTATGAGTAGACACAAAATTCTTTGGTTTAAAAGAAACTTTGACTTGTTTACCAAATTGACAAGCATCACAAATTTTATTTTTCAGAAATTTCAGTTTTGGCAAGCCTCTTACCAAATCTTTCTTGGCTAATTTTTCAATCAAATCCATATTAAAATGACAAAGTCTTCTATGCCAAAGCCAAAGATCATCTATAGAAGCGGTAAGACATTTTACATTGCTATTGCTAATTTTATCAAGATAAATCACATAAACGTCATTGTGCCTAGTGCCTTTTAACAAAACAACATGATTTTTGTCAAGTATAAGACATTCATGCTTGGTAAAGAAAACATATAAATCTTTGTCACAAAGTTGACTAACACTTAATAGATTATAGTTTAAAATTATCAACGAGAAGTACATTCTTAATCAAGGTTTCACCATTTTTACCTACATCACCAATGCCGATTGATTTTGCTTTGTTGTTGTCACCAAAAGTGACTTTTCCACTGTTTTTGGATGTAAGGTTTGTGAAGAGAGAGGCATTACCCGTCATGTGCCTTGAACATCCACTATCTATGAACCACTTAGCATTGTTGGCGATGTTAAGTACCTACACAATAAATCAATTGATAACTTTTGGTACCCATGTCTTTTTGGGTCCATGAGTGTTAGTGAGATTGCTTACTATCCATGCAACTTTCATTCCAAGTTTTTCATTTTTCTTGACATAACACATATTCTTAGTATGTCCATGTTGTTGGCAATATCTACAAACAATGCTTTTGTTTCCATATAAAGAAGATTTTGGTTTTACAATACATAAATCATCTCTTCTATATATGACAAAATTTTTGTTGATTGCTACATTTCTATTTCTTTTCATATCAACAACATTTTCTTTCCAGACTTTCTAGCTAAGAGAGTATTTAAATCATCCATTCTTTTCTTCAAGGAGGCTTGTTCTTCCTTGACCTTTGATCTCTCATGCATTCTTTTCTTCAAATCACAATTTTCTTGTGATAGCCTATTGTTTTCATTCACAAGTTTAGAGTTAGCATTCAATAAAGCATTTGACTTTTTTACTAACTCCTTATTTCTAGCATATGATTCTTTTAAGCTATCATGCAATTTCAAAATGAAAGCTTCAAGATCATCTTCATCATTTTCATCATTGGAGTCATAGTTAGAATTTACCTCATTGTCTCCAATAGCCATAAAGGCCATTTGTAAGACTCCATTTCTTCTTCAACTTCTCCTTCGACAGTTGCAATCGTCCCAAGACTTGAAAGTTGTTGAATCTTGGTTTTCTTCCTTTCTTCTTTTTCTTGGAAGGACATTCATTTGCAAAATGCCCGAGTTGACCGCACTCAAAGCATTTATCATTTTGCTTCCTTAGCTCAAGTCTTTTGACTTCCCTTTGAAATTATTTGAGTTTGCAGCTCCGCCTCTTCTCATTCTTCGTTTGTTGATGTAATGTTTGAGAAATCCTTTGGTGATGAGTGCAAGATCTCCTTCATCAAGATCTTCATCTTCTAGATTGATGGAGCTGTTTTCATCTTCCTCTTGAGAGGTCTTTAGAGCAATTCCCCTTTTTGGCCTTGCTTCTTCATCATCCACAACCTTGGCTGTCTCTTATACACATAAGATGTAAGAGAATTGATTAGTGATTCAATAGGCATTGTCGCAAATTCTTAGCTTCCTCTATGGCAATTGTTTTGGCAAATTTTCTTTGGATAGAGCATTGCAATTCTTCTGTTTTTCTCACCCAAAGAGTACTCCTTACTCAAGGCTTCAAGATCTTTAATAATGTCATTGAACCTGCAGTACATTTTGTCTATGTTCTCATGTGGTTCCATCTTGAAGGACTCATACTTGGTAACAAGTAGAGATTTCTTTTGCTCACGAACATCATCGCTTCCTTCATGAATTTCCTTCAGCTTATCCCAAATTTCCTTAGCAGAATTGCAACCCTTTACGCGAGTTGATTCATTTGCATCCAAGGCATTGTATAGCACATTCATGGCTTTTGCGTTTAACGTCAAATTTGCCTTGTCTTGTGGAGTGAGCTCAATCCTCGTCTTTTCTCTTCTTCTATTTGTGTGATCATCAATGATATAAGCATCAAATGGACCTTCATTGACAACATACCACAATTCAATGTCAATAGATTGCAGAAATATTTTCATTCTATCTCTCCAACTAATAAAATTTGTCCCATTAAACATGGGAGGCCTAGTAATAGATTGGCCTTCAAAAAACAGAGCATTGTTGGTTGCCATAGTTCTTTTCTCAACAGCAGTTTAAGCAATAAAATGAGACCAAGCTCTGATACCAATTGTTGGTCCCAAAGCAACCTAAGAGGGGGGGTGAATTAGGTTTCTTAAAAATTACTTTAAGAGATATTGATATTTCATCAAGATGAAATCAGTTATAACAAAATCAGTTATAATAATATCAATAGAACAGTAAATTAAAGAGAGAATAAATTGAACAAAAAGAACTACTTCCAAGCTAGCAAGCTTGAAGTATCAAATTTGAATGCTTCACACACTTGGTGAGCCAACAATCTTTACAAAGACAGCGCTGAAGGTAAGTAAACCAAGATATCATCACGTCCGATCTACATTCAGTTTGTTGAGATGCTTCGTTCGGACGTCCGTGCCTGCGTCCGGTCCTTCGTCCTACAGAGGTTTCGGACGGTCCTGAGCGTCCGTAGAAAAGGCAGAGAGTTCCATTCTTTTCTGCCGGTTTGTTCGGACGATACAATGCGTCCGAGAGTTTTTGACTGAGTTCGGACGATCCTGTGCGTCCGAAATATCTGTTCCTGCAAAAGCTTGTTTTATACAGTTAAGTGTTTATGTCATCATCAAAATAAGGTTTGGGAAACATCAGGATCTTCATTTAGGATCTCTCCAAACATCGCATGTGTTTGGAACATTTGTATTAGCGCAGGCTTGATTTTGAAATTATTTGCTTGTACCGGTAGCTGAGCAATGCTAGAAGTTGCCTTCTCAAAATTAGGTATTGCATAATCTCGAAGATGTCGGGGGTAAGGATTAGCATTAACTAGGTTGCCATTGTTGTCTGTAACCTCTGCTTGTTCATTGATGGCACGGTTTGGATTCCTCCATTAGATGGTCACCTCGGTTTGAATCTTGTCGTCTACGATTTCTACTTATCGTCCGTTCAATCTCCAAGTCAATAGAATGAAGTGGTTGATTGGATGAACGAGTAGAAACCATAAACTACAAGAAAATAAAACCAAAGATCAAATATTGAAAACAAAATCCAAGCGAACATGAAAGAACAAGAAATAATTGTAAATAAATAGCAAAAGAAATAAAATGTCTAATCTAGTAAGACTCCCTACACCTAATATTATTACCAACAAAAAAAATAGTCCCCGGCAACGACGCCAAAAACTTGTTCTGTGAAATATTGATTAGGTTTTTGCAAACGATGAACAAGTAATAAAAGAAAAACTTAATTATCCTAATCAACTCCAACACACTCGCAAGTATACGAGGTGAGTTCGTATATAGGATGACTAAGGATCGTTCCCACGAGGACTATCGAAACAATTACTAGGTTCGCGAGTCTATTTACTAGTTAAACAAAATAATTAAGGGCTTTTTGACTCAATTTAAACCAAATTTAATCGCAAGAAATTGAAATAAAGACAAGAATATAAAATTCTAACCCTACGGAAAGCAATTAAAAATAATTAACTAAAACTCTAGTTCAATCTATCCTACTTGAAAGAATTTAATCAAGAACTAGAATTTAAATTAATCTACTCTATGAAAGCAATTAAAAAATATAAAGTAAAACCCTAACTACTAAACTTATGGAAGCAATTCAAAAGTTAAAAGCAATAAAAGAAGAACGACAATTAAAGAACAAGAAAGCAATAAGAATGAAAATTAAATTGTATAAAATTAAATCAAACTCAGTAATTGAAGCAAGAACGAATGTTGAATATCATCAAGTCTTCAATTCTTGACAAGAGAATGATATTCTTGCGCGAACAACAGAAAATTCTACCCTACGGCTAAACTATTTCTCTACTATTGAAAAACCTAAAAACTAATGATGGCTGATGACGATCTCTCTTTTCTCCCTTTCTCTAGGTCAAGTATTTATAGGTGTTTTTAGGGTTTTGAGGCATGGAGATGATAAGTACACAATTTTCCATGCAACCGGGCCCATGGGAGGATGTTTCTTGACAAATAAATCAAGTTTTGTAGCCCACCTGTCGATTGGCGCACATGTACTGAAATTTTGACTCGCATGTGCGTGCTGGGTAGAGAGGTTCTAGAGTGGGCGCACATGCGCTACAATTCTCTCGCGCATGTGCGCGCCTGACAGACTCAGCTTCAACTTCCTCCTCGATTTTGCTTATGATGCATGCCGAATTTGGGAAAACTCAAAACATGAAAGTTGTAGATCTATCTCTTATCTTTCCAAACAATCTTGTATCACTCAATTGGATTTCGGACTAGAATGTTATGATCAATCTACCAAATTGTGTCAGAAGCGCTTCTCTCCGGTGCAAATTTTCCAACTTTGCAATTTTGAATGAGATACTTATAGAATCTTGGAAAATGTAAAAAACAAAAGGTGTAGAAAACTTTCTTATCTTTCTAAATCATCCAAAATCACAGAATTGGAGTTCGAACAAGAGATTTATTCTTGATCTTCCGAACTGTATCCGATTTGCACCACGCTAGTGAACGTTTTCCTTGAATATTGTGACCCATTTTAACTCATTCTTCACTCAAACCCTACAAAACTCAAAATAAACTATTTTTGCTCATAATTACTCAATTATTACTCAAATATCATTAAAACGGAGGTGAACAACACATAAAATATATGACATTTATGAGCTTATCAACAAACTCATGGAAAAGAAAATACTAGGGCAGATTATTTTAAACTTCCATGTGGTATAACTTTCATACCATTGAAGGATATTTATATCTCTAAAACAAAATTAATCTATGGTTAAATAATATCACAGAATATCGAATGTGGAATAAAACCAAGGAACATATCTCCAGCCATTGATGTTGTTGGGTCACTATAATGGGTCACAATATAATAAAAAATAAAAATAGAAACAATTTTGTGGGTGCTTCTTCTAAACCTATACAACTTTGCATTTCTTGACTCCACAATCTTTGTACCATTAGATGGATAGTAAAATTTGTATCCCTTAGACCTTTCAACATATCCAACAAAATACCCACTAATGGTCCTTGGGTCCAACTTCTTTTCTTCTGGGTTATAAACTCTCACTTTAGATGCTCATCCCCAAATGCATACATTTCGCAAACTCGGTTTCCAACCTTTGAATAATTCAAATGGCATCTTTGTGACAGCTTTGGGTGGAACTCGGTTTAATATGTACACTGTCATCTTAATAGCTTCACTCCATAAAGATTCTAGAAGTTTTTAGCATGCTTGCATGCTTAAAACTTCTAGAATCTTTGTGGAGCGCACCATGTCCAATAATGTTCGGTTTCTTCTCTCTGCTACACCATTTAGGCTTGAATAACCAAGTGTAGTGTATTGAGTAACAATCCCATGCTTAGCAAGAAACCTTGCAAAAATACCAGGTGCTTGTCCATCTTCAGTTTACCTACCTGCCCCCATAGTACTCAACACCTCTATCGGATCTTAGAATTTTACTTTGTTTTTTGCATTATTTCTCTACTTCTGCTTTAACACGTTAAAGGCGTCTAGTGCTAATTAAAAATATATACATATATATGGATCATAGACATTAATTATTACAGCAAAGCCACAAATATATATATAATATTGATATATATATATATATGCAAATAACAAACTGGTAGTAACTAAAATAAAAATTAATACATTCCAGAACTAAATAGCTTGAGTATCTTAACTGGTCAGATTGGCGGACCTTTAACCAAAAGGTCTCAGGTTCAAACCCTTACAGCACTATAAGAGACAACTTTTAATCAGAATAAGGTTCTAAATAGTTTAGAGGAATATTATGTTCCAAAACTTCACAACCACTACCAATGGCTTACTGGTCAAAACGCGTGACTTGATACCAAAAGGTCACGAGTTCGAAACCAAGTAGCCCACCTTGGTTTTTTTTTTTTTATTAGTAGTTAATAGTGGTCGAATACTTTACTCCAAAACTATGCAAGCCGCAAGGGTGGGTCAGTGGTGAGAACCCGTGACTTGTGTCCAAAAGGTCACAGGTTCAAAACTAATCAACAGCGACCCTTATTACTATTTTTTTATTAATAACCATCTTGTTCACCCAGTTTGGACAAACCGGGTCTGTGTGACTTGGTTACGACCCGAATGCTGCCCGCATATATTCCTAGGCATTTGGGTATCAAAAATTACGTTTTTAATCACAGAAAACATATAAATCCAATTTTGTAATGATTTCTACCTTTAGTTTTCAATAAAAACATCAAAATCATAAACCCATTATCATGGTCCATAATTCATATACATAAACAAAAATATACAGCCATAACCCAGCATTAAATAACAACAAGATAGATGTTTTAATCAAGAAAAAATCATAGAATCAATTTTAAATAATTTATAATTCTTGATTTCCTCAATTTCATGTCAATAGTAAATACAAATCAGCATATACGTATATGTACAATTGAGACAGAGGCATTATAGTTCTGATACCAAATGAAAGATATTTATATCTCTAAAACAAAATTAATCTATGGTTAAATAACAACATAGAATATCAATTGTAGAATAATACCAAGGAACAAACCTCTAGTCACTAATGTTGTTGGGTCACTGTAATGGGTCACTATAGAATAAAAAAAAATAAAAATAGAAACAATTTTTTGGGTGCTTCTAAACCTAGACAATATGGAACAATGGTGTATTTTCTGATAGAATGTCAAGTTTAGGGACCCAAAATACTCCGTATATTTATAATGTTTTTCCATCAGAAAAACTAAAACAGTTACAATGAGTGGTTATCACAAACGTAATAATTATCACAATATGAAAATTATCACAAAGATGGTTATTAAGTCAAATTGATAAAAATCAGAATTAAATATTGGATCAAATATTTGAAATTCCAAATAAAACCCACATGGGAGAATTAAAAATTCCGACAACTATAGCTCCCATGTGTTTTAGAACCATATACTTTAAATCTCCATGTGGTCTGGACTAAATGGTAAAATAGATGAAAAATATCCAAACTAACAGTTTTGGTTGTAATTACGTTCTTACCGTAAACCCCATATAGTATAACCCTCGAACCCATAACCTTCATATGTTTTGAAAATACACCCTAAACACCCATGTAGTCTGAATTGAATGATAAAAATGAAAAATCATCTAAAGTCATGTTTTTTAAATTATATTTTTACCCCGCAAACAATTTAATATCAAAATTTTTAGATAATTAATTTCTTCCTATTTTCGAAAATTTTAACTTTCAATTTGTATGATAAAAAAATGACATTATTTTATTATTGTAATTAAAGATCTATAAATTAATGCATGAGGAAAAGGAAAAAAGAATTACGGTAAAATACTTCATGCATCCTTGTAGTTGTTCTCTTTGGTTATAAGTGACAGATAAGTGTAGTAAATTTGAGAATAGCTTTATGTAAGTTGCAATATGGGTAGGTTGGGTATACTAACAATATTTTTTTTGTCTAGGCAAGGAAAATAAATTTTCAACTAACAATAAGAAATAGGTGCGCGAGTATAAGTAAATATGTTTAGTTTAGATGATGTATGTTTGCTTTATCATTTAGTCCAGACCACATGATTGTTCAAGGTATATTTACAAAAGCATATGGGGGTAATGGGTTCGAGATTCATACCACATGAGAGTTTACAGTAATTCATCCTAAACTTTTTGAGGAAAAAAATTATGTTTTCATTAGACACCCGCTACGGGGTATGTGCTTTTCAAACCTTGTTAATTTGGATGGTTTCTGTACATTTTATCTTTTAAGACAAATTATATAGGGGTTTAAGGTATATTTTCAAAGCATATTGGGGTTATGGGTCAATAGGCTACTCTACCAAAGGCACACTATGTGTTTGTTAAAATATTCCCTCCATCCCATTTGGCATCGTCAAACTTGCATATAGTTTAAGAAAAATTGGTATTTGACCCACTATTAAGATGTTTTTTCCTTTTAGCAACTATAATTATCTTTCAATTAAGACACAAAAATTGTTAGTTGATTTTGGAGTTTCAAATTTTAAAATGGCTTGTGAGAGCAATTAATGCTGAAACATGAATTTCATACTATGTCTTTGGAACTTGCATAAAGGGTAAAATAAGTAAAATAACCTTTAAAAATTTGCAATTTTAAGGGGTGACAAATAATTTAGGACAAACAAAAATAGAAACAGTGACATATAAAATGGGACGGAGGGAGTACCAAATAGAAAAAGTAAAGGGAGAGTAAGGAATAAGAGGGGCTTATTTGGAGTATGTGGGGAAAATAGAGAGTGCTAGAACAGGGAAGTAAGTGGGCTTAAATTACTTGAGGGCTTAAAGATTTTTACTTGTTGAATTTACCTTTGATTCGATTCATTGATGAATTCGCAAAGAGATAAACATTAGTTTGAAGACCTTGATGAGGGTTTTGTAGAACGGGATGTACAGATTCAACGTGTAAGATTGTTAAAAAATTGATGCCCCATATAATTAAGGATGAATTGTTCTCAAGGTGAAGCATTTGAATGTAACTAGCCTGCTTCGCGATCAAGCTTATTCGAATGAAGGGAATGTTCCAAATCATGAATGTTCATTTTCCTGTGGTGGAAAGGCCCCAGGGGGACAAGTAACGTCCTGTTCTAAGTAACTACACGAGTTATTATCTTAAGAATAGGCCCTTCAACCTTTACACATATCAGATCCAGCTCAAATGAGCATATGGAGAAGAAAGCTTATTTGATTCACTGGATGCGGTTGGATAAGTTTTCTTCTGTGGAGGAAGCCTACAATTATGGAATGAACCAGTTGGAGCCTTTGGGGTGTCAATAATGCACGATATTATATCAGGCTATTTGCTACAAGTAACAAGTGATCAAATGGCTAAGCATCACGTGATCCTATCTCTATAGTGGAGTAGTACTAATCATTTTCAAATGCCAACTCCAAAATGAGCTATCATTTGCCTTAATTCCTCTTGCAAACTTACAAAAATTGTAGATATCTGTGTAGTAACCTACTAGTTCCTTGATGGCCTAGGAGTTTCTTGGTGCTCTAGGTGGGGAGCAATTCAAAACTAAGTCCTCCGGAAAAGCCTCCAAAACATTCTCACTGAAGACGAAAATTTTTTCCCTTCGGGGAAAATTTTGAATTTTGAATTTTTGGCTCTATTGAAAATTTATTAGATCCGTCTAAAACACAGATTAAAAACTATCGCACTACTCTCAATCTGGATAAACTCAATTTAAGAGTGAAGGACAAATAATGATACACAAATGTTCCTCCTAATGGCCTGCAGACACATGACAAGTTGGCCAAAGTGATCAAATATTCACGAGGGCATTTTGGTCATTTCTATCGAAGTTCAAGGCCAATGTTTAATCTAAGACATTTAAAACCCCCACGAGCCAACTATTTGATTTATGCCTCATTAATTATCCAAATTCATTAAACACCAGTATAAATAGTAAGGATGTTAGGTTAGTTCATATAACACAACTCTCTATAAACTATATATTTGCTATTCTTAGCGTTTAATTGCTTCCTATTTTCCTCTTGACGTATAATTTCTAACTTGAGCGTTGGAGCCTATTTCGGGAGACAAACTCCTGACATTCTTGTTCGTTGTCTCAGGTGTTCGATCGTGAGTATGATGCGTCTATTGTGATCGTTGTTGTATTGGAAGAATTGTGATGCTCGAACTTCTTAGCACTCAACGTAGTTTTGATCCACAAAATTTAGATCGTGGTCCAATCTGGTCTCTAAAGTATCAGACAAAATATATTTAATCCTCATAGTTTCTAATTTCAACTAATTTAGGACAAATTTGAACTTTTTGTTAATTATAAAATGAAAAAGTCTCGTGCAAGGTACATGACTATTACTTTTAACTTAGAATATAACAACGGACCCACTATATTAGAAAAATTGAATTTTGGTCCTCAAAGTTTAGGTTATAGTCTAATCTGGTCCCCAAAGTATCAAACAAAACATATTTAATCTTTATAGTTTCTGATTTCAATCCAATTTAGGATAAATTTATAATTTCTATTAATTATACACGAAAAAAGTCACTGCAAGGCACGTGACTACAACTTTTAAATAGGGGTATAATAACATACCCTGCATAGTTAAATCCACATGTTTATATTTTTCCACTTTTTTTTGTATTTCCTCTTGTTATAAAACTTAAACCCTAAAAAATTACAATTGTTGGTAATTTGTCAAAAATTGCAATTAAGTTGTATCAATTCAAACAATAAATCTAATTTCTATATACGAAATTGGAAAGTATTTTGGGGTGCAACAACCAATTGCACCAATCTAGGCCAATAAAGAATTGAAAATAATTCTAATTGCTATAGTTATCACAATCAACTTGCATTTTTTCTCATCCTGAGTAAAACAAAACAAACAGTGACAAAAATCACATTAACTTCATTCAATGTATTAACAATCATAACAAGAAGGACTAAGCAAGTATGCAAAATAAAGTAAACATGTATATAAAAATTTTTGACAATGAATCTGTACTTGACAAAATCATCAAAAGTAGATATCAGTCGTCTTACTAATCATGAAATACCTATTTTTACTAAAAGTTTAAAAAGTGACATTTAAGATGGAAACAATTTACACACAGTACTCACTAGTACAAATTAACTCGAATCAAGGATCAAGTAGGATTTCCCAAACTTGGAATGAAGGTTAAGGGATATAGGTGGGAGAAATTTAGATAAAAGTAAGTCATATCACCTTAGACACATTTCCCAATAATCAAAACCATAACCATTAGTACATCTCCCAAATCACCACCATATTTAACCAAACACTATTGAAGGCAAAATTTCTGACCTCTGTCCTACAATTAGAAGGAACTTTCTTTCCCTTTTCACAGACACAAAGAACTCAAATAATTTTTTTATTTTTCAATTTTTTTCTCTTTTTTAATTTTCAACAGACACACATGCATATATATATATATACACACACATAGACATACATACATACATATATATATAAAAATATATATATGTACATATGTGTATATACATATATATACACATACATATATATATATATACACACATATATACATATATATATATATAAATGTATATATATACACACATATATATACATCATACATATACACACATATATACATATATATATATATAAATGTATATATATACACACATATATATACATCATACATATATATATATATATGTATGTATATAGGTATATATATGTGTGTGTGTATAGATATATATGTGCATATATATGTGTGTGTATCTATAGATATATAAATATATATATATACACTCACATATATATGTATACATATATACACATATACACATATAAATATACACTCACACACACGCACATATATATATATATGTATGTATGTATGTACGTACGTATATATATGTATATATATATATGTATGTGACACATATATACATCTATATACGTACATATATATATGTATATATATGCACATATATAGACATGTATATACATGTGTATTTATATGTGTTGTATATATATATATCTTTATATTAGCCTAGAGGGGGTTTAAAAAGAAGATTGAAGGGATAATTAATCTTCTCTTAATTTAAAACGAAAGATTTAGGATCAGAATTTTTTATAATATCTAGTGTTTCCTGTTTATTACCAGCATTAAGAGCGACTGTGTATAATTTCCTTATCCCCATTCACTCTGCTGCTTGTGAAGTTTTCGACTTCAAAGTAATTGTCGTGCTTTACTTTGTATTCTTTCACAGTTGTGGCATTTTTAGCCCCTTGGATATTTTGTTGACAAATTGTAGAGATTTTGGAATACTTATATACACATATATACATATATACACATATATATGTATGTACGTATATATGTGTATATATATATATATGTTTTCATATATATACATACATATCTATGTGTATATATATATGTACGTGTGTGTATATATATATACATATATATATATACATATGTACACATATATACGTATGTATATATATACATATATATGTATAAATATATAAGACATATATAAATATATATGTATATGTACATATATATGCATGTATATACGTACATATAAGTATATATACGTGTATATACGTATATACATATTCATATAAGTATATATACGTGTATATACGTATATACATTATGTACATATATATGCATGTATATACGTACATATAAGTATATATACGTGTATATACGTATATACATATTTTATATATATATATATGTACATTTATATCTATATAGATATGTATATATATGTGTGTGTATACTTGTATAAATGTGTATATATATATATATATATATATACATATAGAGAGATACATATGCACATATATATGTATATCTTTATATATATACATATTTATAGATATATACGTAAATGTTTGTATATATATTTGTACATATATATGTATACATCTATGTATATATATATACATATGCGTATACATATACATATATATACTTGTACGTCTGTGTATATATGTTGGCCCAAAAAGCAACCTAAGATGGGACATGCCTGTGAATTAGGTTGTTTCAAAAAAAAAATCTTTTAATGTGCTTAATGAGAAATGCAAACTTTACGCAACAAATAAACACTGAAGCACAAACGAATACAAAAGATATTCAATAATTGAAGCTCAAAGAACAAATATAAAGATGATTGAGATAGAGAGTATCAAACCAAACTCCCAAACTTCTCAAACTTGGAGTATATCCACTAGTAGTGCCTCTTCAAAGAAGGTGAGGCAATAACCTTCTTGTGCACAAAGTAGGCTCACCCTTGTACCTACTAAGTCCCTCTAGTTGAGCCAAAGGATTTTACAATACAACCTCACTTTTGTACACTTGAAGATCACTCACTAGTCTACTCTTGCTCACACTAATTCCCTATAGTTGAGCCAAGAGAACTACACCACCCAAACCATTACAACACATAATATTTTGTCCTATTTCTTCCCAAATACCTCTTACAAGTGTTTGTATTGAATGCATTAGTTCTACTCTCTATTTTTTATATTTACAGTAGAACTTGGGGGTATTTATAGAACTCCAAAAATTACTTCCAACAGCTCTTTAATGGCTAATTTCTATTTCCTGAGAAACTAGCCGTTTGGTCTTTCGAACGGCCGATGCTGTGAGTGTGTGTCCGAACGAACTAGTCGTTGGACCTTTCGGACATCAGATGTAAGGCCTCTACGTCCGATGATGCATCCAATAACAGTGCTTCGAACGGTTGTATGCGTCCTACAGCTTTGACAGAAACTTCTTCAGTATGAGCTCTTCTCTTCGGACGGTCATGTGCGTCCTACAACTTTTGGTTGTGTTTCGAACGTTCTCCTGCGTCCGAGGCTGCTTCAGATTCTTCTTTGTCAGACGCTCCCTCGTGTAAGAATTGTCCTACTTTTCAGCACACTTGATTGCAAACCATTAGTATGATTTGGTCGTCAACAAAACATGATTATTATAACTAGGGTTCAACAATCTCCCCCTTTTTGATGATAACAAATCATTTGGACAATTCTAAAAAACAATCATAAGATATAAGAGCATAAGTCAAAAAATTTTGTCCATTATTTTCTCCCCCTTTCGGCATCATCAAAACATAAGAAAAATAATGCAATTTAAGCTCCCCTAAGTTTATTCTTCCCCTTGAAAGATGAATATAATACACATGAGTACATGGAGAATAAGTCAAGTTATGCAAAACAATTGTTCCCTTTAAGAATATGTATTCAACAAGATATCAGGGAATTCATGCAAAGCATTAGGATCAAAACAATTTTTGCTCATTCCTTACCAAAAAGCATAATCAAAACAATGAAGCATGTGTGATGCAATTTCTTGTAATGCAAAATAATCCATATAAAAATAAGAATGCTCCCCCTTTCTTTTGCATGTAGTGACTTACTATAGACAAAAATTGGGGATACATATTTCCTAGCATTCTAAACAAATTCAATCACATAGATGAATATCATTTAAGAGAACATAGTTCATCTTAAAAGAATGAAAGCACATTCTTAACACAAAATTTTAGATGTTACCCATTTCTTATACACATCTAATGTCATCTTAGCTCATATGCTTTGAACACCTTCCATTGATAATCTATCTTGAATTCTTTTGTGCTCTCCACGCACACCTACATGCAAAGTTAGGCAACAACTTTTGGTACCCAAACTTTCTTGGGTTCAATTGGGTTAGTAGCATGCTTAATCACTCAAATAGAACTTATTCCCAATTTTTCATTTCTTTTAACATAACAATTTTTCTTTATATGGCCATGTTGACGACAATAATTACAAATAATATTCTTATTGCCATAAAAAGAAGATTTAGATTTAATAGAGCACAAATAATTTTTTCTCAATGTGATAAAATTTTTGTTCAAAAGCATATTTCTAGTTCTTTTCTTTTCAAAAACATTTTCTTCCTATTTACATAAATATCACCAAGATCATCTAATTTCTTCTTCAATGAATCTTGTTCTTCCATGATCTTGGTTTTTCAAACAAATTTTTCTTTCAAAACATCATTTTCTTTTGTCAAAGAATTATTTTCATTATGCACAAGTTTTGATTTAGCACTCAATAAAGAATTAATTTTAAGTTTTAACTCTTTGTTCCAAACATATGATTCTTTCAAACATTCATGCATTTTAAAAATAAATGATTCAACATCATCATCATTTTTATCACATGAATCATCACAAGAATCACAACTAGAGGATACCTCATTATTGCTAAATGCCATAAAAGCCATTTGAGCCTCATATTCTTCTTCAACCTCTCCATCGGAATTGCAATCATCCCAAGTGATTTGGAAGTTGTTGAAGTGAGGCTTCTTTGAGTCTTTTCTCCTTTTTGATGAAGCTTTAAATGCTATGCTTCTTTTCCCTTTGCCTCCTCATCATCTTGTACCTTGTATTTCATCTTCAATTCAAAGGAGGTTAGAGAATTAATCATAGGCTCAATAGGCATAGAATTTAAATTTTTGGATTCTTCTATGGCAATGGATTTAGGTTCCCATTCCTTTGGTAAAGCATTCAAAAATTTTCTATTCTTTTTCACCCAAGGAATAGTCTTTACCCAAACCTTCCAAATCCTTTACAATATCATTGAACCTACAATACATCTTGTCAATGTTCTCATAAGGTTCCATTTTGAAGGATTCATATTTAGCCACAAGAAGTGACTTCTTTTGCTTTCTAATATCTTCATTTTCTTCATGGAGATCTTCCCATATCTCCTTGGCTGATTTGCAACCTTTTACTTTAGAAAATTCATCTGCATCCAAAGCATAATACAAAATATTAATTACTTTAGCATTTAAAGATAAACTTACTTTATCTTGTGCATTTAACTCATATCCAGTCTTAGATCTTAATCTGTGAGTATTTGCATCAATAATGTTAACTTCTAAAGGACCTTCACAAATAATATACCATAAATTAGTATCAATAGATTGAACAAAAATTTTCATTCTATCCCTCCAAAAAACAAAATTAATGTCATTAAACATGGGAGGTCTAGTAATAGAATGCCCCTCTAAAAATAAAGCATTATTGGTTTTTGTGTGCCATAATGATCTTTACTCAAAAGTGGTTAAGCTCAATATATGAGACCAAGCTCTGATACCAATTGTTGGCCCAAAAAGCAACCTAAGAGGGGGCTGAATTAGGTTGTTTCAAAAAATAAACCTTCTAATGTGCTTAATGAGAAATGCAAACTTTATGCAACAAATAAACACTTAAGCACAAAAGAATACAAAAGATATTCAATAATTGAAGCTCAAAGAACAAATACAAAGATGATTGAGATATAGAGTATCAAACCAAACTCCCAAGCTTTTCAAGCTTGGAGTATATCCACTAGTAGTGCCTCTTCAAAGAAGGTGAGGCAATAACTTTCTTGTACACAAAGTAGGCTCACCCTTGCACCAAATAAGTCCCTCTAGTTGAGCCAAAGGGTATTTCAATACAACCTCACTTTTGTGCACTTGTTATCCCTCCACTCTTATACTTGAAGATCACTCACTAGTCTACTCTTGCTCACACTAATTCCCTATAGTTGAACCAAGATATATTGGTGGGAAAACTACACTACCCAAACCAATACAACACACAATATTTTAGCCTATTTCTTCCCAAATAGCTCTTACAAGTGTTTGTATTGAATGTAGTTGTTCTACTTTCTATTTTTATATTTACAAACTAGGGGGTATTTATAGAACCCCAAAAATTACTTCCAACAGCTCTTTAACGGCTAATTTCTGTTTCTTGAGAAACTAGCCGTTTGGTCTTTCGGACGGCCGATGATATGAATGTGCGTCTGAACGAACTAGTTGTTGGACCTTTCGGACGTCCGATGTAAGGCCTCTGTGTCCGATGATGCGTTCGATAACAATGCTTCAGAGGGTTGAATGCAACCTACTGCTTTGACAGAAAGTTTTTCATTTTGAGCTCTTATCTTCGGACGGTCATGTGCGTCCTAACGCTTTTGGTTGTGTTTCGGTTGTTCTCCTACATCCGAGTCTGCTTCAAATTCTTCTTTGTCGGATGCTCCCTTGTGTCCGAATTGTCCTACTTTTCTACACACCGCTTGATTGCAAACCATTAGTATGATTTGGTCATCGTCAAAACATGATTATCATAACTGGGGTTCAACAACATATATACATATATATGTGTGTGTATATATTGACTAACCACCGATACATTGGTGGGGGGATCTTCACTCCCAATTTATTAATAATAGAAACCTTACATGAAGGGGGATTAGGCCAAAAGCTCCAAGCAAAATACATCAGCTTTGAAAATGCAAATAGTGACAACTAATCTTATCAAACATATCAAACTTTAGCCTTACAAGGAAGAGAATGATAAGTGGAAAAAGAATTATTGCCTATGCTAGCTAAATAATCAGCTACACTTTTACATTCGCAAAATACGTGCTGGAAAACGTAATAAGTCCCTTTAATGAGCTACCATATGCGTTGGATAGTTGCATCAATTTGCCATGGAGTTGAATACTCACCCCATAAAATGTTGATGAGAATGCTAGAGTCCGCTTCAATTTTGATAGAATAACAGTTCCTTTCCCTGCATGTTGGAGTCCATGGAGCAAAGCTATTGCTTCGGCTTCTAGGACCATGCATTCTGCAAAAGAGCACAAGTATGCTATCATGAAGTTTCCATGCGAATCAAGAATAATGCCCCTACCCGAACATTGCCCATCCGACGTGACAGCCCCATTTGAATTCAACTTCCACCAGCCTTGAGGAGGAGGGTTCCACGCCATTGTCATGATTCTTATAGGCTGAACATGCAGAGGAGGTAGATAGCCTATCATAACCAAACGATGGTTCCAGTCGTCCCTAAAACGTAGCGGATAATCCAAGAAGTTTTTCTTTATCGATGCCAAGATATCGTGTACAATTTGAGCCGAGTTAATCCTTACACCATCATAAATAACTTTTTTTCATTCCAACACACTGGAGTAGGTAGGAGTTTGCATATCATACCTATAGTCGAAGAAGGCTTGTAATTCAACCACTAGGATATTAGTTAGCCTTTAAAATGGCTCTTGTGAGGTAAGAAGCATTCCACTAATAACGCCTTCAAAGAATGCCCAAATCTCCCTTGCCATGCTACCAGTAAGAAATAAATGATTAATGCCTTCGGAGTTTGCATAGAAACAAATTTGGAAGCTTGAGAAATTCCCATATGTGTGATGACATCATTCGTTGGTAATCTTGAGTTGAGAAGCTTCCACATAAAGATTGATAGCTTAGTCTTTTGTCCCAAATCAATCTCCTAGAGAGGCATGAGCTTCCAGTACTTATAAGAGTAGATGAGATGCTAAAACTCCCATTAGCGGATAAAGTCCATGCTAGCTCATTCCTTTGCCCAGTTAAGATGCAAGATCTTCCACCAATTTTGTTTGCAATAACTCCCATTTCCTCATTCGAGTATTGATCAATTAGTACCCTCTAATTCCAAGACGTTTGAGCCCAAACTTGAGAAGCCATTGGACCCTTATCATACACTTGATTCACCACTTTGTACAATGGACCTCCCTCATCCAGTCATCATACCAAAAAGAGGCCGAGCCACAGATCATAGTTTGCAAAAAATGTGTTCTTTGGCCTCTTCCTTAACCATTAAATCATGCTTCTATGATGACATGCTACCATGAGACTTGGCCAATGCTGGATGCTCCCCTTTTAAATATTTGGCCGAGAGGAATTGAGACCAAAAATAGGTCCCAGTTCGAAAATCTCCACCGTAACTTCATTACCAGGCCATGAGAAATATTCGAGAATGCAATGATACCCAACCCATTCTGCTCTATAGGATAGCATACTGTGCTCCAAGAAGCCTAATGCCTCCTATGCTGTCTCCATTGTCCCCCCAAAAGAAATTCGCAAACTGTTTTTCAATTTCTTGAATAACTGCCGTAGGAGACTGCAATACTTAGAGAAGATATAAAGGAATACTACTAAGAGCATGTTTAATAAGAATGAGTTTACCACCAGCTGAGAGGAGTTTGGAATGCCAATTCGAAACCTTAGTAGTGATCTTCTCAATAAGTGGTTGGAAGAGGGACTTACGCTTTAAGGCTTTTTGTATAGGACATTCGAGATAGATGAAAGGAAGGGACTTTCTCAAAAAACCTCTGATAGTTTGGACAGCCCTTACCCAGCTCAATGAACTCTTGGAAGACATGTAGAACTAATTTTTGAGTCACTAATTAATTGACCATATGATGCTTCAAAAACTCGAAGAAAGTGCTTCAAATTATTCAACGATTTGGATTTTCATTTGGTAAAAATTAGGATATCATCCGCAAAAGTTAAATGAATATGTTCAAGCAGCCCGTCGAGAGAGCATAAAAGAACAATCGTTGATTAATCAATTGTTGCTTCAGTCCTCTACTAAAAGCTTCCAAAATAATATTGAACAATAGACGGGACAAGGGGTCACCTTGCCTAACCCCATAGGACGACTTAAAAAGGCCCTTGGAAGACCATTGATTAAAATAGAAAACCAGCTATTCTCCACCACATTAGCTATGAGTTTGCAGGAAAAGGTAGAGAATCCAAAAGCTAGTAGAACCGAGTAGGTGAAATCCCAACTCACACGGTCAAAAGCCTTTGCTAAATCCAATTTTGGGATAGTATTACTTCCTCTAGTTTTCCTATCAATAGAATTCACCATCTCTTGCACTAGTAAAACATTATCAAAGATGCTTCTATCTTTGACAAAAGCGGATTGCTCCTAGGAAACAATCATCAGTAAAATAGGGACAGTCGGTTGGCCAAGATTTGTGTACAAATTTTGCTGAAGAAAGTGCAAAGACTTATTCGCCAGAATCAACAAATGTTGCTGGCTTATCCTTCTTGGGAATGAGAGTGATGAGGGTACTCGTGAAGACCTTAGGCAAAGGTTCACCTTTCATAAACTGTTGCATAGCATGTAATACATCTTCTTAATGATATCCCAACACATTGTAAAGAAACCCCCTTTAAACCATTAGTCTCTGTCGTACTCTCGGAGTTCAGCTTGAAGACTAACTCTTTAACCTCCATGATAGTAGGTTGAGTAGTTTAGTCTACAATTATAATTCGATAAGAGATATAATTGATGGATTACATTGCAACAAGTCCTCATCCAGGGTTGTAACTTCATGTGAGAATAGCTTCTGAAAATAATTAATTCCCTCTTGTTCCACAAGTTCTGGGTCATCTACCAATAGGTTTTCAAGTATAATCTTATTGATAGCCAACTTGTGCCTTTTGCTAATCGTTTTTGCATGGAAAAAGTTGGAGTTATGCTCTCCCTCTGTATGCCATTTCACCCCAATTTTTTGCTTCCAAAATGATTCTTCATCAGCCAAACATTTTGCTAAACTAGCTTGAGCAAGGGAAAAATCCATTCTAGTTATGTCCGTAGGGTTTCATTGAAGGGCTTCTTCTTTTTCTTGCAAGGGCTGCTACTTCAATTTTTTGGAATATATTCCCAAAAATCGAGAAACTCCATGCCTTGAGGACAACTTTCAAATGTTTTAACTTTCCAGCCATTTTTTGAATTGGGGTTCCTTGACATTCCGAAGACTATCTTTGTTCTACACCTCCATGAAATTGTACTGATGAGAAGTCCACATGGTAAGAAATCGGAATTGTTTAGGGCTATTGAATTTCACTATATCCAATTTCAGCAATAATGGTGAATGATCTGAGAATGTTTTGGGAAGGTGATGCACATCAATAGACTGGTAATCCTACTGGAGCTCTTGATTACACAGCACCCAATCAAGACGTTTCCAAACATTATTCCCATAATTTTTTCCCAACTAAGTGACTTATTCCCTGTAAATGTCAAATTATTAAGATGACAGTCTTGAAGGCATTGATTGAATTCTTCTATAGCTCGTATATCAAGATTGGAAGAATCCATGTACTCGTCCATCGAACAAACCATGTTGAAGTCACCCACTATAATCCGTGGCAAAAGAATGGGAATTTAGCTGGCACATGGCTGTTCGTAATTCATGTCTGCCCGCCATAATAGTTTTCCCATAAACAAAGGTCTCCAAACAATCTCTGATGAGGCTGGTGGAAGATATTTGAGGATGTATCATCAGCTTTGAGACAATCAGTACACCGTCCGAACTATGCTACTTTTCTCGGACGAACAGGAGCGTCCGATACAGAGACACTCGGACACATTTCACCGTCCGAACGGATGAGCAGAAAGCAAACTTCTTCATGCACCTGCAACAGATGCACAGGCGCGTCCGAGGAAATATCCCTTCAACATATATTTTCGTCTGATTGATAAGAATCAAGAATCCTAAACTCCTCAACGGACGCATACAACTGTCTGAACAAAGCTTGCTTCGGACAAACAGGACCGTTCGAAACCCAGTCCAGACAATGAAACGAACGTATTCACGGCCTTCCGATAGACATCCTTCACACAACTATACAGAGAAGGATCGGATGCTGTATCGAACGCATCATCTTTAACTCGGACGTCGGAAACCCTTAACAGTTAGTTTTTGTGCATTTATTATTGAGCCATTGGGAAGTACTTACAACCAGAATTTATTACTCCTATAAATACCTTCTCTATTGTTTTGTAAGGAGTATCTAATACATTGAATACAAGACTTAGAAAAGAGCAATTTGAGTGCAAATTGACTATAGTGCTATATTGTATTAGTGTGTAGCTTAGAGTGCAATTCAAAATTTTGAGTAGAGTGATAATCTTGTACAAAAGCGAGGCTGTGAGTAAAATTCTTGGCTCAACTAAAAGAGTTTTAGTGTGAGCAAGAATAGTCATAGTTTGTAAAGATTATTGGCTCACCAACTTTGTAAAGCATTCTAGTGGATTAACACTTCAAGCTTGTTAGCTTGGAAGTGTTGTTTGTTTAATCTTCTTTCTTATTTTCTTTACATTCCTTAAGCTTCATTGATTCTATCTTCATTATATTATATTGTGTTAGTGAAAAAAGTGCCAATAAGTTTAATCTTTATAAAGTAATTTTTGAAATCTAATTCCCCCGCCCTCTTAGGTTGCTTTGGGACCTACAAGTTGAACCCTAGCAGCAAGCAAGTGGTTCAATCAAACAAAAGATTAGAACTTTATTCTGCTTAGTCAAATACTTTACCCTACGTATAGAGGGTTTATTCCGAATACCCCGAACATTCATTGCAAAAAACTTAATCATTGTGAAGGAGAAAAGGTGAGCTGTTTGGACACTCTTGTCGCCGTTGTATGACTACGTAGAACAATGATATTTCTTCTTCTCGGCTTTCGACTCTTAGCAATTGGATCAGCTCTCATTTTTGCCAACTTCTTAGCAACTTGGTCACAGAAAAGATGTAGCACAAGAGTGGAGATCTTGTCTACAAGTGCTAGCACAAGGAAAAAGATGATATTGGGGCTATTCTGGTGCATGAATAGTACTCATGAATAGTAATTTGGGAAGGAAATAGAGAAGAAGAAGAAAGAATTTAGGAGATTTTTATGAGAGAAAACAAAATGAACAACAATAGCTGAAATTCTTTATTAATTAATCTCTAACTAAAATAATGAGATAACAAGGCTATTTATAAGCTGTGAAACTACCTAAAATTAGAATCCCATTGTAATTAGAATTTCTAATTCCCATTCTAAACATAACTAAATACTTTCGAAATCACCTAAACTCTAATTATGAAGCTAATACAATTAGAATACTTCTTAAAACTAAAAACACAATTGGTCAAATTTCCAGCACTAAAGAAAAAGACTAAAATACCCCTAGACCCTAAAGTCCTAAAAGAAGACCATAAGTATCACCACAGACAGATTCCTTTAGACCAAAACTTTTTGTTGCAAGTATCCTTAACTTTATTCTTAGGCTTCCAAAGACGAAAGTTCTTATCCAGCCAACTTATGGCTGCTGCATCATAAGATCATGCCATAGCTAAAGCTGCATAGATGGCATTTGGGAGGGCTTGTCCATAAGTCTGAATAGTATGCAGTTTGCACCCCATTGCAAGGAGCATTAATCACCAGCCTCTCATCCTGATGTGGGAACTTAGGATTGAATTTTGAAACTTGAACTTGAACTACCTAGACCGAGACAACCCCCCAAGATTATGCTCGTCAAAATTTGAATCCTTCTCCTGGATGGGAAAGAGTTGGTTGACCGAGTCCAATTGAGCATCGGTTGTACCAAGCACCATCTGGTGAACCACCATTGGTACCGCTTGTTCGGCAGACTGCTCCACCTGCTCCACTACTATCTTGGTTTTACGAGAATCCACCGAATTCACCACTTGAAATTATTAAGCATCTTGACTACTTTGTTGTGGGCTGTCCAAGTTTCCAGTTGAAACCACAACAAGAGCAACTTTTTGAGTTTCAATTGGAATGTTAATCATTTGTTGTTGGCTATCCAAGTTTCCAGCTGATACCATAGTTGAAGCAGTTTGTTGGATTTTACTAGAATACCATCAAGTTTGGCACCCGTATACTTCTGGTTGATCATGCTGTACAGACTTTTTCTGATAAATATGCTTAACTATTGTAGTTTCTTTAGCATGCTTACCATTCCCATCTACTATTTTGTTTCCCCCTTTATCAGCCAATTTTCCAGTCTGCTGTACATCTGCCCCCATATCTTCTTTACAAACCAGGTAGTTAGATTCTCCATGGCCTTGTTTATTGCACTTTCCACAATACTTACGCATATTTTCGTAAGTAAATATTGCCACCTCCCTTCGGATCCCATTAGAAGCCAAGCACAATTCGGCTACATTGCTTTCAAATCCAAGTCCACACAGACCTTTGCATGACTAGGGTTGGATACGTTGGTCGTTCCCAGGTCCATCTTCAGAGGCTTTCCTGCTGCGTTGGATAGCGAGTAGAGTGATTCCTTGTTCAAAAAACAAAATGGCAGGTTCTCAAATTAATCCAAACTGGTACAAGAGAGGATTCCTCATTCGGGCAAAACATTGGACTACACCTAAAAACATGCATATGAAAATCCATTTATAAACCATTCACCCTTTATCCAGCATCTAAGATAGTCTTCCTCCAAATTGAATCAGATGAGAATGTGCTTATAGTGTATAAGTCCAGAAGTTAAAGCACCATCAAAGCCTATGGAAAGGAAAGCTTTGCGAATAGTTTCCATGTTCGGTCGGCCATGAGAAACTTACCAATGAGTGATTTTTGAAAAGTCTTCGAAAGAAACTCCACTGCTTCCGCAGTGTAGAAGAGCAATTGTTCCCCTTTCATAGACCCAAGGGATTTTAGAGGACAAGGGCTACTTGAACCACCTTCGACACTGTTTGCAAAAGAGTGCAAGGAAGTGGGTTGCCCTCCAGCATGCAAACAGTGTAAGGAAGTGGGTTGCCCTCCAGCAGAATGCTGAAGGTCAACCGAGGCTGCCATGGCAGCAAACACGAGAAATTAGATAGAAAATTTTAGAGTTTAGGGAGAAGGCAGAGAATTCCTGGTGATTAACATATGAATATATCTATATATATTATACATCACTCATATATATATGTGTGTGTATGTATGTGTCTATGTATATATACATATACATACATATATATATACATCTATACATGCATATATACATACATATATATATACATATATATATTTACATACATATAGATATGTATATATATATATGAAAAAATTACAATTTTGGTCCCCAAACTATAGGTAGTGCTCAAAATTGATCCCTAAATATACAAAATTGTAGTTTTGGTCCCCAAACTATCAATTATGCACGAAAATAGGACAAATGATGAAAAAGTCCAAAGATGTGTTATTAATTCTAAAAAGCTTTTGTCGAAATTCATCAATTGTGTGCTAAATTGGTTTCCAATCTTTATGAATTTTAACTTAACAGGTCCATACTGTAGAATGGTTTGCCAGAATATAAATAATTTAAACAAATGTCATTCAACCTATATATATTAAACATTACAATAGCATCTTAATACAATTCAACAAATAATAATACCCAATAAACTTACCAGAAGGCATTATCTTGTACCATAATCAGCCACCCAAGATTGATTTTATGGTAATCGAGGAATTTTTTGACCTGTTTACTCTAAGAGCAGGGATTCTGAAAACCTATCAAAGAAGCCATCCAGAATTATAGGTCTCGCATTTCTCTTATATTTTATACCTTCTCTCTCTACTATAAGTTCTATTTTCTTTGTTTTATGTTATTTTTGATGATAAAAATTGATTAATTGCCCTTTGTTTTTAGTAGTTGCAGAAGAATTTTAACTTTGACATTCATGCAATTCTGCAATTATAATTCATTATAATTTTGGAGGTATGTAGTAGTAGTTATCTTTTTTTGATATAAAATACCTATTTTGATTATGAATGTGATTTGTTAATTAGGCTAACAAAGTTTGCGTGCCAATTTCCTATTGAGAACATCTCTTAATTTGCTTAGTTGATATCCACTACACTAGTTTATTATATAATCATTGGCATATTTTTTATTTCCCTTCTCTTTTTAAATATTTTAACATTTTGTTTAACCTTTATTAATAATACTCAAAAAATAAATAGGAAGGCATTTATATTGAGATGTTGTTCTTGTATTATTTAAATTATAGATTAAATGACGTTTGTTTAAATCATTTACTATTTATCTAAAACCCATAAAAATTGAGGACCAATTTCACACAGAACTACTTGAACTTTAACAAAATTTTTCAGAGCTAATGGCCATGTGCACTGCACATGAACAAAACCGTTAGGTTTTTGATCTTTTCCGTCATTTGTCCTATTTTCGTGCATAATTGATATTCGGGGACTAAAACTGCAATTTTACATAGTTTGGGGACCAAAACTCTAATTTTGTATAGTTTGGGGACTAGTTTTGAGCACTGCCTATAGTTTGGGGACTAAAATTGTAATTCTCCCTATATATATACATATACATATATATATGTATATATATACACACACATATGTATATGCGTATATATGTAAGTATGCATGTATACATATATATATGCATATATATGTAAGTATGCATGTATATATATATATATATATATATATATATATATATATATATATGTGTATACTTATATATATATACATATATATATAGATATATTTATATATACATATACATACGCATATATATATACATATATATATATATGTATATATATATGTATATACATATATATATACATATATATATGCATACATATATATATACATATATTTATATATGTATATACACACATATATGTATATGCATATATATGTAAGTATGCATGTATATACATATATCTATATGTATGTACATACGCATATATATATACATATATATATATGTATATATATATGTATACGTGTATATATGTATATATACATATATACACGTATACATATATATATACATATATATATGCATACATATATATACATATATTTATATATGTATATACACACATATATGTATATGCATATATATGTAAGTATGCATGTATATACATATATCTATATGTATGTACATATATATGTGTGTGTCTATATATATCTCTGCACATTTATGTATATACACATGCGCATATATATATATATATATATACACATATATACACGACACACGCACATAAATATTTATATGGAGATATATATATATATATATATATATATATATATATATATATAGATATGTGCACACACACATATATATCAGTGTATATTTGTATATATATAATATATACACATGCACACACACATTTATACATGTATGTATATATATATATATATATATACATTCTTTAACTAAAAAACATGACACATGGGATTAGTAACACAATAAAGTCATATATTTGACTTCTTCCCAACAAACAACACTTTCTCAACTAGTTATAAATTTATAATTACTCTTAAATCTTACTATTAACTAGATAGCATCAAACAAATATACAGTGTCAAATAGTAACAAGTGAAAGTAGGGATCGAATCCACAAGAATTGGTCAATAATTACCGATTATTTAGTTAGAACGATATTCAAACATACAAGATTTGATTCAATGGGGAAGAATTTAGTGAGATTATGATTCGATTAGCCAATTTCCGGATTTTAGTCAATTAATTAGATTAAGTAATTGAATAGATACAATTGGAGGTTACTCACAATATTGAATCACTTCATTGGCCCAGCAATTAATTGTAAAACATGAATGAAACCTTGGAGTTTTTTAACCAATTAGATAGATAATATGCTAGTTTGACTACTATGTAACCTAACCTAGTTGTTGAATGGTCTAAATTAGGATTCAACTTTCATATTTTGCCCTAAATTACTAAGAAGATTTAAGAATTACCTACTTTCATAAACCTTCCAAGAAACTCTCAGTAACTATCCAATTTTTACTCCACTTTCACCATTCAACCCACCAATTAATCAACATCCATTGGAAATTGAAATTCCGAAACCTTAACCGATGACTAAATAGTGAACAAAAGTAAACATTAGATCTAAAAAAGCCAATTAAGAAAAGTATGTAAAAAGATAGAATTTTAACAAAGCAATTAAACTTATACACATCTACACTATGCTAAATTTTAAGCATAATTAAAGAAAGTCCATAAACTAAGCTGAAAGCAAGTAAAGAAAATAATTAACAAAGCATTAAAACTAAAATATACTAAATTAACATAAACAAATAAAATAAACATAAAGGAAGGGTCTTACAACTAGACGTCTTCAAATCTTCGGTAGGAAATTACAACTAAAGAAAGAAATAAAAAAGATCTACTCTACTTGCTATCTGCTCCCTAATACCCTGTAAGAGGCTTATAGTATAAATGTTAGGGTTGAGGAGAAAAAGTTTCAGCCAACATTTGTTTCTATTTGGATGAAATTGCCCCTAAAAATGAGTGGACCGCAATAAAAAATATTTAGATATAAACCTTGATCGCGGTTAGAAAGTTTTGGGAAGATCTTGACCATGATCATGGATTTTATGCCTACAAATCCTTGAATGCAGGAAGTTCTGCTATAGCTTCACTTTAGCTCCCGATTTTGTCCATTCCTCGTCTGATTTTAGCGCATGTTTAAGAATTTTCTCCAACCAAACCATACACATGAACACCCATTAATAAATCTACAATAAAACACTTAAAAAAATATAAACACTTAAATGAAACACTCACAAAAGCTACAAACAAAGGAAGAACAAAGACGTACAAAAACCCTAACTACCAGCAGAATTAGGTTAAAAAAGATACAAAATCTAAAAAGAAGAACATAGTGAAATAAGATAATTAACACCTAAAAGAAACTAACACACTACATAAATTCATACTAACATATAAAAGTAAATGTTGGACACAAACACTAAAAATGCTTCAAACTTATATCAAAGCTGATAAATTTACGCTACATATAATTCTAATTTTCTAGAGTTCTGACACCTCTAAATATAAGATTTTTCTCGTCTTGAGCAAAATAAAGATAAGGGAAAACAACAAAAAACAACAACCACAATATAGTGAACACATGAATCCACTAAGTTGACAAACTATAAGTAATGGAATCCGAATATACTTTGGATTATTTGGTAACACGTCTTAAAACCACAAATAACATATAAATTCAAGGAATTCAAAATGATCATTTTCACGATTCATTTCCAAAAAAAACTAGTTCAATTACCAATAAAACTTTTAAACTGCCAAGCATTTTTCTCAATCAGAAAGGTTTTAACAAAAGTAACCCGATTTATACAAAACATGTTTTAGTCCACTGAAGAAGACCAAAAGTCACTCAAGTATTCCCGAATAAGCCACATGGAAATCGGAGGATCATTAAGACTCTATCTTAGATGCGCATGTCGCACAAATGAAATATTAATCTTGTTAGGAATAATTAATTTGACATTAATGATGGATAGTACACAAAATAATACGCCCAACTTGTTGGGGTATTAGCACCTATTGCCTTATTTCAAAGACATTGCTTTTACTTGCATTATTGAGCTATTCTAATAGCCACTTCGAAGGAACGACGTTTGTGATACCAATTCTTCTATTAGCCTTATTAGTCTTATTCCTAAAAGTAAACAAATATTTAGAATACTACTTGTATATTATTTTCTTTTCTCTTTTTGTTTCCTTTTCTTTTGAATAACAAGCAATCTAAGCCAAGAAAAAGGAATGAAACTCATCCATGATCATATCTAGAATTATGCACCCAAAAACTATATCCAATACTTTCAAAATGCTAGAATATACAAAATCATCTAACTTATCACCAAGCATTTCAAAATATTTTTTTCAACAGAATAACTTGACAACGATTAACACTTTTGAGAATTGAGCAAAAGATACTCCAAATAAACTATTTTAAAAACCAATTAGTACACTAATCTCTACTACAAATTGGGAATAGTTGGTTTTTGAAACAAGTACTCGCAACAAGAACTATCCATTTTCCACTCAAAATCAGAATGACTATATTTAATACTATAAGTTATATGCTACTATTAGGTCTATATATTATCATTGAGCACCAAATTTATCTTCTTTTTTTTTTTTTATCAAACTACCAAAACATTGAATTCACAAAACATAACCATTCCCAAATAAACAAACAAGACTCAGAAACACACACCCCAAGATTTTCAATTTATTCATTATGAGTTAAGAACTAATCCTACCATTCACCCAATCACAAAACATAAACATACTAACCAAAAATCATATGAAAAGATGACTAAGCATAATATAATAGGAGGAAATGACTTTCAACTACACTTGGACAACCAAAAAGTTCATATAAGTGAATGTGAAAGTAATCAAGTAAGCACAATTTAAACTTAAGACAATTGTTCCGCTTTTAATCATGGATTTCATAAATAGTAAGCTCAACACAATATAATACTAAGCGAAGAGCAATCTCAAGTTCAACAAATAAATACAATTTTCATTTAAACACGTGAGTCCTATAAGTTTCCTTATATTTTCTTCAAGAAGTCCATTAAGGATTGGAGGACATAATTTCAAACTAACATTGCTAGCCGGAACACATGCAAGGCACGTGCAGCTTAAGTATGAGATAGCTACAAAAATGGGGATTAGTCTAGCTTATACACATCTAGAAATTCTCTAGAGTAACTTAAATCTGGAAAATGTATCAACTCAACAACAGTTACAATAATAAGAAAGTACCATAGCGTTACCATTCCATGTCTAGCAATCCTGGCCAAAAGATGGTTATTGGCCACATGAATCCTGGCCAAAAGATGATTATTGGCCACATGAATCCTGGCCAAAAGATGGTTATTGACCACATGAAGATGTCAGCTTTCTAAAACCAATAAAGCCATCACTAAAACCTCAACTTTCTCAAGTAGTCTACTATATTTTTCCAATTTTTTCTCTCCATCAGAGTTCTCCACTCAATATTGCCTCACATGGTAGATGTTACTACTACTATAAAGAGGAAAAAATATATTAACACCAGCTTAGCAGCCACATACGCAAGCATAGACCGATGCATATCGCATAATGATGCCACCATCCCACCTACAACTGCTTCTTGCATATATGTGTCTAAGCTTAAATGCTAAAACTAGGACAAATCTTTCTGATATCCATAAAACCAATTTATAATGTCACAAGAAAGCGCAAATATGAGAATGATAAAAGATGTGATGCAGTAGGTGTTACTCCTATTTTCTGCAGTCATTTTTCTTGAAGATAAAGAAGAGGAAAGAATTCATTAACTAGATTCAAAGAACCTTATTAAATGAAAAAATAATGTGAAAGATAATATATAACATGTTCAAAGAAATTAATGGAACATTTTCAAGTTTAGACAACTTGTTCACAATACTTTTAAACCGAAATCAATGGCAAACAGGGTATGTATCAAAGCTCAGAAAATCAATAACTGGTTAATACCTTCACATCAATTGAGAACGAGAAACAACCAAATTATTTTGCATTTCACTCAAAAATCAAAATAAAGTCTGATTTCAAAATACCCCTAAATTATATTTGATTGGTAATTTGTCTCAAAAACTATTAATTACAGTAATATACTACCCACTACTATCAATTACTCAAACATTATTGAAATCAATTTGAAAACTAGATGGAATGACAAATTTTGTTCTAATTGTAAGAAACAAAATCCTAAAAATACCCATGTCTTCTCCCCCATCTCAAAGACTTAAACATCTTTCTCATTCACCTTATTATCCCAGCACCCTCTTTCTAATTATACAATGGCATAGCCAATCAACCTCTCCCTTTTTCCTATTTCTGAATCATCCAATTTTTCAAGTTCTAACCCCATGTTCTTCCCTTCCTATAGTCATATTACAAACTAAAAAAGAGAATTAACAGTACAAAATGAGACCAAATCATACAAAATTAAGATCTAGTTGCACAATATTAAATGATAACTCTATTAAATAGAGTTATTTGCCTCTAAAAACTATAGTGCTTTGATAGTATTTTCCCAATTTAAGTGTTCCTAACCGTGTTTTTCTTTATTTGATGCCAAGTAGTATTCTCATAAGCACTAGAGTAATATTAAGTATCACTTTTAAGCTAATATATATATTACTTTTGGTGTTCTATTTTAGGCTAAATTAGTAAATGGCATAGTTTTATGTTAAAGGACTCAAAGGAAAGGATCATAGTGCAAATGAGAAGAATTTCAAGTCCAGACTAATGGTTCCATACCGCGGTATGGAATTCATAGAAACCAACAATGATGTCACGGTATGGAAGGTTGACCTCTCTAGTGCAAGCAAGATTTGAACCACAACATGGATTTGTAAGAAGAAAAATATGATACAGCGGTCCAAAATTAATTACCAAAGAGGAATTAGTCAACTTTGTAATAGTTTGCAAAAATTTGTAAATTTGACTAAGTACTACACCAAGAACATATAGTAGGTAGTGTACTTAGTACTTTTAGTTTTAGTTCTACCTTAGCGCTCAACAAACTCATTTTAGACTATTTTCAACTTTTTTAATTTCTAATCTTCAATTTAAATACATTGCAAGGTTTAATCTTTCATAGATATAATTAGTTGGCATTTAATAGATTTCTTTTGATACTGATAACTCTCTAAAGAAGCGTTATTTTTATGCATTTTAGCTTAGATTTGTTAGTTTAGTCAATTTTCAAGATGTCTTGTTTCATAAGTAGGGATATTTTGATAATTTTAGAGTTTTGTCTTAAATATCTAGCTTATGTATTTTTAAAGTTTTATTATGCTTATTTATGTGTTGTAATGTGTTTTTATAGGTTTTAGATCAATTGGAGATCAAACGGATGAAAACAGAGGGAAAGTAGGACCCAGAGAGCTAATCTGTGGGTGCACCCACTCCTAGAGGCAGGGAGCGGTACTCGGGTTTTGTCCTATAGTTGCACCCATGCCCATGAGTTGGGAGGGGCACCCAAAACGGTCTACAATAGGCCACAAAGCGAGTTCAGTGAGTTTAAGTTGTTCCAAGGGTATTTTTGACCTGTGACTTCTTGAAACCCTAGAAACCTCTGTAAATAAATTAACTAGGTCATTCAGAACATATGTTCGAATATGTAGTTAGTTAGAGTACTGAAAATAATGTGAGTTTAGAGAAGAGAGTAGCCATAACCATCAAGAAACACAATCACTTAATCTTACGGAGAGAGAATCATCAACAAGGAGGACGGAGGAAGCGATTACAACTAGTTTTTCTTCTCTTTCTCATTCTTTTCTGATTATTTACTTAAGTATGATTTTGTTTTATCGCCTTAATGTAATTATGACTTCTATGATGCACTCAATCTAAACTAGGTTTTTATTCCAAATTTACCACGAAGATTGTTTGTTAAGGTTTTGATTGTTTGATATAATTTCTAATGTTTGTTTTCTTATTTGAATTGTTCTTAATGCCTCTAAATTTTTGGCCATTCTCTAGAGTGAAATTGGGTGAGGAAACTTAGGGTTAGGACGGGTTCAAATAGCCTTTATTTGGAACGTTCCTATGAACGGAACTATTTTGTGAATATGGATAGAGACATACCTATTCACCTTAGGCAATTGATTAGTGTGTTATCTATGCATTAATGTTGGCTTGGATTCACAAAGGAAAATAGTGGGTTGATTGGGATTAGTAGATTTACAATGATTTTGGGTATTTATAACTGAAGAACTTGAAATTTTAAAAGAAACCATGGATTAGAAAACAACACAAGGAATCAATTGAACAATTAACCAAAACATTCAATTGCATTGGTAAAGGAATAACAAACTCTAGGCATTTAATCATCTGAACTCCAATCTATTTACTTAGTTCATTTAGTTAGATTATTTATTTCTTTCATTATTAATTCCACTATTATGTATTTAAATAGAGCATTCTGTGTGCCATTTTGGTAGTTAGCAACATATTTTTTAAGCATAGTTCTCGTGGAAACACTCTTTACTTACTCCATATTAGTTGTTCGATTTGTATACTTGCAGAACCTGAACTCGTGTTTTATTCCACCAGCATGAGAGGACGATATTGTTCATTTCTATGTTGATTTACTCAGTCTATTATTTTGTCTTGCATGAGTTCTTTACTTTGGATGCTCTTGCTGCTAGCTGTTATGTGCTTTATTTTTCTTTGCTTTTAGTTTCTTTAAGAATGAGCAGCTAAATTCCTTGACATTTGGGTTCGGCTAAGGAAGTGTGACTTCTAGTTATGTGTGATTGATTCTAAATGGAGGAATATGAAATTGGTAGACAATTGGGTAGTAGTCAATGCTTTGAGAGCTTGGTGAGAGAAAAGGGCCCTTTCTTGAATCAATTAAGTGGAATTTAGCACAAAATACAAGCGTTGAGTGTTAATTCCTTGACTATATTCCTACTTGTTTGGGAAGGGTAGTAGTCAGGGCAAGATGCTCTCTTTTCAAGTGGATTCCTTGAACTCCATATTGATAATTAGACTAGAATCATAAGTGGGATCAAGGGATTGATTCACAGTTGGGAGGGAATCCTCAATTGGACCCAATGATTGGTGGTTACCCACTAGAAGCAACCACCTTGTAGAAAAAATACTTTTCATAGTCCGTTCCCCCATAATTTATTGCTAATTAATTAGTAATTTACTTCTCATTATTGCTTGCTTTGATTACTAGTTCTAGCCTTAGCATACGACTTCATTGATTATATAGATATACCACAAGAATCCCTATAATTATAGTACTTGATGTAAAGAGAAATTCTCGTGGGAATGATCCCTTTTCCACTTGCTACAAATCTTCGATGTATACTTTAGTATTAGTATGTGGTTTTATTACTTGAGTGATTGTTTAATTTGATACTACACTTAGAACACATCATTAAGAAATAAGTAAGAAGTTCTAATCAAATTACAATTGTAATTGTTAGTGAGATCTAATAATACATGACAATAACTTAAAACATGATTTAGATATACTAGATTTAGAGCTAAGAGTGAGACCTATTCATTCTAGATTTAGAATTTAAAAAGATCTAATCGTATTTAAAAACTAACTAAGTAAAGAGGCCAAATTATACTTGCTTAAGAACTAAGAAAGTATTTGTACGATATTAACAACAAAGAAAGAGAACAAGTCATAGTATACTATGAACTACAAGAAATATATCTAATAAAACAAGATTAAGAACTAATAGAGGAGATCTTGTCATATTGGTAGATAAAGAAATAAGAAAGGAGTTCTAATCAAATTAAAAGAACAAATAAGGAGATCTAATAACACATGATAACAACATAAAAGATGATTTAATTGTGGTATATTAAGAACTAAGAGTGAAACCTATTCAAACTAGAATAAGAACTGGAAAAAGATCTAATCGTATTCAGAAAAGAAATGAGAAAATGGGCCCATTACTTGCTTAAGAACTAAGAAAGAAGTTGTAATTTTACGATATTAAGAACTAAGAAAGAGATTAATTAAACATAAAATATTGTCTATACTATATATAAAGTGTGAGGAAAAATTTTGGCAAACGTTATTTTATAATTTATCAAATTTATTCTTTCCACTCCCTTTATTATCTTTTCATTAAATACCCATAACTCCATTTCCATAAATCCCTTTCAACTTTCACTCTTCACTTATATTACTTATTTTAATATTTTGTTACATTTTCACTACCTATTCCTTTTTATCAGTTCCATAGGGTGTGCCTTACTTCAATTAGTGAATTATGAAAGGAGATCTAACTATACAAGATTAAGATCTAATACAAGTGATCTGTCATGCTAGATTAAGAAGAGTGAAACCTATTAATACTAGATTTAGACCTAAAAAAAAGATCCAATTGTATTTGAAAAAGAACTGAGAAAAGAGGTCAAATTAAACTTTTTTAAGAACTAAGAAAGTAATTGCAATCATACAATTTTTGCAATTAAGAGACCTAATACTAACCCCAATTCAAATATCCGGTCGAATCCTTGCCTAGATTTTGCTATGGTTCAAATGCACTTATAAATAAAATTCGTACTTATATCTCAAATAAACTAATAAATACACCACAACTCACTAAATATAACTCCAAATTCTATGAAATCAGTTCTATAATGGTCGTACCCATGTCTAATTTACCGAATGAAAGGTCCATAATTATAAGACAACTTGATTCCAACATTTAAAAAACTATGTCAACAATCACTTAGATTGCACAAGAGCAAGGTAGACTTGCTTACCCCAATATCCATAAATCCGATATATCTAAATCCAACACAAAAGGATGCCAAACTCATAAAAATTTGCTTCTGTCCAAACCACAACTCAATCCAACAAGTTTCCTACAGATTTATGCACAAAAAGTTTTGACAATAATACTAACGTGTAGTCATAACTAATTCGGATAATAAAATTCTAAATCTTTTATCAAGGCAAGGAGAGTTATAAATTGCATTTTTTTTCGAAGTCCAAATGCACTTTCAGAAATCGAAATTTACTAGTACACATGGGCATAAGTAAAATCACACAAAATATGGTCAAAACTATCAACATTCGAAATAAAGGACTGCAGAATTTCAAAGGTGCAGGGCTGACTTTATGAATTTTGTCTCCCTAAATAAAATAAATAAATTTGATGTTCTATATAGTGATAGAAAACCCTTTGAGTCTATTTTATAAGAAAAACATGAGAAAAATTCGTAAAAATACAGAAACCCTTCAAAACATAAATATATCAGAGAAGCTATCAGGATAAAGAAAAACTGATGTAATGGTTTGAAACACATTTTGTTTTTCTTATGTGAATGCCTTCTGTTTTCTTTACATACCATCATTCAATTAATACCTAAATCACTTGATCATGTATTTGTGTCAAAATAAGGTAATATAAGACATGAATTTAATCAAATCTCAACAATATCATCAAGAAGTCCCAAGTTGTTCAAATAGAGTCCAAAAAGAAAAAGTGCAAGAAAAATGTAAAAGCAACTCCAAAATTTATAAAATTGATACTATAGCATCAATACATAACATAAATAGTATTTTGTACAGTTTACCTTAAATTTGCATGAAAATCTAATGCAATTTTTTGAGAGAGATAAAATCTGAAATTTGTAGCAGCTTGTGGTTTGCGGCTACTATGACTTTTCCGGTGGAGTTACGCAATTGAACTGGGTGGAGAAGTATCTAAAATTTTAGGAAACAATTTCATGAAAGTTTCATGGTAGTAGCGGCATAGAAAGAGAATTGAGTTTTTGTTTTGTGTTTTTTTTTTTTTTTTTGTGGAACATTAACCCTAGAAATTGATAACAAGTATGTCCAAATATTAAAGAAGAAAAGAAAGGAAATTAAAGAAGAGATGACTTAAACTGAAATTGCTGCAAACTCTTGAGAGGATTAAGTGGTTTTCCCTAATGTCTTGGCTGAGAGTAGCGATGAGAAAAGAAGAGAAACTTATTGAGACAAACCTATTTATAAGAAGAGAGTGGGATGGATATTAACATCAGTTGTCTATGTTTTAGGAGGAGAAGGGAGCGATGGGCATTGTGGAAGAAAGAGGTGGATTTGTTATATTTATTGAATCAATCCAAAAGAATGTTTAAATACTATTAGGACCCAAATAAAATTTAAGCCGTACCTCACTAGTTATCAAGTATTACAAAACTCTTAATTGCTTTCAATTTAATCCCAAACTTCATATCAAGGACTTTAAAACCCAAATAACTCTCTAATTGAACATTAAATCCTCAAAAAATATAATATTCCAACATTGTTCAATTTAATTCTAGAAAAATCAAAATTAGTCACTGAATTTTGATAAATTTCAAAACTCAAATCCTTAAATTTAAACTCAAAATTTGTGTGATGTCACAATCTGCCCTCCTTACAAGAATTGCATCCGCTCAATTTCTAGCCATGAATTATTCAGATGTAATTGTTATTCCTCTAAAGTAAAACCCATACATTTTCTTCCATAAAATGGTTTATTTCTCAAACATTAAAGGAGATTTGTCCAAAACCTTATGGTACCATTTAGTAGTATATAATGATTAATCATAGTAATTAAACGTAACGGCTAATTCACTTGCTCATAGTCCAAAAATCATATCCCCAAAGCTCTAATACCACTTTGGTGATGCCCGAACCATGCCCGAACCGGATCCCAATTCAAATATCTGATCAAATGCCTACCTAACTCTCGCTAGGATTCAAATACACTTATAGATAAGATTCAAACTTATATCTCAAATAAACCAACATAGGGGAATACACAACAAATTTATACAGACAAATTACAACTTAAACAAATGTCATTCCCCACCCTCGGCAGAATGTGACCACCGTGCCTTCACACTTTCCGAGGACATGAGGCACAAAGCCTCAAAACTCCAATACAAAATCTTGCAAAGTATTTAATATCGTGGGGTGAGAAAAATATGGGTTCAGTAACTAGTATTTGTATTCTCTTACCGAATTGAGCGCGTTATCATATATATATTTTATTCAAAAATCTGTTCGTTTATCAATACACACAACAAAGTGAAATAATTCGATAAGGTATATACATAGTAAGTGGTCATAAGTCGAATAAAATTCTATTAACCAAAAATCAAATATCAATCAGCAACATTTAGTCATGTGAGATTCTAGAAGTGGCTTGAATGGACACTAGAGGTGACCCACCCTCCGCCCTCACTTTTGCATAGCGCTTAATTCCGAATAATACTTAGTTCTCAGTCTCCCTTGTGTAACGTCATATTATCAATTGAATCATCAATTGAACGATCATTCCAATTATATTATTTATTGAATTCACGAAAGACCACTTAGCATGTATGTGTACAGATAAATTAAATATAAGCCATGCTGAATTCGATTTACATATAAACAAAATATGCATTTCAAAAATATTTAAATTTTTAAATATCACTTAAAAAATAAAAGAAAATAAAAGAACCACTTACTTGATTAAATCCGAATGTCAGAACCTAAGAAAGACATCTCAACTACTAATTTGTCAACACCTAAATATATACCAAAAAGGGATTCAATTATACTCTTAAATTCTCGCTCCCACTATAAAACATTTCCTGATTATTTGTTGGAACATTCCCAAAAGAAATCAATAAGCGAATTGGATCGGAAAGGTAAAATTCGGCAGAAATAGTATCCGGTACCTCAGTCTGCACATGTCGAAATCAATTTTGGCGAAAGCGTTTCTTGAAGCCTACTACTACGGACCGTTCATGCCAATAGTAATCAACTTCAAGAATGATAATGTATTAACTTTTCTTTACTAACTAAAATCATCATTGTCCAATCATTAATCTAGCCAATATTAATAAAATTTGGAAAACAATTGAAACTTACCTCAATTGAAGCTTACTGACTTCTATCTTCAGCACTCTCTCTCTTGTGGAAAGACCAAAAAACGCCTCTTCCTGGCTACTCCACTCCAAGTCGGGATAGAGAGTGCAAATGGGAAGATTTCAGCTAAAGGGGAAAGTGTATTTATAGGGAGTTTAGGTTTTACAATTTATGACAATTGGCAGGCCTTCCGTTACACTTGTCACACACCATTCATGCAGCCATTGGTTTAATTTTTTTCTTTTATTTTTTTTTACACCATTCATGCAGCCATTGGTTTTGAGAATGAATTTTTTTCTTTCTTTTTTTTTTGGCTTTTTGATAAAGATCAAGAATTGCATCTTAAGGCTCAAACTCTTAGCTAATTATATTTGAGACCTCAAAATCTAGGTTTGCCACAATACCACTTTTTGTGATGACGTCTCAATCGGACCCTAATTCAAATATCCAATCAAATGCCGGCCTAACTCTCGCTAGGGCTCAAATACACTTATAAATAAGATTCAAACATATACCTCAAATTAACTAATAAATATACTGCAGATTTTATATACATGAATCACAATTTAAATAAAATTAAATGTTCCATAAGCAATGTAAATCCCAAATGAAAATATCTACCATGCTTCTGCTGGGCTACTCTGATTAATGTATCTTGAACTCGTAGTTGGCATCTGAAAATAAATTTTTATAGGGAAAAACCGATGAGCTAATAAGTTCAACGGTTTTATAGTATTGGTATAACAAGAAATTCTATTTTTAAAGGAAAACATTTTTTTCCAATAGTAGTAGATAAAAGTCAATACATTTCAAGAAACAAAAGTCCTTTTACAATAATCACTATTTTCATTAAACAATGAAATAATATGATTTCACAAAACTTAACAAAAACAATTAACACTTAGCACGATCATAATTAATGCATATATATCAGCTAGCATTTGCCACATTTTTAAGCTCAGAAGCTTACCTGATCACTTTACTAGCCTTATATCCCCTATTGCATACACGACTTGAAGTTACCTCATCACTCCAGAACAATAACACAAACAAACAAACAAACCAAATCTTAATCCTACTAAGTAGGGTCGGCTGCATGAATCCTGCAACACCACTGCGCTCTATCATGGACCATATCCTCTTCAGTTCTTAGATGGGCTATATCTTTCTTACAAGTTACCCACCAAGTCTTTTTCGGTCTTCTCCTACCCCTCCTATGTTGACTACTCTCTCTAAAATTTACTTGCCTGAGAGGTGCTTCTACTGGTCGTCTTAACACATGACCTAACCACCTTATGCGTGTTTTCTCATCTTCTCATCAATAGATGCTATTCCAATCTTCTCATGAATATACTCATTGCGTATCTTGTCCAACCTAGTGTACCCACACATCCATCTTAACATTCGTATTTATGCTACTATCATCTTTTTCTCATGTAGATCCCTGTGCAATTCACTACCCAATACATAGACCCAAAAAGCATCGATGTCCTAATTGCTGTTCTATAGAATTTACCCTTATGTTGTAA
Source organism: Cinchona pubescens (assembly GCA_025175665.1). NCBI lineage: Eukaryota > Viridiplantae > Streptophyta > Magnoliopsida > Gentianales > Rubiaceae > Cinchona > Cinchona pubescens. Next base: position 4,382,777 of record JANKKI010000024.1, on the reverse strand, counting down.
AGGAATTTTGCGATCGCATAATATTCCCGATGCCATTCTCTATTTAGTTCAACCCGCTTGTATCTAATGAGTAACTTCTCGATCTATACCACCATCACTCTGAAGAACTGATCCTAAATATTTAAAATTTTCACTTATAGTTATCTCTTGATCTCCGATACTAATCCCTATTCCATTCCTATTTGCACCCTTGCTAAACTTAAATTCCATGTATTCTATTTTTTGTCTACTAATTCTAAACCCTTTTGCCTCAAGTGTCTCTCTCCAAACTTCGAATTTAGTATTAACCCCATCTTTTGTTTCATCTACTAACATAATGTCATCTGCAAATAACATACACCATGGTATTTCCCCCTGTATATGCCTTGTAAGTTCATCTATAACCAATGCAAATAGATAAGGACTTAGAGCTGAATCTTAGTGTAAACCTATATTTATAGGGAACTCTCGTGTTAACCCTCCTGGTATTCTCACACTTCTAACTACATCATTATACATCTCTTTTATTGATTCTATATATGCTATTCTAACTTCTCTTTTTTCTAAAACTCTCCACATAACTTCTCTAGGGACTCTATAATATGCCTTTTCAAGATCAATAAAAATCAAATGTAAATCCTTTTCCTTATCTCGGTATCTCTCTATAAGTCTTCTTAAGAGATGTATGGCTTCAATAGTCAATCTCCCTGGCATGAAACCAAACTGATTATTTGACACCTTAGTCTCATTTCTTAACCTTCTTTCTATCACCCTCTCCCAAAGTTTTATCGTATGGCTCATTAACTTAATAACTCTATAATTCGAACAATTTTGTATGTCCCCTTTATTTTTAATATGGGTATGAGAGTACTCTTCTTCCATTGGTCAGGAATCTTTCTACTCTTTAATATTTTATTGAAAAGATTGGTAAGCCAACTTATGCCCTTTGCTTTCCTAAGCATTTCCATACCTCGATTGGAATATCATCGGGGCCAACTTCTTTTCCTTTCTTCATCTTCTTCGAAACCTCTTCCACCTCTGATTCTTGAATCCTTCGATAATACATTACGTTTCTATACTCCTCAAACTTAGCTAACTCTCCTAAAATGATATCGTCTCCATTGTCTTCATTGAATAGATGATGGAAGTATCTCTCCCACCTTTCCTTAATTTCTCATCTCTTACTAGCACATTATTACTTTCATCCTTGATGCACTTGACTTGGGTTAAGTCCTTCATTCTATGGGCTCTTACTTTGAGAATTTTCTAAATATCTCGGTCTCCCTCCTTAGACTCTAAGTTTTTGGTAAAAATCTTCAAAAGCCTTATCCTCGCTTCACTTACAGCCTTTTTTACCTCCTTTTTAGCAAGCTTATATTTCTTAATATTGTAGTCACTTCTACAATTATATAGAGCTTTATAGTTAGCCCTCTTAACCTTGATTTTATTTTGTAAACACCTTCATCCCACCACCAAGATTCTTTGTTCATGGGGCATAACCTCTTAAGTCTCCAAATATCTTCTTAGCCACTATTCTCACTCTAATTGCCATGTCATTCCATAAAGTGTCAAATTATCCTTGTAAGTCCTAGATACTTTGCCTTAACAAATCTTCCTTAAAAATTTCTTCTTTTTCTTTCTTTAAATTCTTCCACTTAATTATAGGTGATTTAAGTAGGTTCCTTCGCCTAATGTGATGTTTCAACCTCAAGTCCACCACCAAAAGCTAATTGTGGGCCCCAAAGCAACCTAAGAATGAAGGGTGAATTAGATTTCTTAAAAATTACTTTCCAAAATAATCACCAATAAAATCTTTTAAACTATCAAATGGAGAAATAGATATAAAGACAATAAATCTTATGAAATATAAAAAAGGTAAAGAGAGAAATTAAACAAGCAAAACTTCCAAGCTATAAAGCTTGAAGTGTTAATCCACTAGAATGCTTCACAAAATTGTAGTGAGTCAATAATCTTCTAATGTACACAAAGTAGGACAATCCTTGCTCACACTAATTCACTTTAGTTGAGCCAAGGATTTTACTCTCAACCTCACTTTAGTACAAGATTATCACTCCACTCAATACTTTTGAATTTCACTTCAATGTACACACTAATACTGTTGAACCCCAGTTATGTTAATCATGTTTTGATGATGACCAAATCATACTAATGGTTTGATAACAAGTGTGCAGAAAAATAGGTAGGTTCGGACGCAAATGATCGTCCGAACAAAACAACCACAAGACTTCACGGACGCAAATGACTGTCCGAGTGACAAAGCTTCGGACGATGGTAATCGTCCGGCACAAAGAATTTGAAGCAAGCCTCGGATGAAGAACAGCGTCCGATCATATTTCCAGAAGACTTTGCTTCGATCGGACGCATGTTCGGACGCATCCTCGGACGTCCGAACGAACACTCTCAGAGAACGGACGCAGTGTCGGACGCAGAGTTTAGCAGCACCGGCCGTCCGAACGGTCCAACGGCTAGTTTGTTCGGACGCACTCTTGCTGCATCAGCCGTCCGAAAGGTCCAATGGCTAGTTTTCCAGTAAACAGAAAATAGCCGTTGGGAAGTTGTTGGAAGCAGATATTTGGCAACTATAAATACCCCTAGGTCTGAATTAATTAAAACAGACTTCTACATTTGATTACAAATAATTCTTGAGCTATTTGAGAGAAATAGTGGGTACAAGTGTTGTAATAGTGTAGGTAGTGTGAAAAGAGCTTAGAAGTGTAAGAGTTCTTCAAGTGTAAGAGTGGAGAGATAACAATTGTAACAAAGGGGGGTTGTGAGTGTAAAACTCTTGGCTCAACTAAAGGAAATTAGTGTGAGCAAGAGTGATCCTCATTTGTGTACAAGAGGTTATTGTCTCACCTACTTTGAAGAGACTTTTAGTGGTTGAACTTCAAGTTGTGAACTTGGTAGTTGCCTTGTAAGAAGCTCTTTATAGTTGAAAGCTCCAAGTTTCCCTACACGCTTGAGAAGCTTGGGAGTTTGGTTTGATTATCTTAATCTCAATATTCTTATTTGTTCTTTAAGCTTAAATTGTTGAATATCTATTGTATTCATTTGTGCTTAAGTTTTCATTTGGTGCATAAAGTTTGAATTTCTATTAAGCACATAAAAAGGTTTGTTTTATATACAACCTAATTCACCTCCCTCTTAGGTTATTGCTTTGGGGCCAACAAATACAATATTCCTCAATTGCTAATTTACACTCAAATTGCTTTTCTACTAGCGTGTATTCAATGTGTAAGATATATTTACAAACACAATAGAGTAGGTATTTATAGGAGCAATGAATTCTGTTTGTAACTACTTCCCAACGGCTCAATAATAAATGCACAAAAACTAGTTGTTAAGGGTTTCGGACGTCCGATGTAGTAGTTATGCGTCCGACCAAGCGTCTGATCTCATTACATAGTGAGTGCTGAATGCCGTTCGGACGGCCGAGCATGCGTTCATTCCATCATCCGAAGTCTAGGTTTTGGACAGTCTTGTTCGTCCAAAGCAGACTTTGATCGGACAGTTTTATGTGTCCATTGTGAAGCTTAGGAGATTTGACTCTACCTCATCTATCGAACAGAAATATGCGTCCGAGGGATATTTCCCCGGACGCTCCTATGCGTCCGTTGCAAGTACTTGGAAAAAGTTTCCTTTCTGCCTGTCCATTTGGACATGAACTGCATCGGTGGGAGTTTGTATCGGACGTTCCTGTTCGTCCGAAAGATGTAGTTAGTTCTGACAGTGTTCTGTCTCTGAAAACCCTGTTTCTAGCAGACAAGATAGTAGACTTGCACAGCTTGAATTCAGAGTTTGGTGCATATGTCATCATCAAAATAAGGTTTGGGAATCATCAATCTCTCCCTTTTTGATGATGACAAACTTTGAATAAACGAGTACAACCAACAATCAACAAATATGATCATATTCAACAGATATGCATATTCAACAATCAACATATATGAGTATTCCTAAACCATATTGGAGTCTACTCCCCATTTTGACATAATCAAAATAGACAAGTAAGCTCCCTCCTGAGAAGTTGCACAGTTAAAAATGTAAAAATAAGCCAACACATACCAATCACATATCAAAATAAGCCAACACATACCAATCACATACCAAAATAAACAAGTACATCAAAATGTGAACACCAATAATGTCATTTACAACAATAACAACTGTCATCCAAAATATAGACTAGAGGTCCTAAGAAGAGCAGAAAGTCTAAGTTGAGTCATTTTTCTTCTTGGAACGCTTTTCGAGCTTACGTTTCTTGGAGGGTGCATTGTCATCAGTAGCTTCAAGGCACTTTAGCTTGGGTTTAGTGCGAAGCTGGAAGGAGCTCATTTGAGTGCTCAAAGAACTAAGAAGGTTGCAAATATGTGAAAGGGAAGGCTCGAAGGAAGAAGGACAGGTATCATGGGAGGGTAAAGGTGTTTGAGGAGGAGGGGAATGGGGAAGTACGAAACCAAAGGAAGAGGCTTGAGAAGTTTTGGCTTTTTGAACTTCATAAACAGCTTTGGTAAACCATTGGTCATTAAAAAAACGTAAGCCCATTCTCTCAATGTAGGCTTTGTTAAAGTAGGGAGGGAATTGTTTTCTGCCAGTGAATGGGATATCAAGATAATCAAAAACTTTTGTGAGAAATTTCCTGAAGGGAATGTTTCGGCGAGTATCGGTTAAAAAAAGTTCCCATAGAGAACTGAAAAAATATCCAAAATCAAGTGGAATTCCCTTGAAAACATATAGCTTTACTTATTCTACTATGTTTATTTAATGACATTGGATAAAATTTGAAGATTTTTGTTGTTCACTCGAGATATTAATGTGCGAACAATGGGACCCTTCCTAAGATTGGCTGTGAACTGGAATACCATGTCGTGATAAACAAGTAGATCAATATAAACTAGGTGTCCCCAATTTTTTTTTCAAAAAAAAGATTTTACTATTGGCGAGAAACTCGTCAAAAAGACCTTGGGCAGCAGGTCTTTGGACAATGATGGATTTACTAAGGAGAGAGGTATACCGTTCAGATGCCTTGGCATCTATGAATTTTGGTAGAGATGGATCTGTGGAAGTTTAAGGATTTGCCGATGATTCTCCTTGCACTAGAGCTTTTCCTTTTGATTTACGTCCACAGGTTGTCGAAGAACTACCACGAGATCTAACCATTGTGAATTTTTGAAAATATGAGAAAAAAGAAAAAATGAAATTTTTGGGGAAGTTCGTAGAAATATCAAGAATTTGGATGGTAAGTTGGTGAAATGGAGTACAACAGCGGATGAGGTAATTAACAATATGGGAATGAAAATCCCTCAAACAATTTTGTAGAAGAGGGAAGAAATTGGGAAAATTTTGAGGAGGAAAATAAATCGCCAGAGAAGGGTTCGGTGGGTAGTGTGAGTTTGGAAAGAGGAAAATGAACTATTTTAAACAGGCAGAAGAATCATTCGGACGTCCGAACGATTTGTCTGCGTCCGATCGTGCGTTTGGACGCTGAAGACCAGACGGCCGAACTTCTGTGCTAGTGCGTCCGAGAATGTTTCGGACGAAGAAGAGCGTCCGTTGGAAATTCCAGAGAGTTTGAGAAGAAAGTGGTGAGAGTACGGACGACTAAAAGAGTCTGAGACTCTACCACTTTGTTTTAAATGTGTAAGAGCAGTCCGACAGAGTATGTGGTTCGGACGGTCAAACTTGTCAACTCACATAAATTAAACAGATCTGTTGTGAATGATGCCCAAACAAGTTTTGAGAGAGTCAAAGCGATCTAAAGACAAAGGTTTATTAAAATATATCAGCAAGTTGATCATTTGAACACACAAATTCAACACAAAATTCCTTTTTGAATATATGATCTTTAATAAAATGATGCTTGACATCAATGTGTTCGGTTCTAGAATGCATGACAGGATTTTTTGTGAGATTAATTGTACTAGTGTTATCACATTTTATAGGCACACAATCAAAAATAACACCAAAGTCTTTTAATGTATGTTTCATCCATAGAAGTTGAGCACAACAGTTTCCATGAAGCAAAATCAATCGGCATTGGTGATGTAGGTAAATATGGTGAGACCTTGATTAAACATCACTAGACAGTTACCCAAGAAATGACACATACCACTAGTACTTTTCCTATCAATTTTACAACCAGTAAAATCAGCATCAAAATATCTAATTAAATCAAAAGTGGAGGATTTTGTATACCAAAGACCAAAATTCATTGTACGTTTTAGGTATTTGAAAATTCTTTTTACAGCAATTAAGTGTGACTCTTTAGGACAAGATTGAAATCTAGCTCCACATAAACAAACAGCAAACATAATATCTGGTCTACTAGCCATTAAGTAAAGTAGGCTCCGATCATACATCTATAGTGTTTTTCATCAACACTATTACCTGCTTCATCTTTATCAAGTTTGGTTGAGGTGCACATAGGTGTCCCAACTTGTTTGCAATCTTCCATTCTGAATCGTTTGAGTATCTCCTTTGTGTACTTGATTTGTGTAATAAACGTCCCTTCCTTTGTTTGGTAAACTTGAAGTCCCAGGAAAAATTGTAATTCTCCCATCATACTCATTTCAAATTCTTTTTGCATCAAGTACGAGAATTCCTTACACAAGCTTCATTAGTTGCTCCAAGGACAATATCATCCATTGTAAATTTGAACAATTAATAAACCATTAAAATTAGTTTTGGTGAAGAGAGTAGTATCAACAACACCTCTTTTGAAACCATTTCAATCAAAAAACTACTTAGCCTTTCATACGAAGCTCTAGGAGCTTGTTTCAAAGAATATAAAGCTATGATTGGAATGTTTGAAAACATGATTTGGAAAATTTTTGTTTTCAAAGCAAGGAGATTGTTCAACGAAAACTTCTTGATCAATAAAATCATTCAAAAATGCACCTTTAAGATCCATTTGGAATAATTTGAATTTTCTAAAACCTGCATACACAGGAAACATGCGAATAGATTCTAAACGAGCAACAGGTGCAAAGGTTTCATCAAAATCAATACCTTCTTCTTGAGCATAGCCTTTTGCAACAAGTCTAGCTTTGTTCCTAATAATTTCACCTTTATCATTTAATTTATTTCTGAAAACCCGTTTTGTTCCGATTACGGGTTGAATTGATGGTCTTTTAACCAAAGTCCATACATTATTTTTCTCAAATTGGCTAAGTTCATCTTGCATAGCAAAGACCCAAGATTCATCATTTAAAGCATCATCCACATATTTAGGTTCAATATGAGAAAGTAATGCACAATTACTATTCAAAGGTTTATGAGATCAAGTTTTTACCCCATCGTTGATGGATCACCTATGATCAAATCTTGAGGGTTACTAGAAACAAATCTCCGTGGTTTAGAAAGATCTTTTGAAAGCATCTTCGTCATTTTCTCCTTCGTGACCCAAGTGATTTGTATTGCTCTCATTGTTTGGAGAGATCCCTTGATGTTATTCATGAATAGTGAGCTTCTCAAGAACCTTTTGAATACCTACATCTTCATCTTCACCACAATCTTTGAAATAATATCATTAGTTTCATCGAATGTAACATGCACAACTTCTTCAATCATTAGTTTCATCGAATGTAACATGCACAACTTCTTCAATCAAAGTGTTCTTCTATTGTATACTCGTTATGCTTTTTTGTCACTAGAATATCCAAGAAAAATTCCTTCATTCGATTTTTTGTCAAATTTTCCAAGATTTTCTTTGATTTTTAAAATGAAACATTTACAACCAAAAACTTTGAAATAGATCACAATGGGTTTTTTACAAACTAAAAGTTCATAAGGTGTTTTATTTAAAATAGGTCTTAACAAAACCCGATTCATAACGTAACAAGCCATACTAACGTCTTCGACCCAAAAATATTTTGGTAAGTCACATTCACTAATCATAGCTCTAGCGACCTCTTGAAGTGTTATGTTATATTTTTTCTTTCAACAACACCATTCTGTTGAGGCACTCGAACAACTGAAAATTCATGTGAAATACCGTTGTGATCACAAAACTCGGGAAAACCTCCAAATTTAAATTCAACTCCATTATCACTTCTCAACCGGATGATTTTAAATTCAACAAATTTTGAAATTTTGAAAATAATTTCACAAAATTTTTGAAATTTTCATTTTTGTGAACAAGAAATAGTACCGAAGTATACTTAGAATAATCATCAACAATCACAAATGCATACTTACTACCACCGAGACGAGCATATTGAATTGGACAAAACAGGTCTAGATGCATGTGTATCTAGAGGTTTAGAAGTAGACATACAATTTTTCGGTTTAAAAGACACTTTAACTTGTAGTTTCCCGAATTGACATGCATCACAAATTTTATTTTTCAAAAACTTCAATTTTGGTAACCCTCTTACCAATTCCTTCTTGGCATGTTTTTCAATTAAATCCATGTTAAAATGACAAAGCCTTCTATGCCAAAGCCAAGGATCATCTATAGAGGCGGTTAGACATTTTACATTGTTACTACTAATATTGTCAAGATAGATCACATAAACATCATTGTGCCTAGTACCTTTTAAGAAATCAACATAATTTTTATCAAGAATTAGACATTCATGTTTAGTAAATAACACATAGAGATTTTTATCACATAGTTGACATACACTTAATAGATTGTAAATAACATTTCCGCCACTATCTATGAACCATTTTGCATCCTTGGTGATATTCATTTGCAGGTGTGAAATACATCGGACGTCCAAGTGGTACCCACATTTTCTTGGGTCCATAAGAGTTAGTAAAATGACGACAAATCCATATGGAATTCATACCAAGTTTTTCATTTCTCTTGACATAGCAAATATTTTTCACATGACCATGTTGTTGACAATAATTGCAAATAACATTTTTATTTCCATATAAGGATGATTTTGATTTTACAAAGCATAAACCATTCTTTCTAAAGGTGAAAAAATTCTTGTTGATCAATACATTTCTATTCCTTTTTTCTATTCAAAAGAATATTCGAATCATCCAATGTTTTCTTCAAGGATGCTTGATCTTCTTTGATCCTTGTTTTCACATGCATTCTTTTCTTCAAATCACTGCTTTCTTGTGATAACCTATTGTTTTCATTCACAAGGTTTGAGTTAGCATTTACTAGAGCATTTCATTTCTTAACTAACTCCTTATTTCTGACCCTAGCATATGACTCCTTCAAACTATCATGTAATTTTAAAATGAAAGTTTCAAGATCATTGTCATCAATTCGTCATTAGAATCATAATGAGAAGTTACCTCATATCACCAATGGCCATAAATGCCATTTGTGCCGTATCCATTTCTTTTTCAACTTCTCATTCGGTAATTGCAATCATCCCATGTGATTTGAAAATTATTGAAGTGGGGCTTAACTTCTCATTCGGAATTGCAATCATCTCATGTGATTTGAAAATTATTGAAGCGGGGCTTTCTGAGTCTTCCTTTTTCTTCTTAGAAGGACATTCATTTGCAAACATGCCGGGTTGACCGCATTCAAAGCACAGCATTACATTTTTTATTTCTAGCTTGGTCTTTCCTTTGAAATTATTAGAGTTGATTGCTCCACCTCTTCTCATCCTTCGTTTGTTGATGTAGTGTTTGAGAAATCCTTTGGTGATGAGTGCAAGATCTCCTTCATCAAGATCTTCATCTTCTAGGTTGATGGAAGCATTTTCATCTTCTTCTTGAGAAGTCTTTAATGCAATGCTTCTTTTTTTTCTTGCTTTTTCATCATCCACCACTTTAGCCTTTAGCTTCATTCATAGGATGTAAGAGAGTTAATTAGAGATTCAATTGTCATAGAATTTAAATTCTTAGCCTCATCTATAGAGAAGTTTTTGCCTCCCATTCTTTGGATAGAGCATTCAAGATTTTTCTATTCTTTTCGCCCAAAGAATACTCCTTACCCAAGGCTTCAAGATCCTTAATGATGTCATTGAACCTACAATACATTTTGTTAATGTTTCATGTGGTTCCATCTTGAAGGACTCATACTTGGCAACAAGTAAGGATTTCTTTTGCTCTTGAACATCATCGCTCCTTTCATGAATTTCCTTCAATTTATCCCAAATTTCTTTAGCGAAAATGCATCCCTTGGCACGAGTTGATTCATTTGCATCCAAGGCATTTTATAATACATTCATAGCTTTCGCATTTAAAGTCGAGGTTTGCCTTGTCATGTGGAGTGAGCTCATCCCCTGTCTTTTCTCTTCTTCTATTTGTATGATCATCAATGATGGTAGCTTCAAAGGGACCTTCATTTACAACATACTATTTTTGCAATCTATTGTCAACATCAATAGATTGCAAAAATATTTTCATTCTCTCTCTCCAACTAATAAAATTTGCCCCAATAAACATAGGAGACCTAGTGATAGATTGACCTAGGTCAAAAAATCGAGTTTTGTTAAGACCCTTCTATTAATTACATCTAGATTTTGAGTCAATAGAACGAGACCAATGCTCTGATGCCAATTGTTGGCCCCAAAGAACCTAAGAGGGGGGGTGAATTAGGTTTCTTAAAAATTACTTTGCAAAATAATTACCAATGAAATCTTTTAAACTATCAAATGGATAAATAGATATAAAGACAATAAAGCTTATGGAATATAAAAAAGGTAAAGGGAGAAATTAAACAAGCAACACTTCCAAGCTATCAAGCTTGAAGTGTTGATCAATCCACTAGAATGCTTCACAAAATTAGTGAGTCAATAATCTCCTAATGTACACAAAGTAGGACAATCCTTGCTCACACTAATTCACTTTAGTTGAGCCAAGGATTTTACTCTTAACCTCACTTTAGTACAAGATTATCACTACACTCAATATTTTTGAATTGCACTTCAATGTACACACTAATACAATATTGCTCAATTGCTAATTTACAATCAAAGAGCTTTTCTACTAGCTTGTATTTAATGTGTAAGATATATTCACAAACACAATAGAGTAGGTATTTATAGGAGCAATGAATTCTGGTTGTAACTACTTCCCAACGGCTCAATAATAAATGCACACAAACTAGTCATTAAGGGTTTCGGACGTCCGATGTATTAGTTGTGTGTCCGATCAAGCGTCCGATCTCAGTACAGAGTGTGTGATGAATGTCGTTCGGATGACCGAGCATGCATCCCTTCCATCGTCTAAACTAGGTTTCAGACAGTCTTGTTCGTTTGAAGTCTGAGCAGACTTTGATCGGACAGTTGTATGCTTCCGTTGTAAGGCTTAGGAGATTTGACTCTACCTCATCTATCAGACGAAAATATGTGTCCGAGGGACGCACCTGTGCGTCCGTTGCAGATACTTGAAAAAGTTTCCTTTCTGCCTGTCCGTTTGGACAGTGAACTGCATCCGTGGGAGTTTGTATCGGACGTTCTGTTCGTCCAAAAAATGTAGTACAATTCAGACGGTGTTCTGCGTCTGGAAACCCTATTTCTAGCAGACAATATAGTAGACCTGCACAGCTTGAATTCAGAGTTTAGTGCATATGTCATCATCAAAATAAGGTTTGGAAAACATCACTTATGTTGTGAGGTTAAACTTTCTTCAGGTATGATTTTACAATCTCTACAAACCCTTCTATCCCTCTTCCTGGTAAGGAGAAAATCAATCTATTACTTTGTTGAACCACTTTTAAAGGTAACTAAATGTTCCTCCCTCTTCTTGAAAAAAGTATTGATAATGCGAAGGTTGAATGAATATTCCAAACTCGAAATAATGAGGCTAAATTTTCATTTCTTCAGCTTCTCCATATCCACCATGCACTTCTTCATAATCTTCGTTATCTCTTCCCACATGTCCATTTAGATCACCTCCTATAAAAATTTGCTCACCTTGGGGGACACTACCTATCATCTCATCTAAATCCTCCCAAAACTTAGCCTTAATGGACTCATTTAGACCATTTGAGGTGCATAGACACTAAAGATATTAATAGTTTCACGTCCTAAAATTAGTTTAAGGGACATAATCCTATCTCCTCTCCTAGTCACCTATACTACATCATCATTCATCGACCCATGTATAATAATACCTACCCATTTCTAGTCCTGTTTACTCCTGAGCACCAAAGTTTAAATTTTGAATTATCTAGTAGTTTGCCTTTTCTCCTACTCATTTTTGTCTCTTGTAAATACAAAATATTAATTCTTCTCCTAATTATTGTATCTACCACCTCCATTGATTTACCAGTAAGTGTTCTAATGTTCAAAGTTCTTATTCCAATCCTATTCTCCAGACATTTTTCCTTCCCACTACCCTTCCCCTATTATGTGAGGACTCTTGCGTATTTTTCACTACACGCAGACCCCCATGGAGATGTAGCGCCCACTATTCTCCGCACTCAGGCAATGCGATGGGTCACTTACGGGGAACGCCCTAGCATTAGCGCAATATCGTAGTGGATTCATCTCATAAGATGACAAAGTTTTACGCTGGCTGTTGACCTAACGCAACCCCCCTCCTTTACCCGGGTTTGGGACCGGCTATGCTAAGAAAAACTCGACACAAGCGGAGTTATCACTCAAGAACAATATTTGGGCAAAATCAATTAGATATATGGAATATCTAGAACATTTTATTTTTTCACAATAAATAAAGTCAAACCACCTAACCTCAATAGATGCAAATGTGCCGGAGTGGATTTCAGTTCAATCGTCGGCCCAATGCCTTCCCAATAATCCTTGACAAGAGTCGACTGGACCCATATATATAATTTAATCAATTGAAAATTATACAAGTTCTAGAGGTAACTTACCACTTTAATTGTCGTAGCAGTTAGTTCATATAACTTCCAAGGAGTTCACATGCACAATTAAACAAATACGTGCGCGCATATAAATAGCATTTCTTGATAAAATAATAAAATTAGAAAAATATGTGCTTCATAAATAAAAATTCTAAATAATTCAATGAAGTTCCAAGATAATATCAATAAATCCTCACATTGTTTCACTCCTTATTAAGGTAAAAACTACAATAACACAATGATCAATTTGGTAAAATTCAAATTCAGCAATGTCTCATAAAATATTTATATCTTAGAATACACAATTCAAAAAAAAATTCACACTTTATATCATTGTAAAATAAATTCAGAATACTATAGCTTTCAAATAATAACTTTCTTCAGTTATTGCTCAAATGTTTCAAAAAGTGACCTCATTGTATAGAATCATACGATGATTAGAATCTGATTCCAGATTTGAAGAGCTGTACCACACTAAAATCATCATATTGAGTTATATGACTCCAAAAATCATGTTCTTAATACCAATAGGAACTTAACTTGATATACTAAAATTCTTATGAAGGAATATTTCTCAAACTAACAATATAAAGTCCTTAAAAACGATCATAAAATTAGAGTATCGTCACGATCATCCCTATGAATTTCAGATTCAACATTGTTGACAAAAATAGCAATAACTTCTGATATGCAATTCATAACAATACGATCTTTGAAGAAATAGAAAATAGAATCAACAGGTAAAAGTCTGATGAAGATCATATTGTTAGTTATCACTTCTAAGTTGCTCAGAAATGGCCTCGAAGACAGAAGCATTACAAGTACCAATGAAGAATTCTAGATTTGACAGTTTTTACCAAAATTATCATAACTTGAGATATGCAATTTCCATCACTATGATCTTTATAGACAAAGAAACTAGAATCAAGTACTAAACTGTTGAGAATGATTCATTCAAAAATTCATATCATAACCTAATTTTAAAATATAGCTCCGAAATCAATTGATCAACAAATCAAATCTGTCCATTAACACAAGCAGATTTTTATCTAATTTTGGAGGCTATTTGTGAATGATACTAAATAAGTTAAAACAAGAAATTCATACTGATAGTTATCTCTATGAATCAGTCTTAATACGCAATAAACGAAACTTAATTATGAGTTTTCTACATCAAGTTATAGGCCATAAAAAATCACTACTCAAATCTATTAGAAAAATCTGCACTTACAGGATTCAATTATAAATTTTCTTATACACATTTAAGCAATCTAATCACTTCTAAATCTGTACTTATTTTCATCAAAAACTCATATCAAGGCATTGGTAACACAAATATACCAATTAATTTGAGAAAATAGTTAGATAATACTAACCTATAGTTGTTGATATTACTCAAACTCTATCACCCGACTTACCACTACCATCTCTTCAATCTCCCATGTTTAATTACTATTCCTATAAAATTTTTCGTAGTTTATTGGCGCTAAACATTATGTTATTTTCTTTGCATGAGTTATCACTGATTGAAACCACATGAAAATAAATCTAGTTCCACGAATTGACTGACGAGTTAAATATACAACAATAAAGAATTGTAAGCAATTACTTTTTAAAACAATCAAAGAATAAACAAATTAGTTCTGTACTGTTAAATTAATTCATAAGAAGCAGTAGTAATATACTTGTATGTACATTTTTTTATTTTATATTATAGGAATATCACAACCAAATCTCTCCAGTCAAAATAAAATAGGATTACTACTTAATCATGCTTTAAAAATAGAAGATAATGGAACTCACCAAAACACCATCAACCTCAAAATTATCAAATTGATAGAAAAGAATATAGATCACAGATTTTTCAAGAACAATAGAACTCACCTTAATTTTGTAGTAGACATGCACCCTAATTTTTGATCTCCCTATCTTGGTTCTCCCCCCTCTCTCAGAATCTAGAACAATAGAAAATATGGAAGGGAAAGAGAAATTATTGATTTGGATGAGAAACTATTTATAGACAATATAGGGTTTCGTAATTTAAACAAGTGCTAAGGCCAACCTTACACTTGTTGTAACCCATGCAACCTAGGGTTTTGGTCAGGTAATGTGTATTTTTTTTTTAAAATAATAATTTCATATTAAACCCCTAATTATTCGTTATGCAAATGGCAACTAATCAATTTTTGAAATCACACATGATCTTTCTATAATTGTAATCTAATCCAATTTGCAAATTTATAAAATCAATCGACTCCTACAAAATTTCTTTGAAATATAAATTTACTAAGAAAACTCAAACCTTAAAATTCATGATTGTTACACTTTTTCCCTCTTAAAAGAATTATAAGAGGCACCTCAAACAAGTACATGTCTTTGAAAAAATCTAATACACATCTAGTATAGTCACTATACTCCCCTTCATAAAATGAAAAGATATATTTTCATTCACCTCTAATATAAATCTATCCACAACTTTTTCGTCCTCTTACATGAGTTTCAATAAAATATATTTATGTCTCGCTAATATAGTTCCTTGCGTACAATATTAATTTGTATCCTTAAAAGATCCAATATTCTACTTATGTCAACTTTATATAAAGATGGATTCACTTTCCATCTAAAACCACCAACACGTTTAATCTTGAACATGTGTTCGAACAGTAGTACAGTTTTTCAATCTCAGAATATCTAATTTCTTTTGCAAATATAGTACAACACATTTAGTATTCGATATCATTCCGACCTTAAATGTGCTATAAGTAAAAGGTTCAATAATGCTTATGTCTAAGAACATATTGTTCAATTTCCTGCATACGTTCCCTAATGATATATTCACAATGTTCAAACTTAGTGAAATATCCATTTCTCATAGTCCAAGAATCATATCCCATAGTTCTAATACCCTTTTTGTGATGCCCCAACCAGACACCACTCTAAAAATCCAGTCGAATGCCTGCCTAACTCTTGCCAGGGTTCAAGTTCACTTATGAAATAAGATTCATGTTAACATACATCTAAAGTAAACCAATAACTACACCACAAAATTTATATATATGAATAAAAAATTAATAAAATTATATTATCCTTTAAGCAATACAAATCTCAAATGATAATTTCCACTATGCTTCTGCTGCGCTACTCTGATCGACGTATCTTGAACTCGAGGTCGGTACCTGAAAATAAATTTTTTATAGGGAAAACCTATGAGCTAATAAACTCCATAGTTTTAGAATACTGGTACAAAAAGAAATTCTATTTTAAAAGGAAAACATTCTTTTCCAATAGTAGAAGGTAAAAAATAATGCATTTCAAGAAAAAGGTCCTTTTACGGTTATCGATATTGGCATTAAATAGTGAAACAATACAATTTCGCAAGGTTTAACAAAAAAAATTAGCACTTAGCACAATCACAATTAATGCAATTAGTTGGCATTAACTTTTAAGCTCAAAAGCTTACTAGATCACTTTACAAACCTCATCACTCCAATATAATATTTGGCCAAAATCAATTAGATAACATCTTATCCAGAATATCTAGAACATTTCACTTGTTTCACACCGAATAAGGTTAAACCTCCTAACCTCAATAGATACAAACATGTCGGAGTGGATTCTAGGTCAATCATTTGCCCAATATTTTCTTGATAACCCTTGACCACAATCGACTGGTTATTCAATTGAAGATTATACAAGTTTTAGAGGTGACTCACGACTTTATTTATTGTAGCAGTTAGTTTATATAATTTTAAATGAGTTCATATGCACAATTATATAAACACGTGCGTGCATATCAATGGCATTTCTCAATACAATAGCACAATTAAACAAATATGAGCTACATATAAAAAAATTCCAGACAATATTCCACATAGATGAACAATAACAGTTCTAAGTCCATATCTCAATAAAATAATTCATTGAAAAATTTTAAGAAACTCTTAAAAGGTGTACATTAGAATTCAATCTTTTAAATCATCAAAGTTCTTCCAAAGGAATTTCACATAATTTATAAGGCTAAATAATAGAAATGAACAATTTTAAAATAATCTTAAAATGGGAACAATTAATACTTAATTTTTCCAAAGTCTTTGGACACAGTGGTAGACATTTAATAGAATACCATGTTATTTACCAAAATTTGCAATTGACAAATAAATACAATATACTTTCAAAAATATATTTCTGAATAAAGAACAGTTTACCACAAGAATCTACTCCATTTAATTATTGAGTAACAATTTAAAATTGTACTACCATCGTTGATTAATTTAGTAAGATTCAATTTAGACAGTATCTCATAAAATATGTATACCTTGGAATATACAAGCCAAGGAATTTCATACTTTATATCATTGGAAACTAGATTCAGAATAAAGAAACTTTCATTTAGAAACACTTTCTTCAATTCTTGCTCAAAATATTCCAAAGAGTGGCCTCATTGTATAGAAACAATACGAGTCTCAGAATCGGATTTTCAGATTTGACAAAGCTAATTAAAATCATCATATATTGAATTATATAACTCAAAATTTCAATCATGTTCTTGGTACCTCTAGAAACTTAATTTGATATTCTAAAATTCTTACGAAGGAAGATTTTTTAGAATAATAATACAATGTCCTTAAAAATGATCACAAAGTTAGATTATCATCACGATCAACTCTTTGAATTTTTAGATTTGAAATTATTGACAAAAATAGTCATAACTTGGTATATATAATTTGTATCACTATGATCTTTATAGAAATAGAAACTAGAGTAAATAATCTAAAACTCTTATGAAGAACATATACTTATGTAACACCTCTAAATGTCCCAAAATTCGTCTCAAATACAGAACATTACAACTGTCTATGTAGAATTCCAGATTTGATAGTATTTTACAAAATTATCATAACTTGAGATATACAATTCACATCATTATGTTCTTAATAGATATGGAAGCTAGAATCAATGTACTAAAACTCTTGATAAGATTCATTCCAAAATTCATATCATAACCTATTCAAAAATAGTTTTGAATCGGATTTTCAAATCATTGACAAAGCTAATTAAAATCATCATATATTGAATTATATAACTCCAAAAATCATGTTCTTGGTACCGCTAGAAACTTAATTTGATATTCTAAAATTCTTACGAAAGAAGATTTTTTAGAATAATAATACAATGTCCTTAAAAATGATCACAAAGTTAGATTATCATCACGATCATCTCTTTGAATTTTTAGATTTGAAATTATTGACAAAAATAGTCATAACTTTGTATATATAATTTGTATCACTATGATATTTATAGAAATAGAAACTAGAGTAAATAATCTAAAACTCTTATGAAGAACATATATTTATGTAACACCTCTAAATGTTCCAAAATTCGTCTCAAATACAGAACATTACAAATGTCTACGTAGAATTCCAGATGTGATAGTATTTACCAAAATTATCATAACTTGAGATATACAATTCACATCGTTATGTTCTTAATAGATATGGAAGCTAGAATCAATGTACTAAAACTCTTGATAAGATTCATTCCAATATAAATTCATATCATAACCTATTCAAAAATAGTCTCAGAATCGGATTTTCAGATTTGACAAAGCTAATTAAAATCATCATATATTGAATTATATAACTCAAAAAATCATGTTCTTGGTACCGCTAGAAACTTAATTTGATATTCTAAAATTCTTACGAAGGAAGATTTTTTAGAATAATAATACAATGTCCTTCAAAATGATCACAAAGTTAGATTATCATCACAATCATCTCTTTGAATTTTTAGATTTGAAATTATTGACAAAAATAGTCATAACTTGGTATATATAATTTGTATCACTATGATCTTCATAGAAATAGAAACTAGAGTAAACAATCTAAAACTCTTATGAAGAACATATATTTATGTAACACCTCTAAATGTCCCAAAATTCGTGTCAAATACCGAACATTACAACTGTCTATGTAGAATTCCAGATTTGATAGTATTTACCAAAATTATCATAACTTGAGATATACAATTCACATCATTATGTTCTTAATAGATATGGAAGCTAGAATCAATTTACTAAAACTCTTGATAAGATTCATTCCAAAATTCATATCATAACCTATTCAAAAATAGTTCCGACATCAGTACATCAACAATCAAATCTGTTCGTTAAGACAATTGATTTTTATCCAATTTTGGAGGTTAATTTTCAATGACTCAAAATGATTTATATCAAGAAATTTATATTGATAGTTATCGCTATTAGTAAGCTTGGATACACAACAAACGGAACTTAATTCTGAGTTTTCTACATCAAGTTATAGTCCATGAAAGATCACTTCAAATCTGCACTTACGGGATCCAATTCCCAACTTTCAAAAATTGAATTTCAAGCATTTCAATTAGTACTGGATCATGTTAGGAGGGTTTCTTTCCTTCCTTTGTAATTTTTTATTTCATTGTTGAAGATTGAAACTTTTCATTTGTAAGTTCTTTACTTATGTCTAAACTACTTTACTTAGCGTTTAATTTCATATCTCTTTAGTTTAATTAGTTATATTTCTATAACTACTTCTAATTGCTTTCGTTACTTATTTTCTTAGTCTAATGTGTAAATTAGTTTGTGAGCTTTCTTAGTTGTAATTTCTAGTTTAGGTTAGTTAATTGCTTTCTTAAAATCCTTTCTTTACTTGTTTTCTTCAAATGCTTTCATAGAAATGCTTTCTTTTAGTTTGTTTCCTTTAAAGAATCTTGGGCTAGCTAAGATGATTCTGATTTCCAATTGCTGTTTATTGATTGGTAAATTGAATGATAAAAATGGTGTAAAATTGAGTAATTGTTAGGAATTTTTTAGAAGGTTTGAGGACTTGATGAACTCTTTAATCTACTTGGAAATTTGGAGTAAAATATGGTAGTTGAATCCTAAATTTAGAGCATACAATAATTAGATTAGGTTGGATGGTAGTTGGGTTAAGATATTATCTACTAATTATCAGCAAGTACCTCCAATACAACAACATGAAAGGATGTTGAATTGAGAGGAAATGATGGCCAAGTTCATGAATGAGACAAGAAATTTCATCTAGAATTTAGAGATTGAGACAAGAACTTCAATCAGAAATCTGAAAAATCCAACTAGGGTAGCTGTCAAAGCACTTAACTGATATGAATTAGGGTGGATTGCCAAATGGTTATGTTAACTATCCTAAGGAGAACTTAATACTATTACTTGAAGAAATGGCAAGGCAGTAGGGTGGCAAAAGAAGATTGAACCAACTCAAGTTGATGAGGATAGCCCAAAGTATACCATTCTATTGAGAAGCAAGGAGACTGATATGGAGATATCTATGGACCAACCTGAGGATGTTACATTCTTTATCCTATTGTGCATGAGAAAGATGAAAAAGATTTGCAAACTTGAATTTCTTTGATTTGTTTAGAAAGTTGCAAGTGAATATTCATTTTGCTAATGTGTTAGAATAAATTCCAATTTATGTAAAGTTTATAAACTGATTCTTATACACATCTTGTTGTAGATAAGAGACATCCTCCCTCTTATTCTTAATATTGACTTAAGAAACTGTAGTACTATACTTCAATCTCTCTTCCTCATACATTAAGGATCTGTATCAAATACCCTTTGTACCTTGCAAAATTGGTGATTTTTATTTTGATATAGCATTATGTGATTTACGAATTAGTATTAATCGAATGACATTATCTGTATGATGGAAATTAAGGGTAAAAGAAGTTAAACCAACATCTATATATTCACAGTTAGTTGATAAATCCACAAGAAATCCTTATGGAGTTGTGGAGAATGTTCTTCCACAAGTTGATAAGTTTATTTTTCCAACTGATTTTGTGATTTTAGGTATGGACAATGATGGTGATATGTTATTGATACTACGTAGACCATTTTTGGCTACTAGTAGACGGGTATTTGATGCTCCAAACAGCAAAGTGGATCTGCTTGATAAAGAAGATATTGTAACTTTACAAGTATGTTCAACTAAAGATATGAGTGCTAATTTATCTTTGTGAGGTTATCTATTTGACATGGGTAAGTTCTCCAATGTTCATGAGGACCAAGGTGATACAAGGCATAATGAGTTTATTACATACATGAATGTGAAAGGAAATCCACCTTGGCAGTTTTCGGTAAATCTTAATGAGTCTCATTGGGAATTGTGCGATAGTGATGACAGATTGCCCTCCTACCACTGATGTACCTAATATTCAATTATCTGTGTTGAAAGTCAATCTAAAGAATATAAATTGTAACTATCTGTATCCCTACTTTCGTTATTTTTGTTTTGTTATTGAATTTTTTATCGGTAAATTGCTTTTAGTGTTATTTAGTAGTTGTTTTTATGTTTAGTTAAATTATGTTTAAATATGGTTAAATTGGCTAATAATATCCATGAGTGGTTTATAAAATATTTCAAAAAATTTTATTTCTAGGCAAAGGATTGCGGCATTATATACGAGAGTAATTTGAAAAGTTGCAGCATTCTGATGAAATTTGAATTTTTGGACACTTAGTGCTGTAGTGTTGCATTTGGAAGCTTATTCAGAGTGCCATGGCGTTACAGAGCATAATCCTAATTCTTATGTAGAGAGCCGCGGTGTTCTATTTTCCTCAATGGGAATGTTGTGGCATTAGGTCGAGCAAGCGTAATACAGCCATAGCTGTATCCTTATTTTCCAAGTACAAAATTTTCCCTCTCTTAGGGTCTATTTGATAAATGAACTTAATGCTGAAAATTAATTGGTTAAGAGATTTTTAAATTCAGCATGTTTGATAACATAATTCTCTAATCACTTAATTCATTAAGCACTATTAATTTGTATTTAAAATTTTAATTGAAAACATTTTCACTTAATCTGTTGAATTTTAAATAAATGTACAAATACATAATCTAACAGACACATACTCTCTCTCACACATATTCACACACACTTTCTCTCACTTGCGTACACACACTCTCTTACACACAAAAACACACACTCCCTCACATATATGCATTGTCTCTCTCACGCACGTACACACTTAGTCTCTCACACACATTATCTCTTGTACATTTTTATACTCACACTCACACTACACATATTCTCTGTCACTCACATACACACACTCTATCACACATACGATTCTCTCTCACACGCATACATAATCTATCACACACACATTCTCTCTCATACACATTTATACCATCCTTAATTATTTATTTTCTTTTTAACGCATATATGACAATTATTTATAATAAAATAATACATGTATGAAGTGACATCTTTAATTCAGTGATTGAATTCAGTTGATTATCAAACAGAAATAAATTTATTAATTCAGCAATTAATACTTTCAGAACTTACAATTCATACTTCAGAATTTAGAATTCAGTATTCACCATTAACAAAGACCCCCTTATTCTTATTGAAATTTCTTGAAATTCGTGGTGGTAATATCCATGTTAAGTAACGGAGACCATCATTTGGGGGATTTTAACATAAACTAAAGTGGGGATTTTCAATTTAGCTCATTTTTGTATTTGATTTTCATTAGAATTACTTCTAATCATTGCAAGTAAGTGTTCAAGACCTAAATATCAAAGTTTTTGTCTAGTGTTAAGCGGAAATGAAGGGAGTGTTTTTTATACAATTTAGGGGGTTTATATCTAGCATATTTGTTGATTCAAGTGGTTAATTTTGATTATCAGTGGTTGTATTATGTTGTTTATGTTTGATTTGTTCCACCTATCTGCTTGGATTGCAAGTATTTGGATATTTGTACAATTTTGGGTTACATTTTGAATTTCTAAAGAGTTGAGAGATTATTGTGCAATTAATTGTGTTTGTGGGTTTGATTTGGTCATTTTCAGTATTTGAGTTATCATTTGGTGTATTTATTTATTGATTATAGCCAAGAGATCTAGGGTTACTAGACTTGCAATGCATAGGGTTATATCATAGGGCATATATGCCCGATGTAATACGTTATTAAATATTCTGATCGCTGCTGCGTGGGTATTTGATTTGTTGAGATTAGTCAGAGTTTATACCCAACAGGGTTAATTTCTAGGCAGAGCTAGAGCTAGATGGGGTTGGACTTAATTAAAATGGCACCCGCATTCCGCTTGGGAAGTTATCTATTAAGGGAGTTTTATACTAATGCTACTAGACGAGAGGAGAGAGTTGTTTCAGTAAAGGGTTTCCAGGTTTCTTACACTATGGAAACTATTAACGTTGTTTTAGGGACCCCTATATGCAGCAAGATGAGTATGGCTAGTACTTGGTGGCCATACCTATTGACTATCCTGCTATCAGTCGATTTTTATGAAGTGAAGATACTCCTTGGGCTACAACTACTGGGGATTCGCTGAAGGCCAAGCATTTTGACACGATAGTTTTGCCGATCAGGGCTAGAGTGTGGCTGTATTTTCTGGCCGCTTATTTCTTTTCAGTCAACAAACTTCCCATGTGATTACAACCAGAGCTTATTTATTATACAGTTTGATGGGGGTTGGTCACTTGATTCAGCCATGTTGATTAGCTCAGAGATTCATCATTAGTGCCATAGGGACACTCCCAATTTGTTTTTCCCTTGTTTGATTACTGCTTATGTACAGGAGAGCAAGTATATAGGTTGATGAGAGTGTGGAGAAGATAGCTGCTCCAGATGCTTCGTTCAATGGGAAGTAGTTAAGGATTTTGTAGAGGGAGCATAAGAAGTATGATAGGCCAGGTAGACAAGTTTTGCAGTGGCATAGAGATGTTTTGTCCTCTTAACCGCAGTAGTAGGAGCAGCCTGTATCTTCCACTCAGATGATAGAGATGATACAGTATTTGTCTAGGAGGATGTCTAAGATGGAGCCATGCAGAGAGCTACAATGGCACGCTTTGGCATTAATACTGTGCGGTTCCTACCTATCGTGCCACCGGACGGTTAAAGTTTTGATGATGGTGGACCGGGAGGTCCTAGTGGTGTTGCTGGACAGTCCCAAAGTGATGACGAGGCCACAAATGCGGATGTTTGACAGCAGTGTTTTAATATTTCACTTTTTATTTTTAGTGAATTTTTTGTTATTTCAATTTCTTTTATGCTAGTTCAAAGCATGAGCTAGTACTATATTCTGAATCTGCTATATTTTACATTCTTATCATGTGTTATTAGATCTCATTATCTATTATAAATGTTGTTTGATTATAATTCCTTTATTATTTATTTATCTAATACAATTAAATCTCCTCTATTAGTTCTTAATCTTGTGTCATTAAATATCCTTAAGTAGATCATAATATATTATGATTAGCTCTCTTTCTTAGTTGTTAATATCATATGATTACAAAAAATTTTTTAGTTCTTAAACAAGTATAATTTGGAATCTTTTCTCAATTCTTTTTCGAATACGATTAGATCTTTTTTTAGTTCTAAATCTAATATTAATAGGTCTCTCTTAGTTTTTAACCTATTATAATTAAATCATATTTTATATTTTTATCATGTGTTATTAGATATATTATCTGTTCTAAATGTAATTTGATTACAACTACTTTCTTATATTTTAATCTAGTACGACTAGATCTCCTCTATTAGTTCTTAATCTTGCATGATTAGATCGCTTTTCGTGCAGATCATAGTGTCACGTTCCAACAGAACCCCAATTCAAATATTCGGTCAAATGCCTGCCCAGCTCACGTTGGGGTTCAAGTACACTTATAAATAAGATTCAAACTTATATGTCAAATAAACTAATAAATACACCACAAATTTATATACACAAATCACAACTTAAATAAATGTCACTCCTTACTCCAGGCAGAACTGTGATCGCCGTGCCCTCATACTTTTCGAGGACACAAGGCACAAAACTTCAAAACTCCAATATAAAATCCTGCAAAATATTTAATATGTCTAGGGTGAGCAAAATACAGGTTCCGTAAGTAGTACTGATATTCTCTTACCGAATTGAGCATGTTACCATATAAACATTTTATTCACAAATCTATCCATTTATCAATATACGCAACAAGGCAAAACAATTCGACATGCATATACATAGTAAGTGGTCATAATTTGTTAACCAAAAATCAAGTATCAATCATAGTAATCGGTAACACTTGGTTATGTGAGATTCTAAAAGGTGGATCGAACGGAAACTAGAGGTGACTCTCGCCCTCACTTTGGCATAGCACTTAGTTCCGAACAGCACTTAGTTCTCACACTCCCTTGCGCAACATCATACCATCAATTGAAGCATCAATCAAACAATCACTCCAATCATAGTATTTATTGAATTTCATGAAAGACCACTTAGCATATACTTGTATAAAGAAATCAACTATAAACCATGCTGAATTCAATTTATGTATAAACAAAATATGGGTTCCGAAAATATGATCTAACTATTATCTAACAATTCAAATGTTGCTTGAATGTGGTATATATAGAGTTAGGTTTGAGAAGATTTGGTGCAACGCATCAGCCACGAATAGGACTTTTCTGCCCTTGGAGAACCACAGACCGTGGTTAGGATTTCCTACGCATAAAATACCTAATTGCGGTTTGCACTTCACTTTTCTCCCCTCAAAAGTTGTAGATAGGGGATTTGGTTTATGCCTAGCAAACCATAACTGTAGTTTGGCAACTACTACATCTTCACTCTTGCACTTTATTTTGTCCATTTCGCGTCTGATTGCTTCACGATTTTCTCCGATGAAACGCTAAGACATAAACACACATTAGAAACTATAATAAAACATTGAAAAATAACATCGAAACACTTAAACAAAACACTAGAAACTAAAGACAAACAAAGACACATGAAAACCCAAACTCCCAATAGAATTAGGTTATAAGCAAGACTCAAACTCTAAAAACTTGAAAAATAGTATAATAACATAATTAACACCAAAATAGCACTAAAAGAGTAAATAAACATATACTAACACATAAAAAATATAAAAGTAAAAATAGGTATTAAACACTCAAAATGCTTAAAACTAATACCCATTCTAATAAACTTATGATACATATAACTCAAGTTTTCTACAATTGTTAGTTCTTCGTAACTGGTTTCTATTAAAAGGTGGTCTTCCTTTTCTTCTTCTTGAAATGGCTCTTGGTCAAACAAGTACTTTATATGGCTACTTATTTAAACATGAAGGTCGTGAAATTTGAGCATCCTTGTAGTTTCTCATTATTGTACATGCTCAATAACTTGACCATTCCACTTTGATCCTCTAAGTTCCCATTATCCTCCTCATTTGTTGAGAGTGTTCGAGTCCCTTGGTCTTCACCACCAATCATTCTTGTGAGCTTGGAAAATTGGCCTTACAGCCTCTTAAAGGATTTGTCTTGGAACTGCAAGAATTTATCTTCATTCTAAAAAAAATTAGCTTGGTCTTCTTGGATTTTGTCTTGGTCTTCTTGAATTATCATCAACATCTCCATCAATCTTACATTATCAACTTCTTATGTTGGTTGGTGAAGGACATTCCCAAGATTTTGAAGCCCCAATTGTTAGTTTGAAGGCTCTTGAGGTGGAGCAAATGAACAATGATAATCTTGATAGCTCACAAAGGAATTTGGATGGCTATACCATTCCATTTGATTCTTGTGAGTATTCTCCCTACCCCTTATGATGCTCAAATGGACATACCTCCATTCAATCCTTGTATGTTCTTGAGTAATAAACAAAAGAGAAAAAAAAAATAAAACAACATAAACAAGAAAGTAGGAAAGTTTAGACTACGAGCTAGTCCAAACTATCCATCTAAATGAAAAGAATATACACACTTTTGACCCTTAACCCTTATCAATTTTGAAAATCTATCTTAACTCACTAGATAATTTAGACTGAAAGGTTGACTTAAAAGAAATCATCTAAACTAATAGGTTTTATAATAAATACATGTTTGCCCTCGGTTGAATTTTAAGATGACCCAAGACTCACCACCATTCATCTCTAGAAACCTCTTTTCTTGTTGCTTGAAAAACCATCATGGCTTCAATTTAATTTTTTTTCTTGGGGTAGTACTAATTATTGCAATTAAAGAACCCAACTTCCATCTTATTAAAATCCTGGCAATACCCATTGGAGGAGGGATTATAGAGAATGGGGGAACCAGGGTTTGGATAAGGTAGTTGGTGTACCGAGAAAGAGAATACGTAGAATTGTAAACTTCATTAGGGAAGTTAACTTTGGATTTCTTTCCTCTTATTTTTCAAGCTTCTTCATTACAAGCTCTGGCTGCTTCTTCGGCTGTGTTGAAAGTGCCCAACCAAACTCTTACTCCTTTCCTTAGTTGCAAATCTTAGCTGCACATTTGCCCAGTGTCGTTGCCTGATTCCTCTACATAAATTTTTCTCTACCTATTTGACCCTAAATCATAATTTACACGAAAATGAGTTTGGCCTACAAATTTCATATAGATTTGCCAATGAAAATCTTTTTCGATGGTAGCCCATGGTAGTGCCAACATCGGGCTGCAGCTAGCCATCTTATTCAGCAACCATTGTAGTATGTGGATGAATCTCTAAGTTTCTTTGTAATAAATATGAATTTTTCTTTAGTAAACGAACACAATAGTATTTTGTAGTAACAAGGTCATTTTGGCCATAAAATGTTAGATATTTTGGGGAAAAATGACTTTTTGCTACTTACCTATAGCATGTGTAGGTTAGAAATTTGTATGGATTCTATTCTATTTGCCTTTTAGTCCAACCAATATGGAGGTTTAAGGTATATTTTCAAAATATGTGGAGGCTAGGGTCAGGAGGGTATACCAGATAGGGGTTTACGGTAATTTACTCAAATGAAAATCTTTTTGGATTTTGCAAAACAATAAACACAACTAAAAAATGAAAAATATTTGTTTTTATATTCTCAAATAGGTGAAATAACTATACAAAAAAACTAAACACTTCACAGTAATATTCTAACCAAATTATATCCATACTGCCAAAAACCAATCCTCGGTAATGAGCCAAAAAGTTGATGCGTTTTAAATAGTTATAAATTTATAAACACACCTAAATTCTACTACTAACTAGATGGCGTCCCACAAATATATGATACAAAAGAGTAGTAAGTAGAAGTAGGAATTTAACCCATAAGGGTTGGTTAGTAATTACGGATTATTTGGTTAGAATGCTATTCGAATCCAGAAGGTCGATTGATTAAAAGAAAGAATTTAATGAAAATTAATTATAAAAGACTAAGTGAATTTAAAGGGTTAGGATTCAATTAGCCAATTCCCGAGTTTTCGTCAATTGATTAAATTATGTTGTTCAATTGGTCCAATCGGAGGTTACTATCAATGGTGAATCAATTCCTTGGCGTGGCATTTGATTCTAAAACATGAATGAAACCTAGGAGTTTTCTAACAAATGAGGTAGATAATATCTTGGCCCAACTACTATCTATCCTAATCTAGTTGTTGTATGGTCTAAATTTAGGATTCAACTTTCATATTTTACGCTAAATTACCAAATGAAATTAAGAATTAGCTACTTTCTTGCACCCTCCCAAGAAACTCTCCACAACTACGCAATTTATATTGCATTTTCTCAATTCAACCCACTAATTAATCGACAACCATTGGAAATTGGAATTACCAAATCTTAACTGAAGACAAACTAGTCCATAAAATAAACATTAACTCTAAAGAAAGAGCGAATTTTAACAAAGCAATTAAGGAAAGCATGAAATAAGAAAGAATTTTCACAAAGCAATTAAATTACACTACACTGGATTAGCACTAAGAAAGTATAAGTAAACGAAGCCCATAAACCAAACTAAACATTACAGTGAGAAATCAAGTAAAGAAAGCAACTAACAAAGCATTTAAGCTAAACTATGCGAAATTAACATCAAACAAAGTAAAATAAACATAACGGAAAGGTCTTACAACTAGAAGTCTTCAAATCTTCAATAGGAAATTACAACTAAAGAAAGAAAGAAACCAAAAACTAAGAAAACCCTTCCTAAACAAGGATGATAGATCTTCCCTACACTACTTGCTATCTACTCTATCTTATCTACTCCCTAATACCCTCAAAAGAGGTTTAAATGTGGTATATAGTGCTAGTGTTGAGAAGAAAAGTTTCAGCCAACATTTTCTCCGAATAGTACGAAATTGCCCTGAATATAAGCAGACTGTAGTAAAAAATTCTTAGGCATAAAACATAAACATTGATCATGGTCAGAAAGTTCTAGGAAGATCTTGGTCGTGATCAACGATTTTATGCCTAGAAATCCTTAACTGCAGTTAGACCTCCTATAGATTTACCTTTATGCCAAATTTCATCCGTTCTCTGTTTGATTATAGCACCATTTTCTTCTAACAAGCCCTAAAATGAATGCACATTAATAATCTATAATAGAAAAATTAAAATATAACCTAAAGCTTGAACAAAACACTCACAAAAGCTAAAAACCAAAGGATGAACAAAGACAAATAAATACCCTATCTCCCAGTGAAATTAGGTTAAAAGTAAGACACAAACTCTAACCACAATAACAAAGTAAAATAAGATATTTAACAGCTATAAAAGCACTAAAACACTAAATAAACACATAGTAACACATAAGCATAAAAAAAGACAAAAACACATAACACAGAAAATGCTCGAAACTAATCCAAAACCAAAAAATTCAGGACACATATAATTCTAATTTCCTAGACTTATCAATAGACAACACAACCATAGCATTGATACTTCAAGTTACCAACATTAGCTAAGGTGATGGGTGTAAAGAAAGGTAAAACAAAACAAGATGGTAAATTGGTTAAACATCTCAAAAAGAGCAACTAGGGACTCATATCAAATAGTAGGTAATTTGGCTCAATTGGTCCAAATGCCTAAATCATTTCTATGATACGGGATTCACTTGTGCTTAGCAAGCACAAAAGTCACATAATTCCAACAAATGCCACAAGCTAAACAAAATTTCAAGATATAATCATGATTACCAATCATCAAAAATTATAATAACTCTCACTCTTCTGACCTAACACACAAAAGTTCATATATATGTTTGTATTAACACTACCATATATCAACGAGTTCAAAAACTAAAGTAACTTATATACACTTTCAATTCAAATATTCTAACACATAATTTGCTTGAAACATTTTTAAACCATTGATATATAGTCATAAAAGTTAATATATACAAACGCTACTTAATAAACATTAAAATATTTTTGAATTTTTAATATTTTCTGAACTGAAACATGGCTAGATAATTCGAATGATATCAAACAAAAAGCTACAACATATTTTTAGCACCTACTCTTGGATGAAACTATACGAACCTTGGCAATGGACCATTTGCTTGGTTTTGTCCCTAAATTAGTAGTGCTACTCAAAATAAAAAATTGGTAAAGCCGATTGGCATGGAATATGTTAAACATGCTATATTTCAACTAGACTTCGAACTTGGAACAAGCATGAAGAAATTATGATGGGGAAAGTGCTTCAGGTCTGAAAGGCTTCTCGGATATATTCTTTACTCACTGTTGGGAAATTGTATCTGAGAATATCCTTCTCGTAGTTTAGGAATTTTTTTTGCTGGAGTTTCATTACTAAAAAGCATTGGTAGCATTTCAATGGTGTTGATTCTTGAAAAGGAAAATGCACAATCATTTGCAGATTTTTACCTTATTTCTCTATGTCCATTGATGAGTATCGTGCAAATTTTCACAAAGATCTTGGGCAATCAGCTATAGAGTTGCTTCCACTTATTGCATCACCAAAGTAGTCGAGGTTTGTCAAAGATAGGATTATGGTTGATAATGTGTTGCTTGCTCAATAACTCCTATCATCATTGTATCACAAAGTTAGAGAGAATAACATTCTTCTTAAAGTTGACATAATGAAGGCGAAGGTTCATAGTCATAAAAAACGCAGTAAGTTAGGAAACACAGTATAAGTACGGGAACGTAATTCACTACTTTTTAAAGTATTGAATACGTAAGGGTAGACTTAGTTAATACGTCGCGATACACTATATATTAGAAAAATTGCTACATTAAACATATAAAAAGGTAGTTGGTAGTAGATATTGATGTTTTTCAAACCTATTTTGATGATGACATAAACACTTAACTCTATAAACAAGTTTTTGCAGGTCTGTTATTTGTTTTGCTAGAGAAAGGGTTTTCGGACGCACTGTACTGTCCGAACTGTGTCAAGTGAGCTTCTCGGACGCATTCCACCGTCTGAACGAACAGGCAGAAGGAAGAATCCTACTGCTTCTCCAAATGGATGAACATGACCATCCGAAGCCTCTATCGGATGATGGAACGGACGCATGCACGGACGTCAAGCTCTTCACCAACTGCATGAAGATCAGATGCTGTGTCGGACGCATCCCATCTATCTCGGACGTCCGAAACCCCAATGGTTACTTTTTGTGCATTTATTATTTACTCGCTAGGAAGTAGTTGCAACCACAATTTATTGCTCTTATAAATAACTGCTTTGATATTCTGTAAATATCACCTAATACATTGAATACAATCGTTAGATAAGAGCAATTTTAGTATAAATTGGCTATGGTGCTTTGTTGTATTAGTGTGCAGTTTAGAGTGCAATTCAACTTTGAGTGGAATGATAATCTTGTATGAAAGTGAGGTTGTAAGTAAGATTCTTGGCTCAACTAAAAGAATTTTAGTGTGAGCAAGAATATCCCTACTTTTTGTAAAGATTATTGGCTCACCAAGTGTGTGAAGCATTTTAGTGATTTGATACTTCAAGCTTGTTAGTTTGGAAGTATTGGCTGATTAATTTTCTCTCTTTCTTACTTCACTATTTCACTGATTATATTATATCAATTTTTATTTTGAGAATATTATTATTTCTAAAAGTATTTTTAGAAACCTAATTCACCCCCCCTTCTTAGGTTTCTTTGGGACCAACAATTGTTATCAGAGCTTGGTCTCATTTTATTGCATAAATTGCTTTTGAGAAAGGACCTATTATAGCAACCAACAATGCTCTATTTTTTTAGGGTCAATCCGTTACTAGGCCCTCTATGTTTAACGGGGCAAATTTTATTACTTGGAGAGATAGGATGAAAATCTTTTTGCAATCTATTGACATTGACTTGTGGTATGTTGTTAATGAAGGTCCGTTTGAAGCTACTATCATTGATGATCACACAAATAGAAGAAGAGAAAAGATGAGGGATGAGCTCACTCCACAGCAGACAAGGCGAACTTGACATTAAATGCAAAAGCCATGAACGTGCTATATAACGCCTTGGATATAAATGAATCGACTCACGTAAAGGGATGCATTTCAGCTAAAGAAATCTGGGATAAATTGAAAGAAATACATGAACGGAGTGATGATGTTCTTGAGCAAAAGAAATCTTACTTATTACCAAGTATGAATCCTTCAAGATGAAACCACATGAAATTATTGACAAAATGTATTGTAGGTTCAATGATATCATTAAGGATCTTGAAGCCTTGGGTAAGGAGTATTCTTTGGGTGAAAAAAATAGAAAAATCCTAAATGCTCTCTCCAAAGAATGGGTTGCCAAAACAATTGCTATAGAGGAAGCCAAGAATTTAAATTCAATGCCTATTGAATCACTAATCAATTCTCTTATATCTTATGTATTGAAGTTGAAGGCCAAAGTAGTGGATGATGGATTTCTTAAACATTACATCAACAAACGAAGAATGAGAAGAAGCGGAGCTGTACAAATTCAAATAATTTCAAAGGAAAGACAAGGTTTGAAATAAAGAAGCAAAACGAAAAATGTTTTGAATGCGGTCAACTTGGACACTTTGCAAATGAGTGCCCTTCCAAGAAAATGAAGGAAGGAAGAAGACCTAGATTCAATAACTTTCAAATCGCATGGGATGATTGCAACTCCGAAGGAGAAGTTGAAGAAGAAATGGAGTCGGCACAAATGGCCTTTATGGCCATTGGAGATGATGAGGTAAATTCTAACTACGACTCTAATGATGAAAATGAAGAAGATGATCTTGAATTCTTCATTTTGAATTGCATGATAGCTTAAAGGAATCATATGCTAGAAATAAGGAGTTAGTAAAAAAATCATGTGTATATTGAATGCTAACTCTAAACTTGTGAATGAAAATAATAGGCTATCACAAGTCTCTCGTGACTTGAAGAAACGAATGTATGAGAGATCAAAGATCAAGGAAGAACAAGCCTTCTTGAAGAAAAGAATGGATGATTTGAATGTTCTCTTGACTAGAAAGAAAGAAAATGTTGTTGATTTGAAAAGAAATAGAAATGTATTAATCAACAAAAATTTTATCATGTTTAAAAGAGACGACTTATGTTTTGTAAAATCAAAATTATCTTTATATGGAAATAAAAATATTATTTGTAGATATTGCCAACAACATGGAAATGTTAAGAATATGTGTTATGTCAAGAAAAATGAAAAACTGGGAATGAAAGTTGCATGGATTGATAGCAATTTTACTAACTCAAAGGACCCAAGAAAATATGGATACCAAAAGTTATCAAATGATTTACTGTGTAGGTACTTCACATCACCAACAATGCTAAGTGGTTCATAGATAGTGGATGTTCAAGGCACATGACGGGTTATGCTTCTCTCTTCACAAATCTCATATCCAAAAACAGTGGAAAAGTCACATTTGGAGATAACAATAAAGCAAAATCAATCGGCATTGGTGATGTAGGTAAAAATGGTGCAACCTTAACATTAAAAATGTGCTTCTTGTTGATAATTTGAACTATAATTTATTAAGTGTAAGTCAACTTTGTGACAAAAATTTATATGTATTTTTTACCAAGCATGAATGTCTTATCCTTGATAAAAATCATGTTGTTTTATTCAAGGGCACTAGGCACAATGATGTTTATGTGAGTCATCAGATAAAATTAGCAATAGCAATGTAAAATGTCTTACCGCTTCCATAGATGATCCTTGGCTTTGGCATAGAAGACTTTGTCATTTTAATATGGATTTGATTGAAAAACTTGCTAAGAAGGATTTGGTAAGAGGTTTGCCCAAACTAAATTTTTTGAAAAATAAAATTTGTGATGCATGCCAATTTGGTAAACAAGTCAAAGTTTCTTTTAAACCAAAGAATTTTGTGTCTACTCATAAACCTTTAGAATTGTTGCATTTAGACTTATTTGGACCTACTCAATATGCTAGTCTTGGTGGTTGCAAATATGCCTTTGTTATTGTAGATGACTGATTGTAGGTATACTTGGGTATTATTTCTTGTTCACAAAAATGAGGCTTTTGAAAAATTTGTAAAATTATTTTCCAAAATTCAAAATTTATTGAATTTAAAAATCATTCGTTTAAGAAGTGACAATGGTGCCGAATTTAAATTTGGAGGTTTTCCCGACACTTGTGATCACAACGGTATTTTTCATGAATTTTCGGTTGTTAGAGTCCCTCAACAAAATGGTGTTGTCGAAAGGAAAAATAGGACTCTTCAAGAAATCGCTAGAACTATGATTAGTGAATGCGACTTACCACAATACTTTTGGGCCGAAGCAGTTAACACGGCTTGTTATGTCATGAATCGAGTTTTATTAAGATCCTTTTTGTCACGGGTTAAGGATTATGAGTCCTTTCTTGGATCCAAATTTGTTGTGAGCTATTTCAAAGTTTTTGGTTGCAAATGTTTTATTTTAAAAATCAAAGAAAACCTTGGAAAATTTGACAAAAAATCAAATGTAGGAATTTTGCTAGGTATATTCTAGTGACAAGAAAGCATACCGAGTTTACAATAGAAGAACACTCTTGATTGAAGAAGTTGTGCATGTTACATTTGATGAAACTAATGATGTTATCTAAGAATTTATGTGAAGATGAAGATGTAGGTATTCTAAAGGAGCTCGAAAAGCTCGTTATTCATGAAGATCATCAAGAGATCACATCAAGCAATGATGTCAACAACCATCAAACAGATAATGAAAAGGATGAGGATACTCCAAAAGATCTTCCGAAAGCTTGGAGATTCATCTCTAGTCACCCTCAAGATTTAATCATAGGTGATCTATCCGATGGGGTAACTACTCGTTCTCATAAACCTTTAAATAGTAATTGTGCATTACTTTCTCACATTGAACCTAAACATGTAGATGTTGCGTTGAGTGATGAATCTTGGGTTAATGCCATGCAAGATGAACTTAGTCAATTTGAGAAAAATAATGTATGGACCTTGGTTGAAAGACCATCTTCTCATCCCGTTTGAATGATTGGAACTAAATGGGTGTTTAGAAACAAATTAAATGACAAAGGTGAAATCATAAGAAACAAAGCTACACTTGTTGCAAAAGGTTATGCTCAAGAAGAAGGTATTGACTTTGATGAAACCTTTGCACCCGTGGCTAGATTAGAATCCATTCGCATGTTTCTCGCATTTGCATGTTTCAATAATTTCAAATTATTTCAAATGGATGTCAAAAGTGCATTTCTAAATGGTTTTATTGATCAAGAAGTTTTCGTTGAACAATTTCTGGCTTTGAAAATAAAAATCTTCCAAATTATGTTTTCAAACTTTTCAAAGCTTTATATGGTTTGAAACAAGCTCCAAGAGCTTGGTATGAAAGATTAAGTGGTTTCTTGATAGAAAATGGATTCAAAAGAAGTGTAGTTGACACCACTCTTTTTACAAAAATAGATTTAAATGGTTTGTTAATTGTTCAAATATAAGTTGATGATATTATTTTTAGAGCAACTGATGAAAATTTGTGCACAAGAAGGACTTTTCACATTTAATACAAAAAGAGTTTGAGATGAGTATGATGGGCAAGTTACAATTTTTCCTCGGATTACAAGTTCACCAAACAAAGGAAGGAACGTTTATTACACAAATCAAATATACAAAGGAGCTATTCAAACGATTTGGAATGGAAGATTGCAAACAAGTTTGTACGCCTATGTGCACTTCAACCAAACTTGATAAAGACGAAGAAGGTAATGGTGATGATGAAAAATACCATAGAGGTATGATTGGAAGCCTACTTGTGCCTTGAACATCCACTAGACCAGATATCATGTTTGCTGTCTGTTTATGTGCTAGATTTCAATCTTGCCCCAAAGAATTACACTTGATAGTTGTTAAAATCTATCAATTTTTAGATATCTATAAGGTACAATGAATTTTGGTTTGTAGTATCCAAAGTCCTCTCCATTTGATTTAATTAGTTATTCTGACACTGACTTTGCTGGGTGTAAAATTGATAGAAAAAGTACCAGTGGTATGTGTCATTTTCTGGGAAATTGTCTTGTGTCTTGGTTTAGCAAAAAACAAAATTCTATTTCTCTTTGTACGGCTGAAACCGAATACATTGCTGCTGCAAATTGTTGTGCTCAACTTCTTTGGATGAAATATACTCTAAACACAACTATTGAGAAATTAAGAATACAATAATTTAATGAAAAACAAGCCACAACATGAAATATGAGTGGCACACAAGATTTAACGTGGTTCAGTTTAATTACCAAACCTACGTCTACGGAGAAAAAACTTGTTTTTTATTATGAGATAAAATACCCATACAAGAATACAACTTGAATCCCAAACCCAACTCTTGTATAACCTTTCTCACCCCCAAGAACACTCTCACCACAAGTATAGAACTACATAATTCCTAACTAGTATTTTCCTTTATTATGTTATGTCTTTGTAGTTAGCCAATCATCTATTTATAGGAAACATTACTTGGTTACCACTCCATGTAATAATAAGAAATAACTTGTCTTACAATCTAAACTCTATAACTTATGCAAATAGGAAATTCCTTGGCAATTACTTCAAATAAGTAAACTATTAGAAAACTACTTACACTCCACACAAAAGAAATTACCTAAAATAAAATTAGCCAATTTCCTAACAAATCTCCACCTTGACGAATATTTCTTTTAGTAAACACAAACCAACCAAAAAAATATAACCATTTGCCTTCCACCACCAATTCACATGGTGACTAGCTACACACACCGAATCAATATAATCCTGTCTCCAATTGATTCAACCGAAAAATGAATATGTGTAACTAATCAAGTCCTACCTCCAGTCAACTCTTAAGAGGGGCCTCAATTAACCCTCTCCTTTAGCAAGGTTTTCCTTCTCACCACCATTTGCAATTTGGAAGCAATCTTGGATCCCTCCGCTCCCAACCCATTGAGGTAACCAAATAATATACATCACAATACTTCTTCTCTTTCAACAGGAATGTTCAGCCATGTGTGGTTCCAAGACTCTACCTTCAACAAAAAACTTGGAGTCTAACTGGCTTAAAGAAAATTAGATTCTTTTGTATTTTTGGGATCCATTTAATATTTTGATTTTTACTATTCCAATACCCGTGACTTCAATTGTATAACCGTCACCCAAAAGACAAAAACTTGTCTTCTTTACTTGAAGTGCATCAAAATATTCTAACCAGAAGAAAACATGTAAAACACAACCAGAATCTAAAATTCAATGCGGAAGAAGTATCCTAACCTTTGGAGATTGTGAGAAAATCTCCACTTGATTTATTACATCCAAAATCAATATTGAAGTTCACCTTTTTCCTTAACCCTTGAATCACCTGAGATAAGTCGCAGTTCACTAATCAAGTATTGTTCTAAAGGATTCTCTTCTAAAGCAAACCTCATAATAAGATTGTATCTCACCGTGGTTTGCCTTATTCTGAGATATTAGATGATGTGACATTCTTCAGATAGAAAGTATCTTTCCCGTATATCAAGGACGTTGTCACACTGTCGTAGAAATCAGGGATCTCAGGGTACGAAGTAGAAGGACCTAATCTTTTTCCTTGATTTTAACACAAACTTTTGGAGACAATCCAAAATCCCGTTGTGTCCGCAACAAAGAGTCAAATCAAATTTATGCACATGGATTCTAACTCTTCCCACTCGTCATCCATCATGCTTGTTGGCTTCCCATCTTTTCCCTTCAACGGCTTTTACCAAGTCTTGTTAAATAAGGATGTCCTTTACTCTTCAATCCCAAAGAGTAAATCTTGTACACCTACTAAATTATTGAATTGGAAATTGCCACCAACCCACTTGATTTAAATATTTGACAAGAACCCAACCAAGCTCTAATACCAATTTATTGGGATCAAACGTGAAATAAACACAACTATTGGTGTAATTTTTGATTGTGTGCCTATAAAGTGTGACACACTAGTGCAATTAATCTCACAAAAAATCCTGTTATGCACTCTAGAACCAAACACATTGATGTTAAGCATCATTTTATTAGAGATCTTGTTTGTAAAATGGAAATTCGTCCGATCTGTTGATTTCATGCCTACTTCAGATCAACTGGCTGATATTTTTACAAAACCCTTGGCTTTAGATCGCTTTGAATCTCTCAAAAAATGTTTGGGAATTTTACAGATCAATTTGGCATAGTTTCTTCGTTCGGACGCACTCAATCGTCCGAACAACACTATCTTTCGGACACTCTCTATCGTCCGAAAACTTCCTATTTGCCTCGGACGCTCATAATCGTCCGAACGATATTCATTTTCTTCACCAACTCTCTGGAAATTCTTCCGGACGCGTACCTTCGTCAGAAAGAATATCGGACGCACTGGCTCTTCCATCGGCCGTCCGTTCATTAGCTGTCGGACGCTTTATCGGACGCACACCAAATGTTCGGCCATCCAAACATTCTCTCTGTTTGATTAAAACCGTCCATCTTCCCCATTCAGACTCAACCTCACCCCCGAAAACCCTCTGGTAAAATTTTTTCCCTCAACCTCTCCTCCAAATTCCTTCCCTCTATCCATAAATTGATTAGAAAATTGCTATCTTCTCCAAAGTATTTCTCACCATTATCATATCTAATTTCCCCCATCTACCATCTCATTTTATCAAAATTTCCCAAATCTTTCAAAAAATCAAAATTTTCCTCCTTTTCCTTCTCTTCCTTCAAAATGGTTAAATCCCGTCGAGGTTCTTCTGCAGTAAATCGTGGATGAAAAACAAAAGGGAAAGCTCCAGTGCGTGGAGAATTGTCTGCTAATCCCCAACTCTTCTTAAATCCAACATTACCAAAATTCATCGATGCCAAGGCATCTGAACGGTATACATCTCTTCTAAGTAAATCTATAATCGTTCTAAGTCCTGCATCTCAGAGTCTTTTTGATGAGTATAGTCTTCCCATTGTCAAATCATGCTTTCAAAAACAAAATTGGGGTCACCTAGTGCATACTGATTTACCCGTGTATCATGACATGGTGCTTCAGTTCACCGCCAATCTTCGGAAAGGCCCCACTGTTCGCACTTTAATTTCTCGTGTAAACAACACACAATCTAGAGATTTCCTCTAACATCATCAACACTATTTTTGAATGTGAAGTCTCAAATCCGCATGATTTCTTCTATTTCTTTTCTTTAGATAAATGGCCCGCTATTGATACTAGATTGACATTGATGAGGTTAGGGCTATTTTTAACATCAATTCAAACAGGCCTCGGAAGCCAAAACCACATTACTAACTCCTGAACTAAACATTCTATACACCCTTGTCACGAATCTGTGCCCTTGAACCGACGGGCATCGTACTGAGCCCAGAAAAATGCAGCTGTACTTGTTTTTTTTTGTGTTTTCAAGGGCATCCTCTTGACTTTGGGTATCTTTTTTGCTCCCTGTGGGAACTCTTCCTTACTGATACCTTAAGAAACATTCCCTTCGGAAAATTCCTCACCAAAATTTTTGATTTCCTCAATGTTCCTTTTAGCGGCAACAAACAATTTCCCCCTTATTTTAACAAATCTTATATTGAACGAAAAGGCCTCCGGTTTTTCAACGATCAATGGTTTACTAAGGCAGCTTTTGATATTGAACATTCAAAATCCCAGGCCTCCACCTCTGGTTTCGCTATTCCACATTCTCCTCCTCCTGAACCACCACCACCATTCCATGATCCTCATCCATCTACCTCTGAACCCTCACTTTCTCATATCTGCGGCCTTCTCACTTCCTTGAGCACTCAAGTTAATTCATTTCAACGTTGCACAAATGGTAAGTTAAAGTGACTTGAAACTCGTCAGGTGATTCTCCAAGAGGCCCTTATCCTTGGCATGTCTGCTTCGGCTCAGGTTCAATTTGCCAACCTTCAATCACAATATCCACTTGACTCTTCTTCCGACAGTGATGACAATGAAGATGGGGATATTCGTGAGGATGACGAAGAAGATGCCAATACTCAAGGTGCTGCCAATGAAGATGAAGGCGACGGTGAGGATATTGACGACACGTTAGATTTCATCATGCAACGCCGCACTGGAGAAGAGGAAGACAGTGAGGCCACTGATGAAGATGCTTTTCTTCAAAACGCCAAAAGACTGAAAAGCGCTCCAAGAAGAAAAATGACTCGAATTAGTTCCTTTGACATCTGTTTTTGGTTTTTAGCACTTCTCTATTTTTTAGTTAGGACTGCTCTCAGATTTACCCTTTTTTGTATTCCCTTGAACTAAGTACTGTTAAATATTTGTTGAATATTTGAGTTTTTATGCATTTCTATTGAATACTTGAACTAAGTACTAATTAATATTTGAGTTGATTATTTGAGCTTTGGTTTATGCATTTCTGTTGAAATACTTGCACATTCTCAGGGGGAGCTTTATTTGATGGTGTCAAAAGGGGGAGTAGTCATCTATATTACAAAATGGTTAGTCATATCTGATTGATTTTACATAATTACTCCATGAAGGTTTGTCATCATCAAAAAGAGGGAGTAGTCATCTATATTGCAAAATGATTAGTCATATCTGATTGATTTTACATAATTACTCCATGAAGGTTTGTCATCATCAAAAAGGGGGAGATTGATGTTTTCCAAACTTTATTTTGATGATGACATAAACACTTAACTCTGTATGTCACGCCCCAAAAACGGGACCGCAACACGCCGCGCTAATGGCACACCGGTCCAAAGCGCAAGGCACAAACGAACAGAGCAACAAACTTAACCACAATGTAATAGAACCATCAAACCATTTCTTAACTATAAAA
This sequence comes from Cinchona pubescens, assembly GCA_025175665.1. NCBI lineage: Eukaryota > Viridiplantae > Streptophyta > Magnoliopsida > Gentianales > Rubiaceae > Cinchona > Cinchona pubescens. The sequence continues at coordinate 4,342,007 of JANKKI010000024.1, read as the reverse complement.
CCGAATATTTCATTTTACACAAAAATACGAATTACAAAATTTCTTCTTAGTACAAAAGATGCTACAACAAAAACAAAGTTCATAAATACAAACCTATCTAATACACTACCCCTCTCCAAACAAAAGAGAAGCTTGGAAGATTATCCGCAGAGTCCTACCAGTTAATGTGGAATCTGCAGAAAATCTAAAGCTGCTAACGCGGTGGAGAGCGGTCGACGTAAAGATGTGTATAAGAAACAGGTATAATTAACTGGGGTGAGCATAACTAGCTCAGTGGATATCATAAAAGCATCTTCAAATGGGGCCAAGTGTTTCGATACAAAGAAAACATAAAGATAATAACATTTCGGTACCGGCGGGTTAACGGGGTTTCTAAAATGTCTCATGCCATTTAAACGTCAATAAACCATAATCATAAGTAGTTTCTAAAATGTATCATGCCATTAAAACGTCAGCATGTCCAAAACATAGCCAAAAAGATCCAAACATTACAAAACATCGTATGCTTTTCCAAAACATAGCCAAAAAGATCCAATCATTTCAAAATATAGTATGCTAAAGCATAGAAAACTAATTAAATGACAGTTTCAATACGGAATTTAATAAAATAGCATGAGTATCTTTTAGCATGAGTATCTTTTAGGTTCCAAGGTATAACCTACAGTACTAGCCATAACACATTAATCTACCACACCTACTAGTCGACCGGGAGGTCAAGTTATCCCATCACAAGACCCTCAAGCAAATAGTTCATCACATTCACAGTCACCATGGCGTCCCATGGATGACTATAGAACCGGTGCACCCCAAATCAAACATTTCCAAATACATCCAAAATTATATACCTCGGTCACCTATGAGCCAAAACAGTCATAAAATGCTTTCATATCAAAAGAGTTTGCAAATATATCAATTGATTAACATAAAATAGCTTGGTCCCGATTTCATATATAATAATTCCAAAACTTGGTAAAAGTGCAGTTCCAAACATCATACACATTTTAAAATCCATCCAAACATATTTCGAAAGTTTTGGAATTATTATATATGAAAGAGGGACCAAGCTATTTTATGTCTGTCTCTTATACACATCTAGATGTGTATAAGAGACAGCTTCAAGTGGAAGAGGGTCTATGTTACCCACCTATCAAAGCAAAAACTGCACAAAAGATCACTGAATGCGATCGCCAGCGGTAGGTGGCGTGGTACCTAAAACAGATATAAGAGGACTCTTAGAAAAGATGTAGAAGTTAAAGAATGACTAGGGAAGCGAAAACGACGCGAAACGATAGAAAACGACACCAAAAGCTCTTTGGTCAAAAATGACCTTTTCACAAATTCTCTGACCAACTTCGACAAGCTAAAACCCCAGTCAAAACACTTAGTTAATCCCTCAAATTCGTATTACAGCTAGATTAGGAGATAATAAGCTCAGTTTTCCAGAAAAAACCGAAAAACTTCGCCTCTCCCTAGGCTATAAGTAGGTTATCCTCCCTGCCAACAAAATCCAATTCCAAGGTATTCAAGGGACCTTGGTCATAACCCAACTCAAAACAACATATACAACCAACCAACAAAATCCATTTCCAAGGTATTCAAGTCTCAATTCCTATCCAAACTAACCTTAAAACACTCTTAAATCATCATTACAAGCATAGACATAAGCATTCATAGCATAACATTCTAGGCTCATATGGAAGACAAAACCCTAACTCATAATCTTAAAATTTGTAATCTAACCATGGAAAGTTGTTAAAAATCAATTATAATCACTTCCCAACCTCCAAAACACTAAAAACAACCCATAGCATACATAAATCACAACTTATAAGGCTGCAAAGAGGGTTTTCTCAGCCATAAATAATCCTACAAAACTTGAAATTAAAGCTTAAATCATAAAGCCCATAAGCCATAAATGCTAAAATACATAAAATCTTACCTTCCAAGTGATTTCTACTTGAAATCCAAGAAAATTTTTGAGGGAAAAATGAAGGAGAAGAGTCGGCCAGCAGCAAGGAAGAAATGAGGAAAAATAAAGCAAGAAGAAGGCTTAAAAAGAAATTCCAAAGTTGACCCAAATAGTGCCAAATTGACCAAATAGTCTCCAAGTTGACTATTTGACCCAAAAACTAATTTTTTTGCTACTAACTTAACATTTTTTTCTGAATAATCAGCCATCATACAACACTTACACACCACAATGCACTAATTACACTTAGTCCAATATTTGACCCGTTAACCCGCCGGTACCGAAATCGCGTAAACCGAAAAATTTGCCGAATTGAAAAACGAATAAGTTGAAGTACTTTATGACTATTTATAATATGAAAAACATTTTAAACCAGTTTAAAATCAAAGAACAAGACTATTAAAATACTGGGTTTCACACTGTAAACAAGTTTTTGCAAGTCTGTTATTTGTTTTGCTAGAGACAGGTTTTTCGGACGCACTGTACCGTCCGAACTGTGTCAAGCTTCTCGGACGCATCCACCGTCCAAACAAACAGGCAGAAGGAAGAATCCTACTGCTTCTCAAAACGGACGAACATGACCGTCCGAAGCCTCTATTGGACGATGGAACGGACGCATTCACGGACGTTCGAACTAAGCTCTTCACCAACTGCATGAAGATCGGATGCTATGTCGGACGCATCCCATCTATCTCGGACGTCCGAAACCCCAACGGCTACTTTTTGTGCATTTATTATTTACCCGTTAGGAAGTAGTTGCAACCACAATTTATTGCTCTTATAAATAACTGTTTTGATATTCTGTAAATATCACCTAATACATTGAATACAATCGTTAGAGAAGAGCAATTTTAGTACAAATTGGCTATAGTGCTTTGTTGTATTAGTGTGTTGCAGTTTAGAGTGCAATTCAACTTTGAGTGGAATGATAATCTTGTACGAAAGTGAGGTTGTAAGTAAGATTCTTGGCTCAACTAAAAGAATTTTAGTGTGTGCAAGAATATCCCTACTTTGTAAAGATTATTGGCTCACCAAGTGTGTGAAGCATTTTAGTGATTTGATACTTCAAGCTAGTTAGTTTGGAAGTATTGGCTGATTAATTTTCTCTCTTTCTTACTTCACTATTTCACTGATTCGATTATATCAATTTTTATTTTGAAAATCTTAATATTTCTAAAAGTATTTTTGAAAACCTAATTCACGCTCCCCTCTTAGGTTGCTTTGGGACCAACATATACTATTAAATTTATAATAAATGATGAATTTTTAGTGACTAGAGAAAAAAGAATACTCAACTTTTGAGAACCATTATCCTCAATCTAATACTAAATAGTTATAATAGGTAAATTTAGAGAGTATTTCTCATTTTTTCAATAAATAAATAAACATATTTAAATTAAAGAAAAAGAAACAAAGTATCCTTAATAAGGATTTTCTGGCTACTTTTGACGTTCTAAAACGTGAATTGAAGTGTTTCAAGACACAAATGAATCTTATTTTTATACGCATGAATTGGGACAAATTCATAGGAGTGGGAAGAGTTTCTGGTAACTATGCGAAAGTTTCTTGGCAGTTTCTTGAAGCATTTTGAAGAGCAGCTTATCATGAATAATATGAGTGGGATTTGGTTTTCATTGCTCCTTAATGGTGAAATTAATAGTGAAATCACTGGTTTCATCAAGGCTTCTCGTGGAAATCAAGCAGGGTAACCTTGTGTCACCTTTTTTATTTCTAATCTGTTTGAAGTCTTATCCAAGGGTTTGAATAGAATGATTTATCAAGGGTTGATTCTTCCATACACACCACTACGGAAGTATCAAGTGGTTTTCCATTTGATTTTTGCAGATGACATAATGATTTTTACCAGAAGCCACAGAAGCTCTTTGTAAAGCTTCTCGAGGTTTCTAGATCTTTATGAGTAGGGCTTGGGCTAGAAAGTAAATAATGTCAAGAGTTAATTGGTTTTGCCAAACAAATGTTGGGTGTCAACAAAGCCATTACCTTTGATATACCTTGGATGCCATTTATTCACGTATAGGAAAAAAGAAAGAATAGTTTTATCATTTATTAGAGAGACTTCAAGCTAAGCAAGTTGTAGGAAAGAATAATTTATTATAGGTCGGGGGAAGGCTTATTTTAATAAAAAACTTTCTCTCTTTCATGGATTATTCATTCATTTGCAGTATGGCTCCCCCTATAGCAACTCTTCAAGCAATGTAATGTGTTATGGCCAACATCTTTTGAAATGAGTCCGAGCACAGTAATCAGAGGCACTGAAGGGCATGAAAAGGTGTGTTATCAAATAGTGGAGGATGGTTTGGGTGTTAGACAGTTCCATAACATTTTTCATGGCTTCGAACTAAAACTTTGGTGGAATTTTTTTCACATTAGAATCTCTTTGTGCTCCTGTTCATGGGGGCGCTACATATTAATTGGATTGAATATAATCCATTGCCAATTTGGAAAAGAATGATAAGAGTTCATTTGTTAGAAGACAAGTTTTTCTTCAAAAGTTGATATGTAATGAAGGGTCTGCATTTTGGAAAGACAACTGGATAAGGAATGGCATGCTCTTGGAGTTAATGGTTAGTATCTCATTGTTAAACATCACTACACACAAAAAAAAAAAAAAAAATATCATAACATTTGCTACTTGTATTATTTTGGTTGTCATAAATATAAACTTTTGATGACCATGATTTACAAGTCAGATAAAGGATAATATTTGTTACTTGCATTATGCTTGTAGCCATAAATATAAATATTTTATGACCATGACTTATAAGTCATATAAAGGATAATATTTTTAACCAACAACTTAACATTTGTGTGTAACAATATTAAACTAAAAAGTTTTGAGAAGAAAAAGTTGTGTGTCTAACAATGATCATAGATATCGTTGTTGCCTATTTGGTAGATATTACCTTGTGAGAGCCCAATTAATCTTGAATTTCACTATATGTTAGAGCCTTCATGATCTTTACACCTTTTTCATTATTTGATAGGTTTAAGTTGCTGGTGGGGCTATTTTCTTTGCCAACTTCTTTCTTATCTTATTTGCGTCTTGACAAGTTAATTTTCAGAAGCTTTATTTGAGCTTAATCGACATATTAGGGCACTATACATGAGAAGTACTATTATTCTTTGGTTGACACGGGTTATGTTTTGTATTTCTTTGATAAATTTGGGTGTACTCAAATCTCAAATTTCTTCATTTATATTGGTATTTTCTAAATTTTCTCAGCATGAACAATATCATATTTATATTGGTGGTTTCTAAATGTTTTCTCAACATGGCTTGCAGTTTATATTGGTGTTTTCTGAATACAGAAAAAACATGATGCAAGAATTAAACCACAACAATAGAGTGTCCTGATTTCGTATTAGGGAATACAAGAAAATCAGGTAACCTTGGCCACTTCATTAGTCCTAAATTTCTAAAGATGTATATCACCGCATATAGTAGTTCGATAGTCAAAAACATGTTTGATATCAATTTCTAAAGATAACAATAAAAGCTGATCAGCCATACCTTAGTACAAAATGTCGCCATCCCTCCTACTATTTTTTTGACTCTATATAGACACAAAATGTTCTTTTCTGCTTATGGTTTCTACCTATCAAAAAAATAATTTGTCCATTTTGATCTATATTATCTAAATCCCAACATTTTCATCTAAATGAAGATGTATATATTCATGCCATAATTGGTGATGTTGACTTGTTTTATGCATACATTCATACAGTTTTATAACTTGTACTTACAAATATTCATGTATATAATCTGACTTTCATAATAAATTAATTAATCATGTAGTTGACCCCATATAATTAGCATTGAACAAATTCTGAATAAATGATCTTGGCATTCCTCCTGAAGACAAAATTGACATTTTGATGGAAACTGGAAACATTTTTCTTCAATGATTCTTCCAAAGGTAAAGCATAATTAAACAATCTCCACAAAAAAATGGAGATTTTAATAGTGGCTGTCTCATCCCATGTCATTCCTCTAGAAAACAAAGAATAGCCTTCCACTGCAATAGAGGAGAATCTAGATAAATTTTCTTTTGGAGTTAGCTGCTAAACATAGTCATCAACTCCTTCGGATAAATACAAATGTCTCTGATGAAACCAGGTCATATTGGAAATAGGATAACTAGTGCTTATTTCATCTATCTTCCATTGTCCTCCATCCCAAACCTGATTCAAAAAATCATCATAAGCAGGATAACCATTACCTAGTTGGTACAAAACTCCTAATCCTTTCAAGTTGTCCCACGAAGAAACCTTTCCTTTCCTTAGGAAGAACACAATTATGAGGTTCTTTGGAATCTTTGATAGCCATCATTCTCTTCCAAATAAATGAACCCCCTTTCTTGAAAATCCTGCAAAGGAGAGATGTGGAACATTATGTAAATTCAAAGATGACTCATAAATATTCTACAAGAAAATCCCTACTTCTGAAAGTCCACCATAGCTTGTTATTCATCCCTTGAATGAGTTATACTTATTCATTGATAACTTTAGTAAATAGAATTATTTTACCTCTAAAACCATGATATCATGATTATGTAAGTTCTATATTAGGTGCATTTATGTGTTTTTACTTGCATTTCATGTTTAATAATAGTATTTGTAGTATTAGGTAATATAAGGTCTTTTGATAGTGTTTATGTGTACATTGATGATTAAATGATACTTGTTTTATTATGGTGTTTGATTGTAGGGGTAATTTGCAATTGGAGCAGAAACTTGAAGATTTGAACAAGTCATGGACTAAGGATGGATTGAGAAGGAAAATGGAAGAACAAGTCCAAGACTACTAAAGCTCCATACCGCAGTGCTAAATTCCAAGGCATAAAGATCCACACCTCGGTGTAAAACCATTCAAAACTTCAAAGGTTTTACACCAAGGTGTCAAAGATTTTCTAAGGAACAGTATTCCACACCGTAGTGTTGACTGGCTGAAAGCAAGGTCAACTCAAACTCCACAGTGCAGAGTCAAATTCCAAGAAGGAAAAGGATTCTAATGCGGTTCGAAAAGATTCTCAGACAAAGGAAATTTTGCCACTTTTAGAAAGGTTGCAAAAATTAAAATAACTCTAAAGTGTACACCTACAAGCACATAGTAAAAAGTGCTAAAGTTTTAATTTAGTATAAACTAGATAATATTTCCTTAGGAATAGAAGAACTTTTCCATATTTAGTAAAATTGTAGCATTTACTTTTTCTTTTTCAAATTTTCAACCCTTTTATCTTTGAAATTACTGTCTCTAGCTAATTCAAGCTTAGAATTTCCTTTATAATTGTTTCTAGCATTTCTATTAGCTTTCATTCGATATAAATATCTCTCATTTTCATGCTCATTCAAATTTCTTGCACCATGACTAGTGTAATTATGTTGATGTTATTTTTAGTTCTTACCTGAATAGTAGTAGTAGCTATAACTTGTCTTTATTTTTCTTTCTTTGTGTTCCTTTAATTATGTGTAGCTAAACTACTAGGGAATTGAGCTATAAAAATTTAAACCTTATACATGTGTGGGTGATTCTAAGTGGGTACACTAGTAAATAATAGACATTTGAGTTATAGTAAATGATTTGAAATGCTTAGTGAGAGGGAAAGAATCTTCCTTTGAACCATTTTTGTGTGGTTAACATAACGTACAAGCGTTGAGTGTTAATGCTTAGACATGTTTATTACTTGGCTAGGTTGATTAGTAGTCGGCCCTAGATGCTAATTTCCTTAGTTATTTCGTCAAACTCCATGTAAAAAATTAGACTACAATCGTAAGCAAGGACAAGGGATTAGTTCATAGTTGGGGGAAACATCTCAATTGTGCCCATTGAATATTAACTCATTAGAAGATTCCACCTGGTATCTTTTCCATAGCCATAGCCAATCCCTTTATTTACTTGTGTTATTGTACTTGTTAATCATTTAGTTGTCTACTTATCATTTCACTTATTTAATTGTTATCTTAGCTTAGTCACATTTTAAATCGATTATCTAGATAGTACTTGTATCCTTGGAATCCTAGTAATTTCTATATCATCTTCGTGAGAACGATAACCATCACTACTAACTACTAATCTATCCGTATATTTGTGAAAGTATGGATCAAATCTAAGTGAAGTAGGTGGTTTTTATTAGTGTAAGGGTGCGAATTTGGATATTTAGATTACATCACATCACTCATCACTCATCACTCCCAAACCATTTTGAAGACTACGCTATGTGATAGTCTTCCAAGAAATCCAATATAACCTTTTTCCATAATCAAAAACTCCCAAAAGAAATCAGCAAAAATTATCTGGATGTCCTTCACTACTGCCTTTGGAGGTTCCAAAACTGCCAACTGATATAAGAGAATAGAAGACAGTACACTTTTAATAAGAATCAACCTGCCATCAGGAGTAAGCATTTCTTATTTCCGACCTTACATCCAATCTAGAGTTTATCTTGTCTATAATAGGCTGAAACATAGCTTTAGTTTCTCTACATTAAAACCAAGGTTGACGAAAGGAAACTCCTTTTTGGAAAAGCCGGTTATCCTTGAAATCATTCTTGTTCTTGCTGGAGTAATCTTGGAGGTCAAGTAGAAACTGCTTTATGCTGACCAGAAGACCCTTCGTAAAAGTGAATGAATGTCATAAAGTTTGCTAGTGATTTGTTACCACCATTACTGAAGATTATTACATCGTCAACACAAGAAAGATGAGTAAATGGCAAGCAATGTCTTGATATTGAAAAATATTCAATCTGACCAGTTTCATATTCCCTCTTCAGTCCCCGACTAAAATTTTCTGTAGCTAAGATAAATAGCGAAGGGGATAATGGGTCCCTGTGCCTTACATCCCTTGAAGATTGAAGAAGCCATCAGGGCAACCATTAAACATAACATAAAACCAATCTATCCTCAAAACAATGACTTATAAGAGAGACACAATGTACTGAGGGGAGAATCCAAATTTCTACAAAATTTTAAAAAGAAAAGTTCAAGATAATCTGTCAAAAGCTTTTGCTATGTCAAGCATGAAAATGACATAGCTTTCTCTAGCCTTTTTGACAAAGAATTCCGCAAGTTCTTGAGCTAGAAGGATGTTATCTGCAATATTCCTCTCTTGCACGTTAGCACTTTGTTCAGTAGAAATCTGTTTCAGAAGTAAAACTTGAATTCTGTTTGCCATAATCTTGAAAAGGATCTTACTAGCAAGAGTACGTAGACTAATAGCTCTAAAATCCCCAAAAGTAGAAGGGTTCACTACCTTAGGGATTAGACAAATCATTGTAGTTGTAATTGCATTTGGTAGTCTCTCACCCAGGAAGAAGTGCATGAAGCCTAATAAAGATCTCGTGAGATTATGTCCCAGCAGTGCTTGTAGAAAATACCATTAAAGCAATCCACCCCAGAAGCACTGCTTGCATTCAAAGGAAAAACAGCTCTATTACCTCACCTCCTCTATAGATTGAATAGCAGCCAAAGCCTCAGTTTCCTCTTGTGTAACAATGTATCGAATAACTTCAATTAACTGGCAATTGATGACAGTTGAATCAGCAGTAAGCAAATGCTGTAAAAAATTGATAGCCTTTCGTTGCACAGCTTGCTTGTCCTCAATCCGAACTCCATTAGAATCCTTGATCCTTCTATTACACAGCCTAACTTGCTTAATTTCAGCTGGGAGTGAAAAAGAAAGTATTATGATAACCTTCCTTAATCCACTTGACAACAGCCTTCTGCCTCCAAAAAGTTTCTTCTTCAGCTAAGCAGTGCTGTAAATTAGCTTTATCCCTTGAAACTTGAACCTGGTTCTGCAAGGATTGATTTCGTTGGAACAGTATTTCCTGACGCTGCGCAGCCTCTTTAACCCCGTGAAAGATCCCCAAATTGAGTTCTGTTCCATCTTTCGAGATCAAACATAAGCCTCTTCAGTTTGGCACAAAATCTTTGTAAGGTCACATTAATTTCTAGCACAAGATTGACTACAGTTTTGCTGCATGCCTCTAAAAAAGAACGATTTTCAAAACATAAATTAAAGGAACCTAAATAATGTTGGACATGAGTGCTGTCTGCATTCATAGAAAAAACAGCTCCAGTCATCTCCTCTATAAATGGAATATCCTCGTGTAACAATGTGTCGAATAACTTCAATTAACTAGTCATTCATGACGGTTGATTCAATAGTAAGCAAATGCTGGAAAAAGAAATTTGATAGCCTCTTGTTGCACAGCTTGCTTGTCCTCAATCCAAACTCCATTAGAATTCTTAATCTTTCTAACACAAAGCACATTTTGCTCAATTTTTAGCTGGGAGTGAAAAAAGAAAGTATTATGATCACCTTCCTTAATCCAGGTGACTCTGATATTCCCGATGCTGCACAGACTCTTTAGCTTCTTTAACCCTGGAAACATCCCCAAATTAAGTTCTGTTCCAACTTTTGAGAACAAACTTAAGCCTCTTCAGTTCGGCACAGCATCTTTATAAGGAATTTCAAGCAACAGGTTGACTCTAGCTTGGCTCCACTGCCTCTAAAAGAGAATGATGTTTATGTTGATAATTCACAAGTGATGGACCTTGATTGCAATTAAGAATTTAGAAAGTATTAACAAGACTTAGTTGAATGTTTGAAAGAGCAAAATTACAACCGTAGGACTCTTTGGCAATTTAACTCAAGGACTCACACTTCAAGGTACTAGACATTACAAGGACTTGGGGACTTAGACGGCTATTTAAGGGACCAAACACTCAAAGTTGTCTTGCTTAAGTCTATAATGACTAATAGCACCTATTTATACTAGTGATATGTCGGCTATGAGTCTACAAAACAAAGCTACTAGAAATTTCTAGCACAACATGCAACTTGCAGAACCAATTTGATTTTCTAGTACTTTCTAGAATTACATTTAGATAAATTTGTCTAGTGAGTTCTAGAAATAGTCAGTGATTCTTAACACTCCTCCTCACTGACTACTTTTATTTGTGATTTCGCTTTCATTCCGAGAGCAAATCGAAATTCTTCAAGCTTGTTCTTATTTAACCCTTCGGAGAAAACATCTGCAATTTGATCATTGGTTTTGACGTGTGCCATCCTTATTTCTTCTTGAAGAACTTTCTCTCTGATAAAATGGTATTGAACTTCAACATGCTGAGTTCTTGCATGGAATACTGGATTCTCGGCTAGTTGAAATGCTGATCGATTATCACAATATAGATCCACTGCATAATCAGTTGGTTGGTGCTTGCACGAGCCATGTGATCTCTTGAGCTGCCATAGCAGCTGCATGATACTCTGCCTCGGTAGTATACAATGAAATAGTAGGTTGTCTTTTGTTGCACCAAGAAATGGCTCTAGAACCAAGGCTAAACACAACCTATCCAGTAGTTGACCGATGAGTGTCATGGTCTCCAGCATAGTCAGCATCACAATATCCAACCAATTTACACGGTATATCTTTCTTTTAAAATATCCCATAGTCATAAGTGCCTTTTACGTACCTTAGTGTTCTCCGAACCAATTCTATGTGTGACTTTGTTGGATTTTGCGTAAATCTGCTGGCAACTCCAACTGCAAAAGCGATGTCTGGCCTTGTCAATGTTAGGTATATCAAACTCCCTATCAATTGTTGATAGGTTGTCAGATCATTCAGCTCTTTGCCTTCATGTGAGCATAGTTTGACATTAACCTCTATGGGAGTTGAGATAGGTTTGCAATCTATCATTCCGTACTTGTTCAATAGCTCTTTGGCGTACTTTTGTTGGCATAGAAGCAGGCCTTCTTTTGTGTACTCAATCTCAAGTCCCATAAAGTGTTTGAGCTCTCCCAACTCTTTCATTTGAAACCGGACCGACAAGTTTTCTTTAGTTCGGTGAATTTCTAACTGTCCGTATCATTGCCAGTGATGATAAGATCATCAACATATACCAAGATGATAGCCAATTTACCATTCTGATGCTTGACAAACAAGCTTGAGTCTGCTGGAGACAAAGAGAAACCACTATGAGTTAAGAACTCCGCAATCTTCCCGTACCATGCCCTTGGCGCCTGTTTTAACCCATACAGTGCCTTTCTAAGTTTACAGGCGTACTCAGGGTCAGTTTTTCTCTCAAACCCTATTGGTTGCTCTATGTATATATCTCGGTCGATCTCTCCATGTAAGAAAGCATTTTTCACATTCATTTGCCAAAGTTTCCAAGACTTACTAGTTGGTAGTGCTAGTAGGACGCGTACCGCGGTGATTTTGGTTAATGGACTCCAAGTCATATTACTGTGAGAACCCTCGAGCAACTAATCGAGCTTTGTATCTTTCTATTGATCCATCCTGCCGAGTCTTGACTTTATATACCCATTTACAAGATATTGGTTTTACTCCTTCTGGTAGAGGCACAAGATGAGCCCAAGTCTGATTTTTCTTGAGTGCTTGAATTTCATCCTTCATTGACTGGATCTACTCCTCACTTTGAGATGCCTCTTCAAAGCTTACTGGTTCTTTAGCTCCAGTATTTTCAACTACAACAATATTAGCATACTTGGGATTTGGCATTCTTCTGCGAGTTGATCTACGAAGTTGTTGCTCAGACTGTGTAGCTTCTTGTAGTGCCTCCAGTGGATTAGGGTTTTCCACTTCTTGTGTAAGAATACTGCTTTCAGGGCTTGGACTTCTTTCTTGATCTTCATGTACTTCTTTTAGACCGATGTCTCTTGTCTTTAGAGTACACGTTTACACTTGATTCTTATCTCGCAACTTTTCTTCTATTTCTTTGGTTTCTGGGAGCTCTATTTTCTTGTGACGACCACCAAGAAGATGCTTCATCGAAGACAACATTTCTCGATACACGACAACACCTAGTTGTTGGGTCACAACACTTCCAACCTTTCCGTTCTTCGTCACATCCCACGAAGATATGCATCTTATCGCTTTCTTATCAAATTTGCTTCATCATTCTTCTAGCACAAACACATAACAAATACATCCAAATACTTTGAAGTGACTTGCTGTTGGCTTCATTCTCCACAACTTTGGGTAAGGCGAGATAAACCCGATCTTTGCTTGGGATAGCCTGTTAATTATACGAGCTACAGTCTTCATGCATTCGGCCCAGAAATGAGTTGGTACATTCTTGGCATGCAACATGCTTCGACAAGTCTCTGCCAGATGACGATTTTTCCTTTCTGCTATGCCATTTTGTTGTGGCGTGCGAGGACAAGTCAACTGCCTCCGTAAGTTATATTGACGCAGATACTCTGAGAACTCTTTTGATATATATTCACCTCCGTTGTCCATTTGAAGACACAGAATAATATGACCCATTTCTTTTTCCACCTTTTCTTTGAAAATCTTAAATTTCTTTGGAATTTTTGATTTCTCTTTCATGAATCCACCCAAACATACCTTGAGAAATCATCAATGAATGTTGATGATCATGTACCTTATATTGTTGATTGAAGGCTACTTTACCAGTCCGAAGACATCGGAGTGGATTAGCGCCAGAGGTTTCTTGGCTCGATAATTTGACTCCTTGTACAGGAGTTGATGTGCTTTACCATATTGACATCCTCTACAAATAATGTTTTCTCAGTACTCCAGTTGAGGAAGACCTTTAAGCATGGATTTCTTCATCATTATGTTAAGTCTCTTATAACTTACATGTCCTAGACGTGCATGCCAAAGATAGACTGTGTCATTTTTCCTTGTCTTTTCAATGTATGCTACTCCGCTGATAAGACATAGATAGACTCCACATTTTCTCCTTCCATGATTGGCGTCCCAACTATTTTAATATCCCAGCACACCTTCACATTGTGTGGACTGAACAATACGTAGTTTCCTGGAGCCATAAGTTGTGACACAGAAAAGAAATTCTTCTTCATGTCATCCACGTGCATGACATTTCGTAGTTGTACTGAGTGACAATTCACACATGAGAGCATGATTACTGTATCTCTAACGTGCTTAATTGGCAGGTTCGTGTTGTCTGCTGTTACAACAACACGACCACCCTTGTATTCTGTTGTGCAGTGAAGCTTCTCTTTGTCACCAGTCATACGGTTGCTTGCTCTTGAGTCGACAATCCACACCTTACGAAAGTCTACTTGATTAGCCTTCTTTGCAAATAAGGTAGTCTTTTCTTCAGTCGCTAAATAACTTACTTGTGTTTCTGGCTCCTGTATGTGTATTCGATCAAAGTCAATCTCGGCTTCATTGTGTTCTAAAACCGAGAAAGAAGCATGGACATCCTGTGAAACCCAGTATTTTAATAGCCTTGTTCTTTGATTTTAATTGGTTTAAAATATTTTTCATATTATTTTTAGTCATAAAGTACTTCAACTTATTCATTTTTCAGTTCGGCAAATTTGTCGGTTTACGCGATTTCGGTTACGGCGGGTAAACGGGTCAAAATTGGACTAAGTGTAATTACTGCATTGTGGTGTGATCAATGGAAGTGAGTGTTGTTTGATGGCTGATTTATAATGTTAATTTAGTAGCAAAAATTAGTTTTTGGGTCAAATAGTCAACTTGGAGACTATTAGGTCAAATGGGTACTATTTGGGTCAACTTTGGAATTTGTTTTAAGTCTTCTTCTTGCTTGTTTCTTCCTCATTTTTCTCCAGCAGCTGGCCGAAATTTCTTCTCCATTTTCCCCCAAAAATTTTCTTGGATTTCAAGTAGAAATCACTTGGAAGGTAAGATTTTATGTATTTTAGCATTTATGGCTTATGGGCTTTATGATCCAAGCTTTAATTTCAAGTTTTGTAGGATTCTTTATGGCTGAAAATAAACCCTCTTTGCAGCCTTATATATGTTGATTTATGTATGTTATGGGTTGTTCTTAGTGTTTTGGAGGTTGGGAAGTGATTGGGGTTAAACATTATAACTTTCCATGGTTAGATTACAAATTTTAAGATTATGAGTTAGGATTTTGTCTTCCATATGTGCCCTAGAAATGTTATGCTATGAATGCTTATGTCTATGCACATAATGATGTTTTGAGAGTGTTTGAAGGTTAGTTTGGATAGGAATTGAGACTTGAAACCAAGTGGAATTGATTTCCCTTCATTTTGTAAGTAGGCGGAACTGGCGCAACTAGGATAATTTGGACACTATTCGGATAGCATTCGTTACACATAAACGGTCTGTCTCGCCAAAAGATACCATTAGGTGTTTTCCATTGTTGTGGAATGCTATTCTATACTTTCAACATTGCTTTCGGTGAATCTTTCCGTTTATGGATTTTTAAATGGTTGAATATGTTGTTTTGAGTTGGGTTGTAACCAAAGTCCCTTGAATACCTTGGAAATGGATTTTGTTGGTTGGTTGAATATGTTGTTTTGAGTTGGGTTGTAACCAAGGTCCCTTGAATACATTAGAATTGGATTTTATTGGCAGGGAGGATAGCCTAATTATAGCCTAGGAGAGGCGAAGTTTTTCGGTTTTTCTCTGTAATACGAATTTGAGGGATTAACTAAGTGTTTTGACTAGGGTTTTAGCTTGTCGAAGTTGGTCAGAAATTGTGAAAAGGTCATTTTTGACCAAAGAGCTGTTGGTGTCGTTTTCTATCGTTTCGCGTCGGTTTCGCTTCCCTAGTCATTCTTTAACTTCTACATCTCTTCTAAGAGTCCTCTTATATCTGTTTTAGGTACCACGCCACCTACCGCCGGCGATCGCGTTCTGTGATCATTTGTGCAGTCTTTGCTTTGATAGGTGGGTAACATAGACCCTCTTCCACATCCAGGGTGTTAAACCAAGGTCGAAATATGTTTGGATGGATTTTAAAATGTGTATGATGTTTGGAACTGCACTTTTACCAAGTTTTGGAACTATTACATATGAAATCGGGACCAAGCTATTTTATGTTAATCAATTGATATTTTTGCAAACTCTTTTGATATGAAAGCATTTTATGACTGTTTTACGATTTTAGAAACTACTTATGATTATGGTTTATTGACGTTTAAATGGCATGAGACATTTTAGAAACTGCTTCATGACTATGGTTTTCACAAATGTTATTATCTTTATGTTTTCTTTTTATCGAAATGCTTGGCCCCATTGTGAAGAGCTTTTATGATATCCACTGAGCTAGTTATGCTCACCCCACGTGATTTATAATTTTTCAGATTAGGTGCTCGTTTTGGACTCTCCACTGCGTTAGCAGCTTTTAGATTGTCTCCAGATTCTACATTACTGGTAGGACTCTGCGGATAATCTTCCAAACTTCTCTTTTGTTTGGAGAGGGGTAGTATATTAGATAGGTTTTGTATTGATGAACTTTGTTTTTGTTGTAGCATCTTTTGTACTAAGAAGGAATTTTGTAATTCGTATTTTTGTGTAAAAATGAACTTATTTGGTTTTATAGTTAAGAAATCGTTTGATGGTTCTATTAAATTGCGGTTAAGTTTGTTGCTCTGTTCGTTTGTGCCTTGCGCTTTGGACCGGTGTGCCATTAGCGCGGCGTGTTACGGTCCAAACTGTTTGCGTGACATTTAGTGGTATCAGAGCATTGGTTTGGATGCTGTCGGGCTTATAATTATATAAGATTCTGTATAAGAGACAGGTAATGTCGCAGGATCTCTGGAATTTTTGACTCAAAGACTGTCTCTTATACACATCTAGATGTGTATAAGAAGCAAGGACCTGTCTCTTATACACATCTAGATGTGTAATTCTTGAAGAATTATCCTTTGCTTATGATTCTGCCTTTGACTCTTATCAGCTAGTAAGCCGCCTAGGACTCGTTTTGGTTCTAGAGGTCGCGGTAGAGGCTCGGTCACAACAGGACCCTAGATGATCCCGGTTCGAAGAAGGTGGGCTACCTACGTTTGATGGGGCTCCGATCCGCTAAGGCGGAGTCATGGATGGGCGAGATAGAGAGGATTTTGAGTTATTTCGATTCCGGTGGAGTCACGGACATCTTTGGCTATTCCTTTCTTGGTTCGAGGCGGCCAAGTGGTGGCAGACCGTTGAGGCTACGTTGCCCACACCGAGATTGTGACTTGGGAGATATTGCGAAGCTTCTAGCTCATTACTTTTCCCGTCCATCGAGCTCAAGATGGACGAGTTTTATCACTGGAGCAACGAGATAACCACATCCGTGGTGCAAATGCATTCCACCCAGAGGCTTGGGAGTATGTTCACAAGGGCGTGGACTTGATTGCACGTATGTATCATTTCCGGAAGGGTCTTAGAGATGAGCTAATCGGAGAGAGCTTAGTGGGTCGTCCCGGACTTATGAGGAAATGTATAATCTAGCCATCTTTAGCATTGGATTCGGATCGAGGCGTGAGGAGATACTGTCTCTTATCAAGAGGTCGAGCTACAAGACTTAGGGACTAGCCGACCATTTGAGGAACCAAATATCATCCTCGGTCTTGCGTGGACAGTCTATAATGACAGGACTTTAGCACCTATTTATACTGGGAGTAGGAGTCGTGAGTCTACAAAACAAAGTGGTTTCCTAGGAGGGTCCGTCGACAGTTGCCAACTTTATTTGCTGTTTCTTCTAGAATTGCATTTGGGAGCCAGCCTCGAGATCTCGGTCGGTGGCGGTTCAGTCGCCTCCATGCCGGTCTTGTGGTCGACTACACTGGGAGTGTTATTGGAGGACTGGAGCTTGCTTTAAATGATAATAACATGGCAATGAGCGTGGCCATTTGATCGAGATTGTCCTAAGATCGCATCAAATCGAGACAGACTAGTGGAGAATAATGGTGGTCCTTTGAGGACAAGAGGCGGAGGACTCGGGCGAGTGCATGCGTTGAGTCACAGCCGATCGGACCGATTCAGTAGTTGCAAGCACGATTTTAGTGAATTCCATACCTGCTTATGCTTTATTTGATTGTGGGGCATCACATTCATTTGTAGCTAGATGTTTTCTTAGATGTCTGTCCGATAAACCTAGATGGTTAGAGGATCCTTCCCATCTGGGGTCCCCACTCTATAAGGACTGTTATACACATCTAGATGTGTATAAGAGACAGCCAATCTAGATGCAACTCGAGGATATCCTAGTGGTTAGGAGTTTCGGACGTATTTCACCTTGGGAGCACCGGTCTTATTTGTTCGGCTTTCTTCTATCAACCAAAGAAAGATGGTAGTTTGAGGCTTTGCATTGACTAGCGTGAGCTTAATAGAGATTTTGTTTGAAGAATAAATACCCTTTGCCATAGATTGATGACTTGTTTGATCTTAAGGTTGCGGGTACTTAAGCCTCATAATAAGATTGATTTGCGGTCCGGATATTATCAATTGAGGATCTTGGATCGACAAGATAAGACATTGATGAATAAAGTTATCCCCTACGTGAAGGTTTTATGGTCTAATCATTCTGAGCGAGAAGCTACCCGGGAGCTCGAGAGCCTCATGAGATCGAAGTATCCAGCTTTGACCTCTAGAACCAGATTTCGTAAGTAGGAGGACCAAAACTCTTATACAATCTGAAGAATGTGTATCACGTGAGGTGAGCATAACTCTTGTCTCTTATACACATCTAGATGTGTAAAAGTTTTTCAAGCCTATTATTTCCAGTCATAAAGTACTTCTACTTAGTGAATTTTGACCCGATTTGTCGGTTTACGCGATTTTTTGGTAAACGGGTCAAAATTGGACTAAGTGTAATTACTGCATTGTGGTGTGTGAGTGTTGTTTGATGGCTGATTTATAATGTTAATTTAGTAGCAAAAATTAGTTTTTGGGTCAAATAGTCAACTTGGAGACTATTAGGTCAAATGGGTACTATTTGGGTCAACTTTGGAATTTGTTTTAAGTCTTCTTCTTGCTTGTTTCTTCCTCAAAATTCTCCAGCAGCATAACAAGAAGAAGACTTAAAACAAATTCCCTCAAAATTTTCTTGGATTTCAAGTAGAAATCACTTGGAAGGTAAGATTTTATGTATTTTAGCATTTATGGCTTATGGGCTTTATGATCCAAGCTTTAATTTCAAGTTTTGTAGGATTCTTTATGGCTGAAAATAAACCCTCTTTGCAGCCTTATATATGTTGATTTATGTATGTTATGGGTTGATTCTTAGTGTTTTGGAGGTTGGGAAGTGATTGGGGTTGATTTTTAACAACTTTCCATGGTTAGATTACAAATTTTAAGATTATGAGTTAGGGTTTTGTCTTCCATATGTGCCCTAGAATGTTATGCTATGAATGCTTATGTCTATGCACATAATGATGTTTTGAGAGTGTTTTAAGGTTAGTTTGGATAGGAATTGAGACTTGAAACCAAGTGGAATTGATTTCCCTTCATTTTGTAAGTAGCGTTTAGTTTGGCGCATCTAGGATAATTTAATAACATGGTTATGTCTCTAATACACATCTTTAATGATCTATTGATGGTTTTAGGTGTTTTCCATAGTTGTGGAATGCTATTGATATAGTCCCGCTAAAATTGCTCGGTGAATCTTTCTATTTATGGATTTTGTTGGTTGGTTGAATATGTTGTTTTGAGTTAGTTGCAACCAAGGTCCCTTGAATACCTTGGAAATGGATTTTGTTGGTTGGTTGAATATGTTGTTTTGAGTACATAAATGGATTTTAAAATGTGTATGATGTTTGGAACTGCACTTTTACCAAGTTTAGCTGGAACTATTACATATGAAATCGGGACCAAGCTATTTTATGTTAATCAATTGATATTTTTGCAAACTCTTTTGATATGAAAGCATTTTATGACTGTTTTGGCTCATAGGTGACCTTGGTATATAATTTTGGATGTGTTTGGAAATGTTTGAACCGGAGCTCCCCAAAATTAAATGGCATGAACCAATTACATTTTAGAAACTTCCGCTTCATGACTATGGTTTTCACAAATGTTATTATCCAAACTTTAAAACATGTTTTCTTTTTTATCGAAATGCTTGGCCCCATTTGAAGACATAAGCTTTTATGATATCCACGAGCTAGTTATGCTCAAAACCTAACCACGTGATTTATAATTTTTCAGATTAACCAGGTGTTAAAAATCAACCCCTCGTTTTGGACTCTCCACCTGCGTTAGCAAAACTTTTAGATTGTCTCCATTCTACATTCACAACTTGGTAGGACTCTGCGGCCATAAATAATCTTCCAAACTTCTCTTTGTTTGGAGAGGGTAGTATATAAAGCCCATAGATAGGTTTTGTATTGATGAACTTTCCAAGTTTTTGTTGTAGCATCTTTTGTACTAAGAAGGAATTTTGAAAAATAATTCGTATTTTTGTGTAAAAATGAACTTATAAAACTTGGTTTTATAGTTAAGAAATCGTCAAACCTTCACGTAGGGGATAAATTGCGGTTAAGTTTGTTGCTCTGTTCGTTTGTGCCTTGCGCTTTGGACCGGTGTGCCATTAGCGCGGCGTGTTACGGTCCCGTTTTTGGGGCGTGACACATCCCACTCATTTTCACTATTGTCGTCATTGCTGCCAGACATTACCGAATTCCCTTCAACTAACTTTTTCTTGTCTTTACAATTTTTTGCAAAGTGCCCCTTTCTGCCACAATTGAAGCACCTGTAATTATGGGAATATCTATCTTCTCTATGTTGTCCTTCTTGAGCTCTCCCTTTTCGGTAACTTCTCTCTGGTTTTCTCCTGGTTTTGCCATCTTCTGGCCAATTTGGTCTTCCATTTCTCAGATTTCTCGAACGACCTCTAGCTTGAATGATATACAATGCTTCCTCCTTGTTCTTTACTAGCACACCTGCCATTTGCTTGGTTAGTGACTCTTGATCTGCTAGAAAATTTTCCAACTCATCTAAGGTGGGTTGCATAGTCTTCTAGATGCTCAACCTTGAATAGCTATAGTGAAACTTCGATACTCGGGGTTTAACACATGAATAAGGATTCTTCTCATCCGTGACTCTTCAAGTTTAGAGTCTAGATCAAGCTAGGAAATTTCATGACACAGAGATTTTGCTTTTGTAAAGTAATCTCTAATTGACATATTTCCTTGAGTTAGAGACATCAACTCATTTTTTAGTAATTTGAGGCGTGAAACGTTCTTCTTGGAAAAATGTTTCGCTAAAGTGTCCCGTGCTTCTTTCGGTTTGGTGACTCTCCTAATGTGCTCTATCATTTCGCCCTCAATTGACATTTTTATGGCAAACATTGCCTTGGCAGCTTTAACCTTTCATTTACATAATGCCGTGGCATCAGCTCCAGGAGGTGGTTTTGCATCACTACTGTTACGTACTCCAACAAGTCCTGACTGTCCAAGTAGGACTCCATACATGACTGCCACGTACTAAAGTTGTGATTGTTTAATTTCTTGATATGACCCACTGTGATATCATCTATACGCCATCGTGACTTAGTATTATTTTCCTTTTCAAATACTAAGTAAGCCGAATTCCAGATGAAGCAACTGCACAATTTCGAATTGTGCATAAGTAAGGATATTTGCGAACTTTGAACAAATCAAAGTTGATACAACCTTCACACAAATCAGGGTTGATAACTTGCACTTGTCAACATTAACCACATCAAAAAACTGCCCCAAATCGTCCCTGCTTTGATACCACTTGTTGATAATTCACAAGTGATGGACCTTGATTGCAATTAAGAATTTAGAAAGTATTAATAAAACTTAGTTGAATGTTTGAAAGAGCAAAATTACAATCGTAGGACTCTTTAGCAATTTAACTCAAGGACTCACACTTCAAGATACTAGACATTACAAGAACTTAGGGACTTAGACACCTATTTGAGGAACCAAATATCAAAGTTGTCTTGCTTAAGTCTATAATGACTAATAGCACCTATTTATACTAGTGATATGTCGGCTATGAGTCTACAAAACAAAGCTACTAGAAATTTCTAGCACTACATGCAACTTGCCAACTTTATTTGCTAGTACTTTCTAGAATTGCATTTCGATAAATTTGTCTAGTGAGTTCTAGAAATAGTCAGTGATTCTTAACAGTTTAAACCATACATTAAGGAACCTAGATAACTTAGGACCTGAGTACTGGGTTGAAATTAAAGATAATAACATAGGACAATGATCAGGACATGATATATTTAAATATGAAACAGCAACATCTTGAAAGGAAGTGGAGTATAATAATTGGTTACACACCACCATATCATGTCTTTTCCAAACCAATGAACCTAGTCTTTTGCCATATCACGTATATTTTGTACCTGTAAAAGGAATGTCTTGCAAACCACAATGATTAAAACAACTATTAAACCCATACATACTGTTAGAGTCAAGCTGTGATGAACCATCATACTATGTCTGATTCTCGAATAGAATTGAAGTCATGTCCCACAATCCATGTATGTTGACAATTCCTAGAGAAAGTGTTTCGATAGAACTCCATAATCTTCTTCTGTCTTACACAGTGCATTTGGCATACACTAATGAAGCATAGATATGTCCAACAAAATAATTATAATCAGCAAAAAGATGAATAACTTGTTCTTAAATAGATAAGGCATGAACAGTTACCAAATGAGTACAGAAAACCCAGATGTTGCTACATGAATTAGAAAGACTAGAAGAAAACCCTAGCCTTTACTGGATTACTTGAAGTTGATCTACATCAAGCATAGGCTCAAACAAAATGAGAAAATTAATTCCATGCATCTTTAACCATTTCTTCAACCTTCTCCTAGAAGGTTTATTTCCTATACCTCTAATATTCCAAATTAGAGCGTTCATTGAGAAATATTAGTGGTACTGAGCAATTTGAGTGACCTAGTAGCTCTTTTGGTTAGCACTATAGGTCCTACCACATAGACTTTCTTCTTCCTGGGCTTTCTTCTATCAACCAAAGTAAAATCCTTGTCTTCTGGTATCTTTTTCCTTGTCCCATCTTAGCAGTAAATGACTTTAGAGATTTTGTTTGAAGAACCCTATCTGCTTCAACATTGCATCTAATATCATTATCTAAGAAGTATTCACGAGCGTCATCCATGTGTATCCCTTTAAGCCTCATAATAATGGATTGATCATCCATGATATATTCAAACAATGACGTTCGATATAAGATTGAGAACAATAACCCAGTTCTGACAAAGCTAATGAAGCAGTTTGAACTGTTGTTGTAGGTGAATTCAGCTCAACTGTTGGCCTTTCCTCGATTGGTGGAAGATCTCTAACTAAAGAACATTCTGGAATATCAACATTTAGTTGAACTTTATTGACCTTAGCCAGTTGTTGCTTATCCATTCCTTTGAAAATCTGATCAGGTTCTTCACCATTCAAGGTTGAATCTACTGGAGTTTGAATTTTTCTCTAGGTCTATTCAAGATTTCCATGTTTGGTGCCTTCCTTAGCTCCTGATTTCTCGGACATCTTTTCTGAGACCGTGCAGTATTTAATTCTAAGAACCACCATTGTTATCCTTCTTTTGAGGAACATGATCATTCTTTTTTTCTGGGAGCTTGGCCATTTTTCCTGTTCATATTATTTCTTGGACATTGTCCAAGAAGATGACCTTGACTGTTATACTTAATGCAATATTAAGGAAGATCATGGTATGTTATAGCTTGCCAGAAAACCTAGACCAGAACTCAGGTCAAACCCTGGATGATAACTTCTTGCAAACATCAACCTCTGTGCATACTCGGTCTACACTTGGCCTAGACATGCTAGTAGTGGCTATACCCACATCAAGAGGCTTCCTGATTGATTTAGCAAATAAGAATAAAATGGACTTCTAAAACAAAGAAGAGGTAAATCCTTAAAAGAAACCCACACCGGAACAACAAATGATTCAACATCTGAACGAAAAAATGGTGTCTATTTGAAGACATTCATGTGGAAACCGTTGATAAACAAAGCTCCCTTCAGTCAACAATGTAAGTAATCTTCTTCTAAGGAGAATTTAAGATCAAGAATATGTTTGAAGTCGAGAAAACCATGTGTAAATTCGCTTTTGAAGCTGATTATAAGAAATCTCTTACGTAAGACCTTCATACTAGGCCTTCCATGTTGAAGTTTTCCAATCAGAGTGAACTTGAGAGGTTTTTCAAGTTCATCTACTTCTTCTTCTTATAAGTTTGAATCAGCTTCAACTGTAAATCGTCTCGTTGATGAGCATCGGAAGGCTGAACAGTTCATTTTCCTTGCAACATATCAGCTAAATAGGTAGTTTTTTGCCCTTCAGCAACTAAAGGGCATTATACATTTGCCATAGCAATGCACCTAAATGAAACTTGGGTCTAGTGAGAGAAAGAAGAGGGCAGGCAGAGGAAAAAATTCAAAATAAAAATTTTATTATACAAAATGTATAGGAATATTGTTATACAAAATGTATTTTAAAAATATTTGACCTTTTGAAGCCAAGGACTTATGTGACTTTTTTCTTATTGTAAATAGTAACTGATTCTTATCCAAACCATCAGGATTGTGATAAAAATTTTAAAATTCTCAAATTTCACTTAATTTAATTTGCAAAACAATAAGGATTTTTTTATTAAACCACCCAAATGGTGGTGGTGGGGCGAACCCCCTTATATTAAAAGGAATTGAAGAAGTCTAAAAAGGATTGTACATCCCGTTTGAAAACCTCTAATTGTAGGAAAATTTAAAATAAAGAAGCCTTGTGAGGCTTAATGTCACGCCCCAAAAACGGGACCGTAACACGCCGCGCTAATGGTACACCGGACCAAAGCGCAAGGCACAAACGAACAGAGCAACAAACTTAACCGTAATGTAATAGAACCATCAAGCCATTTCTCAACTATAAAACCAAATATTTCATTTTACACAAAAATACGAATTACAAAATTCCTTCTTAGTACAAAAGATGCTACAACAAAAACAAAGTTCATCAATACAAAACCTATCTAATATACTACCCCTCTCCAAACAAAAGAGAAGCTTGGAAGATTATCCGCAGAGTCCTACGCAGTAATGTAGAATCTGGATCAATCTAAAAGCTGCTAACGCAGTGGAGAGTCCAAAACGAGCACCTAATCTGAAAAATTGTACCATTAGCGCGGCGTGTTACGGTCCCGTTTTTGGGGCGTGACATTAAGCCTGTCTCTTATACACATCTTTCGATAAAAGAAAACATAAAGATAATAACATTTGTGAAAACCATAGTCATGAAGCAGTTTCTAAAATGTCTCATGCCATTTAAACGTCAATAAACCATAATCATAAGTAGTTTCTAAAATGTATCATGCCATTTAAACGTCAGGCATGTCCAAAACATAGTCAAAAAGATCCAATCATTTCAAAACATAGTATGCTAAAGCATAGTGAACAAATCCAAGTACAGTTTCAATCCGGAATATGTATAAAACAGCATTATGTATATGCACATAATCGATGTTAAGACTTTGAGTTAGGGTTAGTTTCTAGGTGATTGAGAGTCTGACCGGGAGGTCAAGTTATCCCATCACCATTTAAGACCCCGTATCAAATAGTTCATAACATTCACAGAAGTCACCACGGCGTCCCATGGATGACTATAGAACCGGTTCTCCACAAATCAAACATTTCCAAACACATCCAAAATTATATACCTAGGTCACCTATGAGCCAAAACAGTCATAAAATGCTTTCATATCAAAAGAGTTTGCAAACATATCATTTGATTAACATAAAATAGCTTGGTCCCGATTTCATATGTAATAGTTCCAAAACTTGGTAAAAGTGCAGTTCCAAACATCGTACACATTTTAAAATCCATCCAAACATATTTCGAAAGTCATTAAACAAAATACAAGTGGAAGAGGGTCTATGTTACCCACAAATCCATCCAAACATAACCAATTATCCAAATTATCCTAGTTGCGCCAAACTTCCGCTTACTTACAAAATGAAGGGAAATCAATTCCACTTGGTTTCAAGTCTCAATTCCTATCCAAACTAACCTTAAAACACTCTTAAAACATCATTATGTGCATGCAGGGTAGACATAAGCATTCATAGCATAACATTCTAGGGCACTTATGGAAGACAAAACCCTAACTCATAATCTTAAAATTTATAATCTAACCATGGAAAGTTGTTAAAAATCAACCCCAATCACTTGTGTACCTCCAAAACACTAAAAACAACCCATAACATACATAAATAACAACTTATAAGGCTGCAAAGAGGGTTTTCTCAGCCATAAATAATCCTACAAAACTTGAAATTAAAGCTTAAATCATAAAGCCCATAAGCCATAAATGCTAAAATACATAAAATCTTACCTTCCAAGTGATTTCTACTTGAAATCCAAGAAAATTTTTGGGGGAAAAATAGAGGAAGAAGTTCGGCTGCTGCAGGGAAAAAAATGAGGAAGAAACAACAAGAAGAAGACTTAAAAAAACTTCCAAAGTTGACTCAAATAGTACCCATTGACCAAATAGTCTCCAAGTTGACTATTTAACCCAAAAACTAATTTTTTGCTACTAAATTAACATTATAAACATCAGCCATCTTACAACACTCACACACCACAATGCACTAATTACACTTAGTCCAACTTTTGACCCGTTTACCCGCCGGTACCGAAATCGCGTAAATCGAAAAATTTGCCGAATTGAAGAACGAATAAGTTGAAGTACTTTATGACTAAAAATAATATGAAAAACATTTTAAACCAGTTAAAATCAAAGAACAAGGCTATTAAAATACTGGGTTTCACACTTAATGTAAAGGAAGACTTCAAAAAGTATTGATACGATAATCACATATATATATACGTGTACAGTGCAATGGATTAACTTGGAATCCAATAATATAGGAAGCAGTAAGTATAAAACTACTATATCCTTATCACCCTCCCACAAGTTGAACTGGAGAAGATACCACATTCAACTTGTCTCGAAGCTGTAGGAAGTGAGATTTTAATAAGGGCTTGGTAAGCAAATCTGCCACTTCATCACCTGTGAGAATGTAACAAACTTTAAGCTGCTTGTAGCGAACACGATCATTTGTGAACAAAGTGAAAATCGATCTCCATATGTTTGCGAGAATGGAAGACAGGGTTTGTAGTGAGATAAGTAGCACTGAGATTGTCACACCATAGAACCAGCAAAGTAGAGATAGGAAAGCCAATTTCAAAAAACAAGGATTTAAGCCAAATTAACTCAGAAGCAGAAGTAGCCAAGGATCAGTACTCCGCTTCAGTGGAGGAATGAGAGACAACCTTCTATTTTTGGGAACCCTAAGACACCAAATTGCGATCAACATATACAGCATTGCCAGAAGTAGATTTGCGGTCATCCAAGGAGCCACCCCAATCAGCATCAGAGAAGACTGAGAGACTCAAAGAGGTAGACTTAGCAAGAAATAAACCATGATGAATAGTACTAGAAGGATAACGCAAGATGCATTTAGTTGCTTGCCAGTGCAGATCAGTTGGACAATGCATAATTTGGGAAACCTTGTTAATAGCAAAGGAAATATTTGGACGAGTGAAGGTTCAGTATTGCAATCCTCCAACGATATACTGCGAAATAGAATTGGGTCATGAAATGGAGGACTGCCATTGAGAGACAATTTTGCAGTGGGAGTAGTAGGTGTAGAGAGAGCTTTACAATTGCTCATTGCTACCTTGGACAGAAGCTCAATGATGTACTTACCTGAGACAACTGAATTCCACCATTGTGACAACTAACCTCAATACCCAAAAAGTAATGCAAGTGGCTCAAATTTTTAATTGCAAACCGTTCTTGAAGCTTAGTAATTAAAGCTTGTATATGGTTTGAATGACTCCCCAAAATGAGGATATCAAGCAATACAACCGAACAAGACCAGAGACAAAATAATAAAGAGAGGTGTCAGTATGAGAACAACGGAAACCGAGAGTATGAAATACATCTCGGAGATAAGTATACCACATTCGAGGTGCTTTCTTAAGACCATAGATTGACTTAATCAGCCGACGAACATGAGTAGGAAAGTTGTTCCACAAAGACTGTTTCATCTAATGAACCATGAAGAAAAGCATTGGGAAACATCAATTTGAGTGGTAGACCAACCATGAGTAACTACAAGGGATAGCAATAAACGAATTGTAGCAGGCTTTATAACAGAACTATAAGTCTCAAAAAATCAACACCAGGTCTTTGGTGATACCCTTTGGCTACTAGGCAAGCCTTGTGGCGGTCGAGTGAACCATCAGATGTGGTCTTGGTATGAAAAACCCACTTGCAACCAATTATATGTTGATCCAAAGACGGAGGTACCAACTCCCAAGTACCGTTTGAAATAAGGGCATTGTATTCGTCGGTCATGGCAGAGCGCTAATGAGAATACTTAACAGCTTGAGAATAACAAGACGGATCAGTTGGAGTTTTAACATTGGCATTCATAGACTTTGGATGAACTGGCTTGAGTTTTCCTCTTTGAGCACGGGTAACTATGCGATGTTGCCAAGCTGGAGATGAACTAGGTAAAACAAACCCCGAGCTAGGTGAGGGTGAGGTTGATGGAGATAGTTCGACTGATGGTGTAGATTATGCAGGTAGGGGATGTACTTGGTGTAAGGTTGGGAAATGGAACTATAGGTAATGAGAGGATAGTAGAAGTGGAAGACAGATTAACAGATGATGGCACCGAAGGAGGGACAGCAGACGGGAAAACCTATTCATAAAAAATAACATGACGTTAGATAAAAAGCTTAGAAGAGAGAGGATCAAAGCGAAGGTAGCCCTTGTGAATTTTACCGTATCCCACAAAGATACATTATTTCGAACAAAAATCTAACTTGGACTTTGAGTAAGGACGCAACCGTGGGTAACAAGCACAACCAAAGACACGAAATTGCAAATAATTAGGGATAGTACAAAATAGTACTTCATATGGGGTTTCATGATGCAAAGTGATAGGTCCAAAACTTTTGAGCCGAAGAGGCATGAGAGAGTAAAGCTAAACCTGTCTCAACAGTGTGGCAGTGTTTTCATTTAGCACAGCCATTTTGCTAAGGTGTATAGGGGCATGAAGATCTATGAGTGATACCATTAGATAAAAGATAGATATGTAAAGCCTGATACTCCCCACCCCAATCAGATTGAAAAGATTGAATAGTGCAACCAAAGTAATTTTCAACAAGAGAGAGAAATTTGATAAACACACTCAAGACTTCAGATTTAAATTTGATAAAATAAATCCATGAGTATTTAGAATAATGATCATAAAATAAGACATAATATTGAAAGCCATCCATAGATGTCTCACTGGCAAGACCACACAAATCTGAACAAACCAATTCTAAAGGCCTAGATGCTTGAAAGTGTGACAAAGCAAAAGATAATTTATGACTCTTGCTAACAGAACAATCATGACATAACGTGGAATGATTGATTCTAAAACATGAATATCACTAAGACGCAAAGCCCGTTGAATGACAGGAAAATAAGCATGGCCCAGTCGATTGTACTAGGTAGACAAAGAGACTGCATTGGCAGAAATCATCGGAGAAGAAGACACAAGTGGTGAAAAAATGTAGAGACCTCCTTCATTCGGTCCTTTGAATAGCATTCTTTGGGTTTTTAAATCCTTGATTAAATAATTGTCAGGAAAAAATTCAACAGAGACGTGATTAGATTTAGTGAAAGAACTGACAGACAGTAAATTATTATTAGCACTAGGAACATGTAAAATGCCCTGAAAAGTAAATTTATTGTTGCTAACAGAATAAATAGAGAGACCCGTATGAGAAATTGGAAGAGTGGAACCATTACATACAACAACCTCTTCTAGACCTTGATATTGATGAAGGTTATCCAGGTCTGCTGTAAGGTGATGAGTGATGCCAGAATCCATTAACCAAGGTTTATTGCTGTTAGAGGTGCAAGAATGGTTAGATATAGGATGCTGAGTTCTAGGTATTCTAGGAGAGGGACAAACATTTGCCAAATGACCCATGCCAGAACAATTGTAGCAAGTGACAGTTGCAGGATCAACCAAGCTAGGTAAGAAAGATGGCTACAGGAGAGTATTGGGTGAGTAGCCTGGATTTGGAGGATAATTCAAACGGATGACTTAGAAGAATGCCAATTGGACATTTGTTGGGAAGAAATAGACCGATCACGATTACGGGCTCTACCTCGTGATGCACTTATTTGTCTAGAAGCAACCAGAGCAGAGGATAGAATAAAGGAACCAGAAACATTAGTATCATCTTTTGCAAGTTGATGTTCTTCACTTAATAACAAACCATACAAATCATGTCTGGTTTACAAAAAGTAAACGAGCTTCTAAACCACACACAAAAGGGCTATATGCAGGACCCAAACCAACAAGAACATATTCAACAAGATCATCATCAGAAACGGGTGATTGAAGAGCAGCCAACTGATCGGATATACTCTTGGATTTTTGAACATAAATATGAATTGAGTAATTGTCTCTACGAAAGCTATGAAGACGAGATTTTAACTCATGGATTTGGGATTTTGGTCCCAAAGCATAGGCCTGAACAAGCCTTTCCCAAGCAGCAGAAGTAGTGTTAGCACCGACAATTTGCTGAAGAGCACCTTTAGACACAGAGACTGCAATTATCTAGCTTAAGACTAATTGGTCCTACTGCTCCCATTGAGTAAAGGTAGGATTGATTTGATTAGAGGAATCAAGCTGTGGTGGTTGAGGAATGTTGTTGTCGAGATGGCAAGCAAGGCCACAACCTTTAAGCATTGGTAATAATTGAGTCTTCCATATTAAAAAATTATTGGAGGTTAGTTTGATGGGTAATTGGTGAATGAGATTGGGCATAATGGGTGGAGTGTGTAACACCACGGCTTGTGAAGTAGGAATATTGGAGATCGGCAGCGATGAGGATGATGATGGATCGACCATAGTGAAGGTAGTGGCTTAGGTATTTGAAAAAAAAAAGCTAGGGTTGTTACCTCTTTCTGCTCTGATACCATAATATAAAGGAAGATTTGAAATAGTATTGATATGATAATCACATATATATACATGTACAATGCAATGGATTAACTAGGAATCCAATAACATAGGAAGCAATAAGTATGAAACAACTATATCCTTATCAAGTCTTGCTTGTACATAACATTATACAGTAAAATATAAACTAATCAAACCCCTTGCAAAATATAAAGGGACATTGTTCAATTATTCATGTTGGCTACATTGAAGAAGTAAATCAGCTATTGGTCGAAGAGCTTGTCTAGTAAGCATTGTTCTTGCTAACATATAATGATGTTTCTTTCCTCTATCCATACGTTTCTTTGTTGAGACTGGGCTGGAAACCACCGAGCCCAAACATTTATCCATTTCACACTAAATTCTTGAAAATAATCTACCTGTTGCTGAAAATTGATGAAAACTGATTCACCCATTTCGGAATCAGATAATGAATCAAGGGCTGGTTAATCTGAACTTTGAGCTTGTTTTTTGGTTTGTGTCTTCAGCTTGTGAAAATTTTGGTCATCCATAATTTGAGAATTTAATTTTCAATGAATTGGAACAGAAATTACCTCCATATTGGGAGCTTCATTAACGGTTTTGTCAAAACTAGAGTATTATCCTCCATAATCGAAGCGCTAAAGCTTTTGAGATACCAATTTCCTAGAAGGCTGTGGCTGGTGTAGGTACAGTTTGCATTGTTGATTGGACTTGAAAACCTTCAACAATTGAAACATCAACATGAACCTGATCATTTGTTGGAGAGTTTGCTTATCATGAGTATCTAATCCCGAGAAAACCTCCTTATCATGCTCCAAGTGTGCTGCGTGTTGTGATGCTTTAACGTTATCAATAAGGATTTCTGATTGAATCATATTAGCAACAAGAGGTTTATGGGCTTTCCTGTGGTTTTAGGTTGTGAATCAACAACAAGAGTGCAAGTTTGAGATTTCCCGAGAATTGAAGCAAAAGAATCAGCAAAGGTAATTACTGGAAGTGATCCAGTGGAGCAAATCGCTTTGGTACCTGCTGGAGGAGTTGCCAATCTAATAGCAACCACACCAAAACTTCTATTCATATTTGGACTATCAATAATAGAGCAAGAGATGTGAGAAGTAGGAGAGTCTTGCTTGGTAGTAGAATCGGAAATAGATCAGCAAAAATTTTACTACCTTCAACCGAGATTTTAAGGTTAATAGCCGATTGGTTATTTTGAATTTCAGTCGTGATAGGCTTTTTAGCATAAGTTGGAATCAATTTCTTTTCCTTATTGGAAACACCAGAAGTACCTTCAATAACTAAGGGATTAGAAGTTTTATATCTTTTTTCTGTCAAACCTCAGCTATGCCTGGATAAGAACCCAATGGAGCATGCTGCGTTTGTGATTTACCTTCGTCGACTGGAGTTTTAATGGTTATTACATTGGGATCCTTGACCAACTTTACAATCCACCTTACTGTGCCTTAATTTACCACAATCAATACAATAAGAGGCGATATCTTCATATTGAATTTGTTACCAAAAACCTTTAGCACCATGACCTATCCATAGTCCTTGTGGCAGATTCTTTAAAATGTCAACTTCAATACATACTCTAGCCACACTAGGTCTAGATAAAGTGGCACTACATAAGTCAAGCTTGAGAGGATTTCCGTCCAACCTTGCATCTTATTTATTTTAACACCGGAGCGAAAAGAAAACCTTTATCGAACAAATGTGCACATTGTTGGGAAAAAGTAATCCAAATCGAAGCCAATGAAATTCACAATCAACATCGAAATATGATGACCATTTAAAAACTCTCATGCTGAACCTTTGAAAAGACCAAAAACCTTTAAGCCAACAATGATGGAAGTTCTTTTCTAAATCAAATCTTATACGAATATGTCGAAAA
Organism: Cinchona pubescens; assembly: GCA_025175665.1. Lineage (NCBI taxonomy): Eukaryota > Viridiplantae > Streptophyta > Magnoliopsida > Gentianales > Rubiaceae > Cinchona > Cinchona pubescens. Next base: position 4,309,340 of record JANKKI010000024.1, on the reverse strand, counting down.
CCCAACAAACCCAATGTGTAGGAACCCTTAAACCCAACAGATGAAAAATCTTTGTGACGATTGGCTATATTTGGTAGTCCTTTCGAAAATTTGCCAACCAACTCAAACTTGAAGGGTTTGGCTCAACTGGATATCCCTTCATCAGAAAGAAATATCACCGGCTCACCACAAAAGTACTTCATTGTTTAATGGATTCCAACACTTTAGGCACTGCAACAATATGTACAAATGATCTAGAAGCAAAAGATGATTGATTTGGTTTCCCTCCAGCCAATTGAAGGGAATTCATGGCGAAGAGAGAACAAAGAGCCCCAAAAAACCCTAGGAGGTCGTGGAAGAGGAGAGAGGAAAGAGCATTCCATCCCACGATAAGGTTTTAGCAAAATAAATATCTCCAAGAAATAGTTGTACACTTGAAGTTGGTAAAGTTTTTTTGAAAGAAATTTCTAAGCTGTTGTAACTTCTTAATCTATTAAGACCTTAAACGTACTAATGTTTAATTATATTCTTTATTTACATTCATTGTCGAGTGAAAAGTCACACGACTTATTAATTAAGAAGGACAAGCAATGCACTAAATGTATGTAGAACTACAATTTTTTTGTTGATAGTGGGTTTTTCTTATGTTATCCTCTGCCATTATGTTATCTCTGACATTATGAATGCAAGATCATCAAAATCCATCTTCAATATATTAAGACTGTGTATTTTCTCTATAGATTAAATATAACATATGGAAAATTTTATTTATCTATATACGATTAATTTTTTTTAAACAAAGAAACAAATGAAAATTACAATACGCAAATGAATTCATTTCCAATAAACAATTTATAATTTTACATTTTCAAGTTAGTTTGATCATAGTTGAAAATTTATTAGAATTATTATTTCAAGAAGATAAAGAAGTGAAAATATATATGAAACATATTTATACTTTTGGATTACTGAAAAACCCCATGGCAAATAAAAGTTTGGGATTTTGGCATACATTTTGTGAATTACTTTTTCCACATAATTAAAATGTCAGGTGACTTTTTATTCGATTAGGTTGTGATTACACTATCATATATTTTAGTTCAATGGATTAATATACAAAAAATACAAAAACAAATTATTATTGGTAAATTAATTTAAAAGTCATTGAATTTCTAATACGTTTAAACTTGTTTTATTTCTTCATCATACCTTAGATACACCTATGTATATGAAAAGGATTTTCATGCTTTGAAGTTAGAATGCCCCTGTAAAAATAATTCTTTCTCAATTTATGTTTTGTTAGATAAGAATCAAGATAAATAAAAGAGAAAGCATGAAAATTGGACAGTTTTCATTTTCTAGAGTGAAAATTGTATACTACAGATATGAGTTTGTGTACTCATTCTATAAGTGAAACAAAAGTATTAATCAACATGCAATAATTAAAAGCCAAAAAAGCATTATTCTATGAATTTAAAGACATACATATTTTGTAGCCTATTTACATATAATTGAATTTTCTTTGGTCTCTTGATGATTTTATCAGAACAATCTCTCAATTCAAAATAAGAAAACCATCAATTCCATCTTGAAATTGACGAATACATAAATAAAAAGGGAAAAACATCAAAGATAATTATCACATACATAGAAATTTTAAGACTTGGCAACACGAGGGTTCATTTTTTTTTTTATTTTGTATGTAAAGATATTTTTTTTTTTGGGATAATGCTTCTTGGAGTATTATTGAAGTTTAATTAGGATTTTAGATTTTTTCTTTTTTAAGGATGAGTTTTGATGGTATTAGATCTAATTATTGGTGACTTTTCTAATTATTTTAAATAAGTTTTGAACTTATTAATTCCAATTATTTAAGTTTTCATTAATGTCCTTAATTTAAATGATTGTTAAGTACCAATGATACTAATGTATTGACATGCCTAGGCAGATCAGTAGAAGCGAAAAAGGTGCATGATGAGCTTGCCGTCTTTGCAAGGCTATCCACAACTATATTAGTTTGCTGAAGTTGGTGCTAAAGGGGGAGGTCATCGCGCATTACCAATTCTTTGACTTGGCAGAGAAGGAAATCCATGGCCGGTGGTCCTTGAGCTCGGAAATGAATTATGTCTAGAAGCATTTTTGAATCTGAGTGAACTATGAGAGGAAAAAAGTTATGATAATGGCACCATTTTAATCTTGAGATAAGTCCTCGAAACTGAGCTTCCAAGCTTGAGCAAATACCATGATACTCCGAAAACCCAAAAAGTACTTCCCGATTGTTGTTACGAATCATTCCACCTCCACTCGCATTGCCTAGATTCCCCAAGGAAGATCCATCCACATTCAGTTTGTTATGTGCCACTAGGTAGGCTGTCTAAGATAAAACTAGGTCCCGTAAGGCTTTCGTTGTCACAACCTTAATACGAATACCTGCAAGTCAAAATTTGCTCTCATACAATAGCAACAATGTGACTGGATGAATGTTGAAAATCTCCATAAAAAGCCAGTTAATTTGATGGAGAATCTAGACATAAGACACTTGTACTGCCTGATAAAATCCACTATCACGCGCCTTCCAAATCTCCCAACATATGATCATAGGGGCAACTTATATGAGTTCGGCCGAGGAAGGATTTAGAGCAGCTCCTGTGGTAACTGCAACACTGTTTGGCATGGAAGATGAGGAACTCTGAAGAGAGAAGCACAGTAAGATCATATAGAGGCAGCAAAAGGACAGTGAATAAAAACATGAACAATCAATTCAACCGAATTACAGAATTGGCACTATGATACCATTTGAAAACCCATAGACACAAGAAGATCCAGAAAGGGCAAATATCCATTCAAGAGACGACGCCAAATAAAAATAGAGATCTTAATTGGAATCCGTTTAATCCAAATGTAAGTTCGAGAGGCTAAAGTTGGCCGAGCCTGCAAAGAAATGTGATAACCCGAGGAGACTGTAAACTTCCCATTCGATATGGGCTACCACGCAATCGTATCCGGCACGTCTTATAGCCAAAGATTATGAGTCATAATCTATTGTATTTCTACTACCGAGAAGGATCCAAGAACCGGTGATAGCTGCTTACCATCATTATTGGTGAAGAGCTCGTTGATCTTAATGTTAGGGCTTAAAAGTTCTTCACGACCTCTGCTAAGAGCTCTATCCCCTAACCAGTTTTCCCTCCCAAAGGAGAAGTCACCAGCCTTGATAACCTTTTGCATAAGCAAAAATGACAACTCCTTAAGTGACAACATTCGTTTCCAGACCGGACTTGGTCTTGCTACATTTCTATCGCCATTGGAGTAGCATTCATGCATGTATGAGGCCCACAACGTGTCTGAAGTAGAGTAAGTTCCACCAAAGCTTTAGAGTGAACGCATCGACAACTTCTTTCGAGTCTACAGAGCCCAAGACTATTCTCAGCAACAGTAAGAAAATAAATAAAGATAACTCAGCAGAATTTAAAATTTTTATTTTTTTATCATGGATCACCTCGATTAATTTATGCGTAATACAAGAAAAGTATAGAGATTATACCTTAAAATTGCAGTAAAATCTGTAATATATTTGGAACGTCGATTCACAAGCCGCACAGGTGCCCGGCCTCTAATGGTATCTAAATAGATAATTAAATCAAAAATATTCATAAGATTGATTGACCCAAACGACATAGTACTAACTCCTAAATTATTTTATTTTACTAAAAACGTGACAATCATGTTTTTTGGACAACTTGACGGCTTTTGGTGTCACAATACTAGTACTATATATAGTACTACTCTTTAATCATGTATGTATTATAATATAATATATAATATATATAATAATTTAGAATCCCAATCAAATTAGGTTTAAGAGAGAAAATTACAAATTTCAATCAGTTTGGGTCATGGGTATATGAATAATTATAAAACTATTAGAACTATTAATATGTCTTACATATTAATTCTTAATATTTATAACTTATTATAATTAAATTCAAAAGTTAATTTATCTCTTAAATTAACCTATAAGTATCTCGTACTTATCAAATCATTTTAATCCTGAATTAATTATCCTTAAGTGTGTGACCCTTTAGGTTCCCAATTACGTTGGCAATAAATATAAATTATAATCCTAAATTAATTAGGATTAGATAAATTAAATACCTTTAATTTATCATTAATTCTAAATTAATTAATTTACAATTATAGACCAAGATTGGCTTCTAGCAAAGCATCATGACCACCCACGTGTTGAGATATGTCAAATGATTCGACGTCACCCATCCGTGACTAGTTTTCCTGTAATTATTATCCTTTCACCAGCCTATATCCCGATTAATTCAAGAGTACAGATATAATGCCAACTCTTATCGAATCATAATCAAATTTTACTTCTTTCCAAAGTACAACTTACTTGAAATAGAATTTAAGACACTCTTAAATCTATTTCCACTTTGCACAAAGATTTCAGAATCGTATTTCAAGAAGTGGCCATATTGGGATATACTCTCCTGTTATAAGGAGTGGTGAATCCTCTGTTAGTCATATCTTATCTTATCATGATTCATATTATACCCGAGCTCTACAGTATGTGCGACTGATTAAGAGTAACGACTAATAGAGCCAAAGAATAATAATCCACAGTCAAGATAAACTCATGATCTCATATCAAATGACCATTACACTGCTATCACAAATAAATTAATCCAATGGCATTTAAATAATAATCCGTGTGGAATATTCTTAACTGGTCAATCCGATACACTTATTCGTAATAAGCATCCACATACACATGTGCTAATCTCCTAGTGGCATACACTATGATTAGGGACATACACGAATAAAATATAATTACATCATAACTCATTATAATTTCACATAATAAATATTTTATTCGATAAATGTCATATTACAAAATATACATAAATATAAAATTGTAATTTATTCCTAAAATTAATTGACTTTAGGGCATACAGTAACAGCAACAAGATAACACTAACTAATCCATTTGACCCAATGACGCTTGCGTGAGTCCTCCTTTTCTCCCTAAAGAAAACCCACTGTCATTTTTTTGACTTGATTGAGTGTTGTCTTTGGAGGGTCCATGGTTGCAAGAATGTGTGTGGGGATAAAGGACAACACATGCTTTATTATAATGAGACGGCCTCTTGGAGACAATAGCTTATTCTTCCATCCTACCATCTTTGCTAAAAATCTTTTAGGCATTGAAAATAGCTGCGTTTTTTCCTGCCATTGAAGATGGGACAGCCCAAACACATGAAGGGTAATGACTTGACAGGAATTCGAGTGATGCTCTCTATAGCTCTACTAGAAAGGCAATGTTTTCCTACAAATAGTGAGCTCTTATTTTTGTTAATCTTTTGCTAGTTGACTAGAACCATTCTCATACATCTCTAAAAAATCCATGAGTCATCTAAGGCTTCGCCTATTCCTCCTTGTGAAAATAAGGAGATCATTTGCAAAAGCAAGGTGAGAAACAAGAATACTCCCAGGCAAGGGATAAGAGCCCATTAAGTCATTTGCCTATAGATTATTAAGTCCCCTACTAAGAGCTTCTGACCATAAAATAAATAAGTAGTGAAACAAAGGGTCGCCTTGCTTAATTCTGCGTGTTGCTTGGAAGAAACTTGTCACTGCACCATTTACCAAGACAGAAAGCCAACTATACTCGAGATTAGCCATAATTAGATGGATGAAGTGATGGGCAATACCAAAACAAAGTCGGAGCCGCTCAAGAAACGTCCAAGAAACCCTGTCAAAAGCCTTCACCATGTCTAATTTCAAGATAATATTGTGTCCACGAACTTTCCCGTTAAGGGAATGCACCATTTCTTGAGCTAGAAAAACATTATCTGAAATACCATGGCCACCATCACAGAGCTGACTACTGAGGATATATTAAGTCATGTAAGAATGGCATCAATCTGTCAGACAAAACTTTAGTAAAAATTTTGTTAACAAAATTGCAAAGAGATATTGGCCGAAATTGATTGAATGATCGAGAGCTGGTATTATTTAGAATCAACAAAATCAAGGTAGTAGCAATGTCCTTTGGGATAGGTGCCCCTGTAAAACAATCTTGTAGTGCCAAAAGAACATCAAGTGCCACAATGTCCCAGCAATGAACAAAGAAAAAGCCAGTGAACCCATCAGGGCCCGGTGCACTGCCCGCATCAAGTTGATGGATAGCTAATTGCACCTCCTCTATAGTTACCTATTGTTAGAGTTTATTGTTGGCTTCTTGCGAAACTAAGTGAGTTTCCATGCAATAACCAGTCCATATCCTGATTAGAAGTGACCTCGGTCTGTAGAAGATTTTGAAAAAAAGAAACTGCTTCACTTTGTATCTTTGCTTCAGAATCCAGCACTCTCCAAATAAGCCAATTTAATGCGGTGGATTGCGAGGTATGCAAGTTTATCTTGGAGAGATGCATGGCAAAACTTAGTGTTCAAGTCTCCCTTCTTGAGCCACTTGATTTTGGATATTTGCTTAAAAAATTCCTCATTCTTGAGATGCCAAGGGATAACTCTAGTAAAGTAGAGTTTTTTACTTTAAATCATGTCATTTTGTTAGTTTAAATTCTAACTTTTGGTTAATTAATTAAAGATATGAGTTAATTTTTGTGTTATGTGTTTATATTCTAGTTACTATTAAATATGATATGTTGTGATTAGAATTTTAGTTAAATTGATTACTTAATTTATTTAATATTATGCAAGTCTAAATTAGATGTTGGAAGTTAGAATAAATGAAATACGAGAGCCAAGATGCAACTTAAGAAGAATTGAAGATTTATTGAAAATGATGTCCATGTCGTGACGTCAACTTTTCCAAATCGGGACAGGGATATAGAAATAGGCTAATGTAATTTTTGGGCCAGTGTCGTGACATGGACTCACTTTCATAAAAAATATTAATGGCCATTTTGTAATATTTCAGCAGTCAATTCCTAATTTTGGCTTGTGTAATACTCTACTATTTAAGATACTTTAGATATGTGCTAGTGTACATAGTTTAGGGTGTAGTTAGCAGATTTTAGGTTAGATTAGAAAAGAATACAAAGACTTGACTCTCAAGTTTTATCTTCTTAACACAAATCCTCTTTAATTCTCAATTAAATCTAACTTTTAATTTCTTGCAAGTTCAGATTTTGATTACATATTTGTAGTGGGTTAATCTTTAGCTTTAAGTAGATATAATTTTTACCTACTTTCCAGTTTAAATTCTCAAAAATCTCCTTGCTTTCACTTCAAGTTTTCTTAGAGTAATTAGGGTTCTTGTTAATTTAGTTTTTGCTAATTGAAACTTTTCAAATCTTTGCATGAATTCCTAATTAAATTTAGTAGGTTTTCTTATTTTAATACAAAAATCCAAAAATATTTACTAGCTAGAATTTAGTTTCCTTCCAAAATCAATAGTTTCCTTTTAAGTAGTAGAAAATAAATGTTGCTTTGTTTTCGTGCTCTTTAATTCCTTTCTTTAGAAAAATTAGGGCTACGTGTTTCTTTCAATTTTAGTATGAAATTAGTCTTTTAGTAGATTAGATTTAGTTTACTTGCTTTTACTTGATTACTTTCCCTTACATAGATTAGTTAGTATTTTAATTGACTAGATAATTGTTCTCATTACTTGTTTTGTTAGATAGGTTATCTTAATTTGAGAATTGAAATATACAATTTTATCAAGTTGTTGGGTAGTTTTGAACCATCACTCATTAATTGAATTGCCTAACTATACAAGGACTCGTAAAACTCGATAATTGCTCTCCAAGCAATCTTCGTGGGATGATACTCACTCATTCTATGATACTATTCGTGTTGTATACTTGCAGTTGTGTAGTAGAGTATAGAGATTTGTGAGTTTTTATTATTTGTGCGATCTTGTAGTATGTTATCTCTTCCTTAGGTAAATGCACATCAAGTTTTTGGTGCCGTTGCTGGTGATTGTTCTTGGTACTTGGTAATATTGAGCGCTTTACGGGTCGTGTAGATTAGGCACTTTTGTTTAATTTAGTTGTTAATTTTTGTTTATTTGTTTATGTTGGTAATTATTCTTGTTGAATTGTCTTGGCACTTGAACTAATTACTTGATTTGGCTTTTGTGGTGCATGGTAAGAAGAGACAAGCGACTTCTAATTTGCTTGGATGAAAAGAGAGAAAAAAGAGTTGAGGGACATCCGGAAGCATAAAAGAGTGCAACAAGATCTAGACAGAATTGAAATGGCTAATGTGAATCAAAATCAAAGAAATTTTAACAATGGGAATGATGAAGAAGAAGTTGCCAGAAATCATGGAATAGGTGGTTATGGAAATGTGAATGGTATGAACTTGAGTGGTAGACTGTTGAGAGAATATGCCGTACCAAACTTTGATGGAAAAAATTCTAGCATTGCATTGCACGGATACCATGCAAGCAAATAATTTTGAGATTAAACCTGGTTTGATGCAATATCTTCTTCACCTACCCAACCACCCATGGTGTGCGATTTTTGAAGAGGCATGCATGTATCCAATGAGCAACTTAACTATGTGTCCAATCAACCATCTTTTCCAAGGAACCTGCCCGGAGTTTATGGGAACACATATAATCCTTCCTGGATGAGTCATCCCAACTTCTCATGGAGTAATTCAAACAATCAAGCCAACCCTGCCTATCAAGCAAATTTCCCGTCTCAAAACTGTCACAACCAAGCTTCAAGTCCATCATCTAGACCCTATAACCTCCATATCAAAGAAACTTCCAAGCCAACTTCTATTAATCTCCCTCTGACCCTCCATTTCAAAACCAACAACCGAGGCCTCCATTCCAACATGTAAATTCTTCCCAACCTATGTATAATGACCAATTTGCTCCAAGAGATAATGCATGTGAAGATGGTTGGAAAAGAAATGCAGATTACTTAGGAGAAGAGAATTAAAAAAAGAAAGGAGAGATAAAGAAGAACGAATGAGAGATTATGAAAATTTGAGGGCTACAACTAGGAATTTGGAGATTCAAGTTGGACAATTGGCTAGGCGACAACATGAGATACCCATGGGTGCTTTACCTAGCGATGCTGTTCCAAATCCAAAAGAGCAATGCCATGCTATATCTTTAAGGAGCGGAAAAGAGTTGGTTATGCCACTGGAGAAGAAAAAAGTTGACAAATAAGTTGAGAAGTATAAATTCGAGATAAATGAGGAGAAGAGTGAAGTTGAAGAGGGTGATGAAACGAAAGCAAAAGAGGAGGAAATCAAGGAGTCAAAGAAAAAACAAATAGAGAAGCCCTTGAACGTAGAGCCTTTAGTAAAGATCGCATTCACTCAACAGATCATTGATCTAAGAAAGGAGGAGAGAAAGAGAGAGAATTTCAGAAATTTCTTGATATACTTAAAAAGATTAATGTATATATTCTGTTGGTTGATGTAATTCTTACCAAGATGCCTAATTATGCACGGTTTATAAAAGATCTATTGGCAAGAAAGACAAAATGAGATGATGATGAGAAAGTATGCCTTGGTGCCAAGTGTAGTGCCATTGTTCAAAGGAGGCTACCTCCTAAACTCAAAGATCCCGGTAGTTTCTCAATATCGGTGAATATTGGAGGAGAAACGTTGCATCGATCACTTTGTGATTTGGGGGCAAGCATAAATATTATGCCGAAGGTCATCTATGACAAGTTAGGGATCAACATTTAATATCACACTCCAATTGGCTAATTTATCTGAGAGAAAACTATATGGCTTGTTAGAGGACGGGCTTCTTCAAGTTAAAAAGTTAGTATTTCCTGTCGATATCTTGGTCCTAGATATGGGTGAAGAGAATGAAATTATGTTGATTCTGGAGAGGCCATTCTTGTCAACTGCCCATGCATTAATTAATGTTAACAAAGGGAAATTGGTTTTACAAGTTGAAATACAATCAATTGAATTTAGATATTTTTTGAATATAATGATTATGTTCCCATTTTTGAAGAAAAATGCACTAACCAATCTCTTAATTCTTTCTTTGCTAGGTCAAATGAGGAGCAAAATAAAGTTAACCGAGGCAATTCACTCCAGTAAGGGTTGGAAAGAAAAGAAGATCCAAGAAATGAATTGAAGGAAAAACCACCTAATAAGGGATGTGATGTGATGAACGATCAAGAGATTACGGCAAGTGATGGGAAAATTTGTGATGGTAAAAGGTTGAAAAGTTGCAAAAAGGAAAGAAAATGGTTTGAGAAACAATTGGATGGGCTACTTGGTGTGCTAGAGTTGGCTAAGGCTTGGAAGAAATTATTTGTGCATGGGAGAACCCATAATCAAGATTTACTCATAAAGAAGAAGGGCATCAAGATTTTTCCGTAGAGACTAAAAGGAAAAGATGGCTGACCATGCTCAAGTGCTTGGACGGAACAACCATGCCATAGTCAAGCCAGTGACTATAAAAGAGCAGTTTCTTTTTGGAAGGCAACCCAAGTTTTAATTTAGTTGGTTTTTGTTTTCTTTTGGTGTGATTTTTAGTTGGCTTATATTTTGAGTGATTTGGTTTGATGTTGATGCCTCTTTATCACATCTAGTTATAACTCAATGAAACAGCTAAATCCTACTACAAACTAGATGACATCCGACAAGTATACGATTGTCAACTAGTAGCAAAGGAAAGTAGGCATCGTTCCCACAAGGATTGTTGATTGCAATTACCAAGGTTTAAGGGTGTTTGTGTAGTTAAGCAAAATCAATTGGTAGCTGATAGAACTATTCTAATGAAAATTTTAATTTTAATTTTAACCGAATTTAATCAAATTAAGACTAAAATTTAAAACAAGTGAATCACTCAACTAAAAAGACTACAAAAGAGAAACTTTGAATATTAAAAGCATTCATTTCTAAATTATAAATTAGAAAGAGTTAGACTAGAAATTTAAATTTTTTTTTTATTTTTCGATTGAAATTAAGAATGTGTACCCACTAAGAATTAACTAGAAATTAAAGCTAGAAATTGAAAATTCTTAAATAGAAAGCAAGAAATTGATAAGAACCCTAATTTTCCTAAAAAACCTAATTTGCAAGTAAAGAAGTTTTTACTAAATTGGACAAGAAAGAAATTAAAAATTATATCTACGCGAAGCTTACGAAAAACCCAGTACGATTATCTAATAAAAATTTAAACTTGACAAGAAATTTAAAGATCTAAGATGAAAGTAAAGAGAAATTTCTATTAGAAAAAGTAACTTGTAGTTCAAGCTATCCTAATCTATCTAGAACTAACTAAAGCTATTTTACTCTAAAACTATTGACTCTCTCTCCTACTTCTAAAACTAATTCTACTTAGCTTAAATAGTGCAGCTTTACACAAGTCAAAATTAGGGTTTTTCTGGCTGGAAGTTTACAAAATTGCCCTTACAACTTAACATTCAGCGAGTTGAGATCGCGGTTTGGAACATTTGAGACCGTGATCTCAACTCTAATTAAAAATAGTAAAACTAATTCCCGAGTCGAGATCGCGGTCTGGAACAGTCAAGACCGTGATCTCGACTCTCCTTCCAGGAATCTTCGTTTCATCCATTTTACAATTTGGTCCCTTGAGCTTTGTTCCTTCCAGCTTCTAACCTTTAATTTTTAACCAACATAATATTAACACCATTAAGCACTTAATTAAACTAAAAATTTAAAACAAAATTATCATAATTAATTCAAGAATGAAAATACAAATACACATGAAAGAAATGAACTAAAATCTTTAATTACTTATCTAATTTTGGAATTTAAACTATCAAAATGCTATAATTTAGAGGAAAATAACTCTAGTTTACTAGAGTTATCACACACCGAACCTTAGCATTTTGCTAGTCCCGAGCAAAACAAAGATTAACAATAAACGAAACCTACTAACATTCAAACATTTAAACACCTCCAAAGTTGACGTGACACTTGATGAATCATGGATGTACTTAGAACAATTAAGCAATCTCTCGAAGAAATGTTCAACACTATGTGATATGTGAAGAATATGAGTAAATCAATCCAAAATTGAAATTTCTTTTTACAAAGAAGCACACATTCATTCACTAAACAAGATTTCACATCACCAAGCATTACCATTCTCGAAAAGAGTTACCAAAAGTTTTAGTTCTTTTCATTTGAAATATCATTACTTCTCAAATCACAAATATTATAAAGTTAATCAACTCTCTCGACTAGGCATCATGAAAATAGAAGTTCAATTAGGAATCAACTTAAATGCAATTGTCACACATTTCGGGAATAAACCTCTAACAAAGAATAAGTAATATGAGATTAATGATAAGTATTACAAACATTTACTCCTTAATTTATTGTTATACCAAAAACACAACTCCTAATGGCTTAATTCAGAGAAACAACATGGGTACATGTCGGAGTCCCGTACTTGCCTTATTACTACTCTAATGGCTTATTTCGGAGAAACAACATGGGTACATGTCGGAATCCTGTATAACATTTCTCGCCTTATTCCTAATTTTTTTTCGGCCCTAAACCAAGGAAAATGAGTGAAATGCACCAAAATTTAATCTCGAATATCAATTATTCACAAGTTAGAAGAACATTCCCTATGCAAACACACAAAATGTCCCAAAATTCCTTCTACTTCATTTAACTCATTTCTTTCCAAAAGATAGTTCATCAACCACATAATATAAGTGATTTGATAAGAAATAACATTTCAAATAAATTTTCCTAAAATTTCAGCACTTCTTTTTGAAAAATTGCAATGCCAAGTTTATGAATTCTTTATATTGCAAATGAACTACTCACTCACACAAATTTTTTTGAAATGAATCAATCATATACTTCAATCACAAAGCATTGAACATTAAAATTTATCATCATTGAGTACCTAATTGATCAACTTTCCATCCATTAATCATCTAGTGGCAACAAAATGTATAAAATGACCATTTCCAACACAAAAAGATAAACACCCCCAAACTTGTCTCTTTTATTCAATTATAGTTGATGAATAAATCATCCTTCCACTCACCCATAATTAAACATCAAGACAAACCCAAAATTAACGAAAACTACTTAAACTATGTCCTACTTTTAAGCCTAGAATTAAAAATGAGTAAAAATGTCAAGAGCAACCGTGCTATGCATCTCGCCATTCAAGCTTCAAACAAAATCATCATTCAATTCCATTCATCAACTAGTGCAAAGATGGCTTCAGCTTAGGGCCCTTAGCCATATTACTCTTATTAGGCAATAACCAAACTTCACCAAGTGTCAATTTAATAATCCAAAAGAAATTCCATCCATAAAATATCAAAATGTATCACTTGGCATCAGCTTAAGGCCATTAGTCAATTTACTAAAAAGGAAAATCTACTTCCAAATTAAAAACTAAGAAGAAAATAAATTCATGGTTGAAGTGATTTAAATATTTTTTTTCCGAGACTGCGATCAGGAATCTGAGATCACGGTCTCAACTCGGCATGAAAAATGCCTTTGCAGAAGTTCAACTTAATGGGGTTGAGACTGCAGTCTCAATCTTGAGATCGCGGTCTCGAACCAAATGACCATTCTATCCTCCAGAAGTTTGAGGTTGAGATGCGATCTCAAAAGTTGAGATCGCGGTCTCAAGCTCAAGTTTTGCAAAGTGAATTTTTACACTTAGCTGAAATTGCTCCACTCTTGACCACTTTTCTCCATTTGCAAGAATAACCTACAAACAAAAAATTCACAAGTTTGGATGACAATTTTCACTCATTTTTTAGCATCATTTATTCAACTTAAAAACTCAACTCTTTTTCTCTAATTCAAACCAATTTACTTAAAATCAAGACAATTAAAAATCACACTAAAAGAAAGTAATAAGAACTAATTTAAAGACTTGGGTTGCCACCAAAGAAGCGCTATTTTATAGTCACTAGCTTGACTATGGCATGACCCTCATTCCAAGTAATTGAGGATGATTGATCCTCCTTTTCCTTTTGGTTTCCATGGAAAAAGTTTGATCCCCTTTTTCTGTTGCTTCATGATTAAAGCTTGATTTTCGGATTTTCCATGCACAAGTCCTTTCTTTCTAGCCTTAGCCATCACTAGTGCCCCAATTAACATCTGTAATTGTTTCTCAAACCATTTTCTTTTCTTATTGTGCCTTCTCAATATCTTGACATCACCTTTGTGCTAATTATTTGTAAAACTCTCTTCATCCTTTGTCATCACACATCCCTTATCGGGTGGTTTTTCTTTCAATTCATTTCTCAGATTTTCCTTTATTTCCAATACTTGCTTGAACGAATTGACTTGGCTCACGTCATTTTGCTCTTCATTTGACCCAAGGTTTGTAAAATCAGGATCCCAGGTAGGATCGTTTTGAAGGTTACAAGATCGGATCGTAGATAGGATCGTAGGATCGTAAGATCCTATCAAAAGAATAAAAATATAACTTTTATTTATTTTTAAAGCTAATATTCAATAAAAACTTATACAAATAAATATAAAATTTTAATATTCATCATGAAATAAGTTTTTTTAACTAAAATTTATAGCATTTGACATTATATTCTGGTATTGTAAAAAGTTATACGTTATCGCAAATTTAATACTGTTCTTTAATTAAGGGTAGAATCGTACCTCTAGGATCGGGATCGATTTTATAAATTTGGATCGTAGAATCGTAGGATCGTAAGGGTAGGATCGGGAATTCTAACAACTATGATTTGACCTAGCAAGGATAGAATTAAGAGATTGATTAGCACATTTCTCTTCAACAATGGGAATATTGTCATTATATTGAAACACATCAAATTCAATTGATTCATTTTCAACTCGTAAGATCAACTTCCCTTTGTGCACATTAATTTATGCATGAGCGATCGGCAAGAAAGGTCTCCCTAGAATCAATGGGATCTCACTCTCTTCACCCATATCTAGCGCAAAGAAATCAACGGGAAATACCAACTTTTGAACTTGTACAAGCACATCTTCTAACAAGCCATATGGTTTTCTCTCGGATAAATCCGCCAATTGGAGCTGTGATATTCGTTGGCTTGACATTGTTGATCCCTAACTTGTCATAGATGGCCTTTGGCATGATATTTATGCTTGCCCCCAAATCACAAAGTGATCGATGCCACGTTTTTCATCCAACATTCACCGGTATCATGAAACTACCGGGATCCTTGAGTTTAGGGGGCATCCGCCTTTGAACAATGGCACTACATTGGGCATCAAGGCATACTTTCTCATCACCGTCCCACTTTCGCTTCCTTGCCAAAAGATCCTTCATGACACGAGCATAGTTGGGCATCTTTGTGAGGACATCAATCAAAGGAATGTTGACATTAATCTTTTTCAACATATCCAAGAAATGGGTGAATTGCTTCTCTTTTTCCTCCTTTCTTGGATCAATGAGTCTTTGAGGGTATGACACTTTTATTGATGGATCTATCTTCAAAGGT
Source organism: Cinchona pubescens (assembly GCA_025175665.1). Lineage (NCBI taxonomy): Eukaryota > Viridiplantae > Streptophyta > Magnoliopsida > Gentianales > Rubiaceae > Cinchona > Cinchona pubescens. The sequence goes on along the minus strand of JANKKI010000024.1, from coordinate 4,293,942 downwards.
TCCTCCATATGCTTCTTCATGGATACCTTGATCTCATTCTTTTGCTTCTTCTTGGCTTCATCATCAATTACTTCCCTTTCATTTTCAACTACCTTGGACTTTTGCTCTTTGCTTCCTTCCTCCATCTTTTCTTCTCCTTAGGTTCAACCAATTCTTTTCCACACTTAAGGTTATGGCATTGCATTGCTCCTTGGGATTTGGAATAGTATCACTTGGAAATACCCCAATAGGTTTGTCATTATTCAACCTTGCCCATTGCCCCAATTGAATCTCCAAATTCCATGTCGAAGCCTTCAAATCATATTCTCTTTTATGCTCTTCCGCTTTCCTATCCAATTCTCTTCTCAAATACTCGGCTTGTTTTCTCCATCATTCTTCACCCAAATTATCTCTAGGAGCATATTGATCATGGTACAAGGGTTGGGAAAAATTTGCATAATGGAAAGGAGGTCTTTGTTGTTGGTTTTGAAAAGAAGGATTGATGAAATTTTGATATGAGTTGGGTTGGACATTTCTTTGATGTGGCGGTTGATAAGGTCGAGATGAGGAATTCGGGCCTTGACTGTGTTGGGCATTTGAAATGAGGTAGGGGATTTGGTTGGTAAGAAAGGTTGTATTGGCTGTTGGTGTTACTTCATGAGAAATTTGGGTGATTCCTCCAAGAAGGATTGTAAGTATTCCCATAAGCTCCAGATTGGTTCCTTTGGAATGAAGATTGATTAGCCACATAATTCATTTGCTCATTAGCTCCATATGGCATCTCACAATTCCCATTGACATGGCCGCCTCCACAAAAATCACATGTCATGCTTGGTTGAGTTGGAGAAGAAGTCATAGCATTTACACTACTAGGTTTCCCTAGATTCTCCAACACTTTCGCCATGTTATTCATCACATTCAGGAACATCCTTTGTTGAGCTAAAAGGGCATCTTGAATGTTTAGATTCAACGTTCCACTACTTGGATTGGCTTGATTACTTGATGTTGAACCACCGGTGGAGTTATCGGTCCATGATGGTAGTGGTTGTAAGCCATCCTATTTAACAACTCTTGAGCTTCTTTCAGAGTCTTATATGAGATACAACCATCGGCGGAGGCATCTACGATGGATTTCGTCTCTTGAAGTAAACCATTATAAAAAGTTTGAACTTGAAGCCACAAATGGATGGCGTGATGTGGGCATTTTCTTAGCAACTATTTGAATCTTTCCCAAGCTTCCCCTAGGATTTCACTAACATCTTGTTTGAACGATGTAATCTCATTCCTTAATTTAGCGGTTCTTGTGGGAGGAAAGTACTTCGCCAAGAACTCTTGAGCAAGTTGGTTCCAAGTGGTGAATGTTCCTTGCAACCACGACTTCGCCCTATCACGAAGAGAAAAAGGAAACAGCCGCATCCGAACACAATCTGGGTGTACTCCATTAAACATAAATGTGTCCAAGACTTCTTCAAAATTCATGAGGTGTGTGTAGGGGTCCTCATTTGGTCCACCTCCGAACATGGCATGGGCTTGCAGCATTTGGATTAGGGCGGGGCTTGATTTTGAAATTGTTGGCTTGAACGGGCATCCGTGCAATGCTTGAGTTTCAAGCCTAAATTGCCCCATCAAAATTAGGTAAAGCATACTCCCTTAATGGCCTTCCATTCCCATTTATGCCATTTCAATTCCTATAGCCACCCATTCCATTATTTCCACCTACCTATTCTTCTTCGTTCTCCATGTTCGCATTCCCTTGATGGGCATTAGTATGTGCCATTTCTATCCTTTCTTGCTCTTGTTGTACCCTTCTCAACCTTCAAATTTGTCTTAGCTCTTTCTCCCTTTCCTTGTCTAAGCAAATGAATGGCTCTTGAGCACCTCTTACCATGCACTACACAACCAAGGCAAAGTCAATTGGAATTCCAAGTCAATTCCATAAGACAACCAAATCAAACATAAAAATCAACAAAATTAAAAACTAAATTAAACTAATCTAAAGTGCTTAATCTACACGACCCATAAAGCACTTGATATTGCCAAAAACCGAAGACAATCCCCGGCAACGGTGCCAAAAACTTGATGCCTCTTTAACACATCTAGTTATAAGTCAATGAAACACCACATTGTAAATCCTACTACTAACTAGATGGCATCCCGCAAGTATACGGTTGTCAACTAGTAGCAAAGGGAAGTAGGGATCGTTCCAACAAGGATTGTTGATTGCAATTACCAAGGTTTAAGGGCGTTTGTGTAGTTAAGCAAAATCAATTGGTAGATGATAGAACTATTCTGACGAAAATTATAATTTTAATTCTAACCTAATTTAATCAAATTAAGACTAAAATTTAAAACAAGTGAATCACTCAACTAAAAATACTACAAAAGAGAAACTTTGAATATTAAAAGCCTTCATTTCTAAATTCTAAATTAGAAAGAGATAAACTAGAAATTTAATTTTTTTTTTGATTTTTTGATTGGAATTAAGAAAGACCACTAAGAATTAACTAGAAATTAAAGCTAGAAATTGAAAATTCTTAAATAGAAAGCAAGAAATTGATAAGAACCCTAATTTTCCTAAAAACCCTAATTTGAAAGTAAAGAAATTTTTACTAAATTGGACAAGAAAGCAATTAAAAATTATATCTATGTGAAGCTTACGAAGAACCCACTACGATTATCTAATAAAAATTTAAACTTGATAGGAAATTTAAAGAAGATCTAAAATGAAAGTAAAGAGAAATTTCTATTAGAAAAAGTAACTTGTAGTTCAATCTATCCTAATCTATCTAGAACTAACTAAAACTATTTTACTCTAAAACTATCTACTCTCTCTCCTACTTCTAAAAATAATTCTACTTAGCTTAAATAGTGCAGCATTACACAAGGAAAATTTAGGGGTTTTCTGGCTGGAAGTTTACGAAATTGCCTTTACAACTTAACATTCAGCGAGTTGAGATTGCGGTGTGGAACATTTGAGACCGTGATCTCAACTCTAAAACAGTAAAACTAATTCCCGTGTCGAGATCGCGGTCGGGAATAGTCGAGACTGCGATCTCGACTCTCCTTCCAGCTATCTTCATTTCATCCATTTTGCAATTTGGTCCCTTGAGCTTTGTTCCTTCCAACTTCTAATCTTTACACATCTAGATGTGTATAACATTTTTAACCTACATAATATTAACACCATTAAGCAATTAATTAAACTAAAAATTTTACATCAAAATTAAGATAATTAGACCTCTCAAGAACGAAAATACAAATACATATGAAAGAAATTGGCTAAAATCTTCAATTACTTATCTAATTTCAGAATTTAAACTATCAAAATGCTATAATGTAGAGGAAAATAACTCTAGTTTACTAGAGTTATCAAAAGTAGGCAACAAATTTTGGTTAAAAAAATGTGTTTTTTGAATTAAATAAATAGTGCTTGAGAATAAGTGAAAATTGTCATCTAGACTTATTATTTTGATGTTTGTAGGTTATGCATGGACTTGAAGAAAAGTAGTGAAGAGAGGAGAAATTTTGGCTAAGTGTAAAAAATACGCTTCGTAGAAGTTCAGGTCCACGTCGTGACAAGAATTCTTCCTGTCGCACATTGACTGCAAACTTCAAGAGGATATTTTGTAAATTTGGGCCAAACCACGACATAGGAATCCCATGTCATTCTGCTGACATAAACTTCAAACTTCTACAAGGTTTTGAAATTTTTTCCTGACTTCAGATCGCAACATGGATTCTCTATGTTGAGACAAAGACGCACATGCTGGGCACATGACCAGGCCAAATCGCGACATGAAATTTTCCATTTCAAGATATGGAGTTGCGAACTAGTGATAAATCTAGAAAACTAGAGTTATATATACCCTAAACTTGAAGGTTTGGCTACTAGTTCGAGCATTTTTATTGTTTTCGTGTGTGTTTTTGTCTATTTTGCAATCATGTGTTATAATGTGGTAATATTGGTTATTAATTGTTTTAGTACTTATTTAGGTCTTAATTAGCATACTTTATTTGGTTCTTGTGTATAGAGTTGTGTTATGTCTTTGACTTAAATTTGTTAGGAGTTAAGTTTTCGTTCGTTTTTGTTTGTCATTCATTTTTTGGGCTATTTTTTGATAATTTTATTTATATATTTAGGTGTTATTTTAAACGTTTGTTATAGATAATAATATTCTAACCTATGTGTTAGGGTCGCATAAAATAAAACGGCGCATCAATCGAACCTCGGATGAAGATTTTTCAAGCAAAACTGTGAAGTGCTGTACTTTAGAAGTGTTAGTCCATATCACGATCTAGATTATCCAAATTGCGATCTAGAGATGGCTGGAGGAAAAATGACTTTGTTTGAGGCTGATTTTTGCTGCACTATTACCCCACGACCCTAGCACTATTCACACCCTTTTTAAGCATCATTTGAGGCATAGAAGACCCATTAAAAAGCTTGTAGAAGTAGGCTAGATTAGAGAGTAATTTTCTTCCTTTTTCCTCCCCATTTGGGGAGGGTTTTCTTAGATTAGATTAGAGTAGGATTTCTCTTTCTTGCAATCACAATTTTCTAGCTAAAGATTGAAGCTTTTTTGTGGTAAGTTCCTTGTTTATGTTAAAACTCTTTTAGTTAAACTTTAATTTCATATTTTTCTTAGTTTAATTAGTCTAATTACTTTCATATATTTGCTCTCTTTGAAGACATGATTTCTTAGTGTAATTGTTAGATTAGTTAATAGGTTTCCTTCAATTTTGCTTCCTTAGTGGTAATACATAGTTTAGATTGGTTAATTAGGATAAATTGGTTTATGGGCTTTTCATTTAATTGTTTTCTTTACTTGCTTTCTTAGTTTAATTGGTAGATTAGTTAATGGGTTTTCCTTAATTGTGCTTTCTTAGTGTTAATTTGTAGTTTAGGTTAGTTAATTGGTTTTTAGAAATACTTTCTTTTTACATGCTTTCTTGGAATAGATTATGGGCTTTCTCTAATTGTACTTGCTTAGGGATAATGAATAGTTTAGATTAACTAATTGATTGCTTAATATGCTTTTCATTTTAATTGTTCCCTTTATTCGCTTTCTAAAGATACTTCCTTTTTAATTGCTTTCCTAGTTATTAATCTTTACTTTAAATTGCTTCTTTAGTTCCATTAGTTCTAGTTTTAGTTAAATCTCTTCTCTTAATCCATCGTTGAACTTGTAATACCTAAATCATCTAACCAAATAACTGGTAATTATCAACCAATCTTAGTGAGTACGATCCCTAATCCCCTTTACTACTAGTTGACAACCGTATACTTGCGAGATGCCACCTAGTTAGTAGTATGATTTAGGTGTTTTATAAATTTATAACTAGGTGTGTAAGGTATCAAGTTTTTGGCGCCGTTGCCGGGGATTGGTTTTCGGTAATATCGATATAATTTGGTTGGAAGACTAGATTGAAGCCTTTTTGTTTTCTTGTATAGTTGTTTCACCCATTTGAAAAACCAAAAAAATATTTTCATTTTGTAGTTGTGTTCTTATTTTCAAATATCCAAAAATATTTTCTTTATGATGGATGGTTTAGACTAACTAGTAGTCTAAACTTTTTTCCTAATTTTCTTGTTTGTGTTGTTTTAGATCATTTTCTTGTTCTTATTTGTGTTGTTGATTGTTCAAGAACATGCAAGGACCTAATTGGAATGATTCATACCAAAAATATTACCATTTTTATGGTAATGGAGGTATGCCTAATGAGCATGATTCTTGTGATGGTTACTCTTCTTATCCCTTAGATTATCAAGTGGGATGGTCTATCCATCAATACGCTTATGAGAGCCACCAAAATTATCAAATGCGATGGTCTAGCCATGCATATCAATATGAGAGCTATCAAGAAAATTCTTACTATTTTCCTCCACAACAAGAGCCTTTATATGATCAAATGGAGTCATATTTCTTCCACCAAACAACTCAGGAAAGTGAAGAGTCAAGTAAGATGGACATGTGGATGGAAGTTCAAGAACTTCTAGAAGAACTTGCCCAACTTCGAGAAGAAAAAAAGGCGATGGCTATACTTCGAGAAGAACATTCTAGATTACAAGACCAACTTGCCCAAGTTCAAAGAATGGTAAATGGTATAGAACATCAGACTCCAATCCCCCTACCAATAGGTGAAGAACCAGTTCAAGAAGTACAAATTGAAGTCTTGCAAGAAACCAGTTGTCAAGAGCCTCATGAAGTTGTTAAAGTTACAACAACCGAGACACTCAACGCTTACGTAGATGAATCACCAACTTTCCCTTTTCATGAGTGCGTGTTTGTCCGATTACAACAAAAGAGGTTCTATTTGGGGTGTTTGTGGAGAAAGAGCCAATTCTAAGAGGAGTGGAAGAAGAATGGTACATTCTAGAGGGGGCCGGGGAGGTGCCGACTATGCCAAAGATCAATTCCTAGGTAACTTCGGAGGACCTAAACATTGGTGCAAGTTCACCAAAGATTACAATATCATTGGGAAGCCTCCTTGGTGTTGAAGGAGTATTTCTTTCCTTTTTATTTATTATGCTTTATTTTAGTTTTCTTGGTTTAGTTTAAGTATCCCTTTGGTAATAAAGGCTTGTAGCCTTGTGATTAGTTTAGCTTATGTTTTGTTGTTGGCAATTGAATTTGGATACAGTTGGATGAATTTGGCCATTGATGAAAATGTTGATGACAATGTTTGACTTGTTGTGATTTGTGAATTATATACATAAACTCTTTATGGAATGAATTTTGACTTGATTTTTACATTTTACTTGTGGACATTCTAGTTGTTGTACATTTCAAGTGTGAAATAGTTGAGCTCATTTTGCGGAATCATTGAATGATTGATTGCAATTGAGAGTAGTCTTGGTGGTTGATTGTTTCTTTGAAACCAATTATGTGTGAAACTAAGTTTTGGGGGATGAATTGGGCATTTTGGTAACCCATTTGTTGTGTTAAACCTTGTTACCCTTTTATGTGCTTTTCTTTTTCTTTAAATTGTTTGAACCCTATGAAGCCCTGTGGACCCTTCCTTAGTCTAACCATGATTGGTTGTTGAAGAAAAATCAATTTTTAGGACTCCTGTTTAATTGGAAATTGCATTTATATGATCTACTTGAAATTTGCTCATTGCTTAGTCTTGATTTGTGTTGTGCTCAATGCTGGTGAAGTCCATAATTAACGGTAGAACTCTTGTTTTTAAGTAAAATTTGTGCTTACTGGGTTGCATTTATAGCAAACTTCACTTCGCTAGTATGTTGTTCATCTTCTATTTTAACTTTTTGATTGTTCCAGTGTAATTCAAAATCATTGCCTAGTATTTTATTTGTAAGCTTTCTAGTAGTATTATTATGCGTTTGTTCTATTTTGGGTGAGCGGTGGGATGAGTTGTACTCATCAATTAAATAAAATGACATGTTTTGGGGATGTGATTTACCTGTGTCGGAATGGTCTCTTTTTATGAATGTAAATATTTGTGTGGTGAATTTTGGATGGAAAATTGATTGATTACGGTACCGATGATGAAAAATGATTTGCAATATCATATGATTGAGTTATTTAAACTTGGCATTCCACGGATTTTGGTGTGTGTTGAGTAGTTCTTTTGTGACAAAAGAATTTCAAAAGCCATGATTACTATGTTCATAAAGTGAGGCATTCATATTTTTATAGTAGTTCATTTGAAACATTGTTTTTGACCAAATCAATATATTTTACTTTGTCGGTCAATTCATCTTTTGAAGGAAAAAGAAATTGGTCTAAATGCAATAAAACTGATTTAGGTCATTTTATGTGTTTGCATATGGAGTTTTCTTCTAACCTGTGAGTGATTGGTTCAAATATAATATTGGATACGTTTTACTTCTCTTCCTTGGTTTAGAGCCGTGTAAAAAAACCTTGCTTTTAGGAATAAGGCGAGTATGGGATTCTAATATGTACCCATGTTGTTTCTCCGAATTAAGCCATTAGGAATTACGTTTTAGTATACCAACAAGTTGACGAGGAAATGTTTGTAATACTCATCATTCATACCATACTATTCACTCCTTGATAGAGAAATATTCCCAATTATGTGACATGTGCATATTAGGTAGACTCCTAATGATCTTGTCAAGATGGTTGAAAAATGTTGTAATCCTTTTTATTGGAGAAAAACTATGTTTTAGATGAATGGAACTTGTTTTTCAAAAACCTTTTTGATGACGATTAATATTGGTTATTTGAAACCTTTTGTTGGCATTTGAACATCATTGTTTCCTTTAGAAAAGTTGAAAAACTTGGAATGATTGGTTAAGATAGTTAATTTGTCATATGGTATTTGAGATCCCTTGAGAGGTCTCCTAATTATTCAAAGTACATCCATTATTCACCTTATGTGTTGACATCTGGGTGTTGTCTAATATGTTGTGTCTTGTGTCTTGTGTCTTGTGTTGTATGTTTTGGTTGTTCATTTTTGTTGTTATTTTTTCTTGTCTTTTATTTTGCTTGGGACAAGAAAAAGCTTAAGTTTTGGGTGTAATAACTCTAGAAAACTAGAGTTCTATGTACCCTAAACTTGAAGGTTTGGCTACTAGTTTCGAGCATTTTTAGTGTTTTCGTGTGTGTTTTTGTCTATTTTGCATTCATGTGTTACAATGTGGCAATATGTGTTTATTAAGTGTTTTAGTACTTATTTATGTCTTAATTAGCATACTTTATTTGGTTCTTGTGTATAGAGTTATGTCGTGTCTTTGACTTAACTTTGTTAGGATGTTGAGTTTTCGTTGTCTTTGTTTGTCATTCATTTTTTGGGCTATTTTGTGAGAATTTTATTTATATATTTAGGTGTTATTTCAAATGTTTATTATTGATTATAATATTCTCGTATGTGTTAGGGTCGCATAAAATAAAATGGCGCATCAATCGAACTTCGGATGAAGATTTTTGAAACAAAATTGTGAAGTGTTGTATTTCAGATGTTTCAGTCCATATCACGATTTGGATTTTCCAAATCGCGATATGGAGACGGCTGGAGAAAAAATGACTTTGTTTGAGGCTATTTTTGCTGCACTATTACCCCATGACCCTGTTAATCATCATTTAAGGCATAGAAGACCCATTAGAAAGCTAGTAGAAGTAGGCTAGATTAGAGAATAATTATCTTCCTTTTTCCTCGCCATTTGGGAAGGGTTTTCTTAGATTAGATTAGAGTAGGATTTGTCTTTCTTCCAATCACAATTTCCTAGATAAAGATTGAAGCTTTTTTGTGGTAAGTTCGCTTGTTTATGTTAAAACTCTTTTAGTTAAACTTTAATTTCATATTTTCTTAGTTTAATTAGTCTAATTACTTTCATATATTTGCTCTCTTTGCATGATTTCTTAGTGTAATTGTTAGATTAGTTAATGGGTTTCCTTCAATTATGCTTCCGTAGTGGTAATTCATAGCTTAGATTGGTTAATTAGGATAAATTAGTTTATGGGCTTTTCATTTAATTTCTTTCTTTGCTTGCTTTCTTAGTTTAATTGGTAGATTAGTTAATGTGTTTTCCTTATTGTAGTTTAGGTTAGTTAATTGCTTTTTAGAAATACTTTCTTTTTACATGCTTTCTTGGAATAAATTCTGGGCTTTCTCTAATTGTACTTGCTTAGGGATAATGAATATTTTGGATTAACTAATTGCTTGTTTAATATGCTTTTCATTTTAATTGTTCCCTTTAATTGCTTTCAAAAGATACTTCCTTTTTAATTGCTTTCTTTGAGCTTAATCTTTACTTTAAAGTGCTTCTTTAGTTCCATTAGTTCTTGTTTTAGTTAAATCTCTTCTCTTAATCCATTGCTTAAACTAGTAATCTAACCAAATAATGGGTTATTATCGACCAATCCTTGTGAGTGCGATCCCTACTTCGTTTACTACTAGTTAACCACCGTATACTTATGGGATGCCATCTAGTTCGTAGTAGGATTTATGTGTTTTATAAATTTATATCTACGTGTGTAAGGCATCAACGAGCAATTGAGATCAAGTCATGTCGTGACACGAAAAACTCCATGTCATGACATCGACACGATCAGAACCCAATTTTAAATAGAACTCTTCTTCTTCTTCCAAATTCTTCATTTCTTCCAAGCAATAACCATACAACTCCTCTTCAAAACCTTCACTTTTCTCAACTTTTCCCATTTTCTTCCATAAAAATCCTTTATAGACACCATAATTCACTACCACAATCTTTCTACATCATCTTTGGTGCATCAAAGAGGGAGCATGTTGAAGTTTGCTTCCCAGGGAAAAATTGAACACCAAGAAGGGATTTGCTCTCAATTTCTTGGGGAATTTTTGGCATCAATCGGGTAATATCCTTCTTAATGTAGTGATTAAATTTGTGAGAATTATAGAAGGTAATTTGTGGGTGCTTGTTAACCAATTTCATCTAATATTTTGGAAAATAATTTGGTGATTTTGGATGGAATTTTGTGCAAGTTTTTTGGTCAATACTGGGTATTCAACTGATTAATTCCTTGTATTACTTGGACTGTGGTTGGATTATTTGAATTATTATTGAGAAATCGTGAAATTTTGCTGACAAAATTGGGGAAATTTTATCTTGGTTGTGAATTCAAAAACTTTCAATGCTTATTTATTAGGTTGGTTAATAAATTGCTGTGAAAATAGGCAAGGGATGTATACAGGAGCACTGAGAGGAGATCAAGAATGAGGGTAGAGGGGTTAGTTCCAGAAAAAGGAAAGCCGGTGAAGGGACAAGTAGAGAAAATGGGCCAACCTAGTGGGGCTACAAATAGTGGTGAGCAAGTAGAACCTCAATTCTCTAGTGATAGAGCTCATCAACTGTTTAAAAATAATGAGAAACATGAGATGATTAGGAAGAGCAATTTTGATATATCCATGCACTGGGGATAGTATGAAAAGGCTAGAAAGAAGATAAAAGCTTATATCAGACCTAGGGATTGGGAAAGATTCAATTCTCTAATTGATCCTAGGTCTACACAACTTGTGAAAGAATTTCACTATAGCCTTTGTGAGCTTGAGGATGGAAAGGTGAGAGTCCGGAGGGTATTGGTTGATTTCATTTCTAAAATGATTAATTTTTTCTTTAACATACCTCCTATGCATTCTAATAAGTATCCAAAATTTTTGCAAAATGATGAAAAGGATATGAATGCTATTAAAAATGCTATTTGTGATGTGAATGTGGATTGGGTTCGGAGAACTACAAGTAGCACCGAATTAAGATTTCCTCATTGTGGACATTCACTTGTGGCTAAATTATGGTTTTATTTCTTTATTAGTGGTCAAATTTTGAGTTTCCAATTCCTTGAGTTTTATTCAGAGGGATAAAGTATTGTTGGTTTATGCAATTATGACAATAATACCGGTGGACGTTGGCAAACTGATTAGACAGGGATGTCTAGAAAGTGGCAGCACCAGGAGACCTATGTTTTATGCACCAAGTCTAATCCACTATTTATGTACAATTGCAGTATGTCATGATGACCCAGCAGGGCCAATGACACATTCCAAGTGCCGGATCAATCGGGAATATGTTTATAGGATGGTACACAAGTATAAGAAACATTACCCAGGAAAGGCCATATCCCACCACCACCACTACCTCAGGGAGCATCCTATATCTCTCTGCCGCCCAGATATGTATTTAATGCCCCAGTCAATGAAGAAGAGTGGAATAAGTTGTAGAGGTATTGGACCTACAATCAGCTGATAATGCACAACAATTTGGCAGTAATAGGAGAAGCCCTCAGAACTACTACACTTGATACATGGGTTGGATCACAGCTGATTGTAGGGCGCTACCTTCGCTTTGGCATTATGGGTCATGGGTAATATTACACATGCTAGTAGTTGATGCACATCAAGCAGAAGCACACAACAAGCTGAAGAGGCCAAAGGAGCTCAAGATATTGACCATGAGGAGGTTCATGGTCAAGAGGACATGGAATAGGAAAATTGAGCAACCAGTGGCAATGGATAGTGATGACTTTGGACCCAAGCATTTGAAGGATTTTCATGAAGATTGACAATTTTTATTATTCATGACTTAGCACTTTTATCTTCAGTTATTTTTATTTTTAGTTATTTTAATTTGAGATATTTTAGTTTTGAGGTAGATTAGCTAATGGTCTTAAGTTGACACCAAGTAGATTTCTTTTTATTACTTAATGGTGTAGATCATTTTGAGGATTAATTTGCTAAATACTTGGTTTGGTTTTTGGTCATTTTTATTGCTTGATAATAAATTGGCTAAGGGCCTTAAGCTGAAACCATGTTTGATTTTATTGATGCTTTGACTTGGGATATTAATTTTTCTAGACCTTAATTGATTAAATACATGGATTAATTAAGTTCTCTTAGTATTTTCAAATGATATTGGTTTGAGATAAAATTTTTTTTTAGTTTACTTGGGTCATGTTTAATTGCTTTTACGTTTATATGTTGAAATGGCCAGATGAATTATTCATCAATTAGAACAAAGGAGACTAGTTTCGGACCGTTTATTTCTTGCTTTAGGAATGATTATTTTATGTGTATTGGTGTAACTAGATGATGAGCGGATGGAAAATTGATCAATTGAGTACTCGATGATGATATTTACCTTACAATATTATATGACATGAAGCATTTGATTGGGTCATTTGATAGATTTAAGTGTCAGTGAGTAGATCTTTTGCAACATAAAGATTTCAAAAACTTGGTGTCACTATTTTTCGAAAGAGGTACCAAAATTTTGGGAAAAAATTATTTGAAATATCGTTTTTGATCAAATCACCAATATTATTTTGTTAGTTAGAAAGAGTAGCGTTAAATGAAATAGAAGGAAATTGGGATATTTTGTGTGTTTTCATAGGGAATGTTCTTCTAATTTGTGAATCATTGGTATTTGAGATTAATTTTAAGTACGTTTCACTCATTCTCCTTGGTTTAGGGCCATCTTCTCAAAAAAAATAAATAATTTGCTGCTCGTAATAAGGCGAGTACGAGATTTTGGCACGCACCCATGTTGTTTCTCCGAATCAAGCCATTAGAGATAACGTTTTAATATGCCAATAAGTTGAGAACAAAATGTTTGTAACACTTATCATTGATCTCCTACTACTTAGTCCTTATTAGAGGTATCTTTCCAAATAGTGTGACATATGCATTTAGATAGATTCTTAATGAACTTCTGTTTTCATGCGACTTGGTTAGGATAATTGATTAACTTTATAATATTTATATTTTGAGAAGAAATGATGTTTGAGAATTCTTTTTGAGAATAGTAATACTAAGTGACTTGAAATCTTGTGTAGTAAATGAACGCGTTTATGTTTTTTTTAGAAAATTCAAGAAGTTGGATTGACTCGTTGAAATATTTTACATATCAATAGTACTAAAAGTTCCTTGAGAGATTTCTTAGTTGTTCTAAGTACATCCACAGCACATCAAGTGTTATGTCAATTTTGGGAGTGTTATTTTGTTTAGTTGGCAATAAGGTTCTTTTGACTTTTTGTTTTGTTCGGGACTAACAAAATGCTAAGTTTTGGGGTGTTATAACTCTAGTAAACTAGAGTTATTTTACTATAAATCATAGCATTTTGTTAGTTTAAATTCGGAATTTTGGTTAAATTGAAGATTTTAGTTAATTGTCGTATTATGTGTATATTCTAGTTATTGTTAAATATGATAAGCTTTGATCAGAATTTTAGTTAAATTGATTACTTAATTGGTTTAGTATTATTTAGGACTAAATTAGAGGTTGAACGCTAGAATAAACTAAGAACGAGGGCCAAGATGCAATTTAATAAGAATTGAAGATTTGCTAAAAATGGCTGTTCATGTCATGACATCAACTTTACAAATCGCGACAGGGATATGGAAATAGGCTAATGTAATTTTTGGGCCATGTAGTAGAGTATAGAGATTTGTGAGTTTTCATTATTTGTGCGATTTTATGTTATCTCTACCATAGGTAAACGCGTATCACAAAGCAACTCCGCCTAAGCCTAGTGTAGGTTTTGTCTCTGGCCCTCTGTTTGGTCGGATTGGAACTTGATTACCTGCTCCTCCACCTTACTTTTAGCCTTGCAAATGTTATAAAATTTTTCCCAAAAATATTCCTATTCCATGAACGAAGACATGTTTTAAGGTACGTCAACTTATCATACAAAGCTCGCATCCTGTGACTAGGGATAGGTTTTGACCAATTTTGTTGCACTGTGGACAAGAAGGAAGAATATTGATAACTCTAGTAAACTAGAGTTATTTTGCCTCTAAATGCATTTTTAGCTAAAATCCCAAATTTTGATGTTTATTTGAGTGTTTTAGTTAATCTTTTGCATTATTTGTTTGCGTTTTTATTTCTAGTGAATATTATGAGTGTTTATGGAATTTTAATGAAGTTAGTTATTTTGTTTAATATTATGCCAGTTAATAATTGGAAGCTAGAAGTCAAAATGAGCAAAGAAATTAGAGAAGAATTGAAGACTTTGCTAAAACAGTATTGATGTTGCGACATGAAATTTGATGTCATGACATCGAGGCGCGTGTAGCAAATGTACTAATGGCATTTTTTGTAAATTTTTGCTACTAGATTCTAATTATCTGCTTGTGTGATACTCCAACAATACATAGGCTTTAGTATGTGCTAGTACATACACTAGAGTAGAGTAGTCAGTAGATTTTCACATAGTGAATAGTGTAGTTAGTGTCTTCAGGGTAGATTAGTTAGTGTAGCTTAAACTTCAAGCCTTTTAGTTCAGTACAAGTTCTCTTTCATTTTTCTTTAGATATTGCTTTTAATTTCTTGCAAATTTTAATTTAGATTAGATAATTTTGTGTGGGTTAATCATTAGCTTTTGCTGGATGTAATTTTTACTTGTTTTCTATTAAATTTTCTTAAAATCAAGTTATGTTCATTTGAAGTTTTCTTAGGGTTCTTGATAATTTAGTAATTTCTAGGTAAAAATTTTTATTTCGTCATTTTAATTCCTAGTAATTTTCATTGAGCTTTCATTTATTAATCCAAAAAATCTAAAAATATCTAGTTTTTATCTTGTTTCCTTTGCAAATTTCAATAGTTTAATTACTGGAAAAAATGGAATTCACTTTGGTTTCATGCTTTCTTATTGCTTATTTTGGTTCAATTAGGATTAACCGCCTTTCAATTCTAGTCTAGTTTCTTTAATCTAGTTCATTTAAAAATTGTTTTACTTGCTTTCATTTATTTGCTTCCATTAGATTAGATTAGTTAATGCTTAAATTAGTAGTTTAATTGCTTCCTTTATTTGCTTTAGCAAATAAATTAGTTTTCAATCTTGAATTACTTGCTTTTTTAATTCTAGATGGCTCTGATTTGGTTTATTATCTATTCTCTTTTTTGGTTGCCTAACTATACAACTGCCATTAAATCCTAGTAATTTCCAACCAAACAATCCTCATGGGAATGATACCTGCTTACCGCTATCTACTACCTTCCTTGTATACTTGCGGGAGTGCAGGCAGAATTTAGTGTAAAGGTGAGGTTTCATTACTTGTTTGAGTGTTTAATTGATTTATTCAACCCGAGCGAACAATTTTTTCGCTCTGTTGTCGGAGATTGTCCATGGTATATTGGCAATATTATTCACTTTAAGGATCATGTAGATTAGCCATTTAATTTGTTTTTAGTAGTAGAACTTAGTTTTTACTTAATAGTTTTAATTGTTCATGTTGGTAATCTTGACTTGTGAATTGAATTGGCATCTGTGACTAATTGATTGAATTTGCTTTTTGTTGTGCATGATAAGAAGAGATAAAGGGCTTTTGATTTTCTTGGATTACAAAAAGAAGAAAGAATTGAGGGAAATGTGAAATTAAGCACAAAAGGGTTTAACAAGAGCCAAAGAGAATTGAAATGGCTAACCTTAATCAAAATCAAAGGAATTTGAACAATGAGAATGAAGAACAAGAGGAAGTAGCCAGAATCATGGAATTGGTGGCTTTGGTAATAGAAATGGTATGAATGTGAAAGGTCGTTCCTTGAGAGAATATGCGATGCCAAATTTTGATAGTGCCAATTCAAGTATTGCAAGGATGCCTATGCAAGAAAATAATTTCTAGATAAAGTCTGCTTTGATTCAAATGTTTCAAACACAGGCCATGTTCGAAGGTTGTCCGAATGAAAAACCTTACATGCATTTAATGAACTTTGAAGAGGTATTGGACACATTTAAATTTAATGGAGTCTATCCGGATTGTACGCATATGCGAGTCTTCCCTCTTTCGTGGAGAGATAGAGCAAAGTCATGGTTTCAATCTCATGGTCAAGGCATTTTCACTACATGGAACCAATTGGTACAAGAGTTCTTGGAAAAGCATTAACATTATTTGTTTTTCCGTCGAGGACTGTCAAACTTCATAATGAGATCACTTGTTTCAAACAAGATATTGGCGAAAGTTTACGTGAGGCTTGGGAACGCTTCAAATAGTTGTTGAGAAAATGTCCACATCATATCATCCTGCATTGGATGCAAATCCAAACTTTCTATAATGAGTTGGCACAAGAAACAAAGTTTATTATTGATGCATCTGCTGATGGCTCAATTTCATTCAAAACACCAAAAGAGGCCCGAGAGCTGCTTCTTAGACTGTCTTCAAATTATTACTATTAAGGGACCCATAACTCAACCGGTGGTTCAATCAACAAGCCAATCAAGCCAATGCCCAACAAGGTGGTATATTGAACTTGAATCTTAATGATGCCTTCTTTGCTCCACAAGGCACGCTTATGAATGTCATTAACAATTTTACATGGGTGTTGGAGAATTTTGGAAAACCAAACACCATGAATGCCGTTGGCTCTTAATTTCAATCATTCAAACATGGTGTGAGACATCTGCGGTGGTGGGCACTCCAATGGACAATGTGTGGTTCCTTTGGGCACAAGTGAGTAAATCAACTATGTTTCGAATCAACTTTCATCTTCAATGAATCCTCAAGGAGCTTTTGGAAATACTTGCAACCCTTCATAAAGAATCCATATCTCAACTTCTCTTGGAGCAACCCAAACAATCAACAACATCCTCCATAACAACCAATCCCCAAAATCAAAACTTTCAAAATCAAGCCCCAATTTCTTCTACTAGACCTTATCAATCTCCTCACCAAAGAAACTTTCAAGCCAACTCCTTTCAAACTCTATCTAACCTTCCATTTCAACATCAACAATAAAGATCTCCAAACCAACCTCAAATTTTTTCTCAACCCATGTATAATGAACAATTTGCTCAAAGGGATAATGCCTATGATGATAGTTGGAAAAGAGAGGCAAAATACTTGATAAGAGAATTGGAAAGAGAAATGAGGGAAAGAGAAGAACGAATAGAGAGATTATAAAAATTTGAGAGCATCGACAAGGAATTTGGAAATACAAAAAGGTCAATTGGTAAAATTGAGCAATTTTAGACCTATGGGGGCCCTTCCTTCGCCATACCATTCCAAATCCAAAGGAGCAATGCAATACAATATCCTTAAAGAGTGGAAAAGAGTTGATTGTGCCTAATGATGAGAAAAGGGTTGATAGAGAAGATGAGAAACAAAATACAAGATGAGTGAGGAGAAAATGGAAGTGGTTCGTCATGATGACAAGAAGAAAAAAAAGGATGAAATCGAGGTATCAAAGAAGAAGCAAATAGAAGAACCTTTGAACTTGGACTCATCTATAAAAGTGCCATTCTCTCAAAGGCTTATTGATCCGAGAAATGAGGAAAAAAAGAAACAATTCAATCAGTTTCTTAATATGCTTAAAAAGCTTAATGTTAACATCCCTTTGGTTGATGTCCTCACCAAGATATACAACTACGCTCGTTTTATGAAAGATCTTATGTGTTGGCTAGAAAATAGAGATGGGACAATGATGCAAAAGTAAGTCTGGATGCCAAATGTAGTGTCATTTTTCAAAGAAGGTTACCCCTTAAACTCAAAGATTCCAATAGTTTCTCTATATCGGTGAATATTGGAGGTCAAACATTGCATCTTTCACTTTGTGATTTGGAGGGGAGCATTAATATTATGCCTAAGGCGATTTATGCAAGTTGGGAATTAGTAATGCTAAACTAACTAGAATCACCCTCCAATTGGTAGATTTTCTGAGAGGAAACCATATGGTTTGTTGGAGGACGTGCTTGTTCAAGTGGACAAGTTGGTTTTCCTAGTTGATTTCTTAGTGTTACATATTGGAGAAGAAAATGAAGTTCCATTGATATTGGGGAGGCCTTTCTTGTCAACAACACATGCATTGATCGATGTGAATAAAGGGAAGTTGACTTTACAAGTTGAAAATGAATTGGTTGAAATTGATGTTTTTATTATAATGATAATGTTCCAATTTTATGATATGGAGAATTGTGCCAATCATTCTCTTAATTCTCTTGATGATAGGTCTACTGAAGAACATTTCAAAATTAATGATGGAAAATCACCCAATGAGGTGGTTGAAGCAAAAAAATAATCAAAAATTCAATTGAAGGAAATATGACCCGATGATAGGTGTAGGGTGATGAAGGATCAAGAGATTTGTGTGAAGATGCAAAAAAAAATTTATGGCAAAAAGTTAAAGAATCGTAAAAAGAAGAGAAAATGGTTCGAGAAGCAATTGGATATGATAATTGGTCCATTAATCCTAGCAAAAGCATGGAAAGAAGGAAATGTTCAAGTGAAAGATGGAAATTGAGCCTTAATAGTGGAGAAAATTGATGTTGAACTTTTCCTTGGAAACCAAAGGCAAAAAGTAGCCAACCACCTTCGAAGACTTGAATTGAACAATCATTGCCATAGTCAAGCTAGTGACTATAAAAGAGAACTTCTTGGGAGGCAATCCAAGCTTTAAAAGGTTGTGACATGTCTTTGTATAAAAGAGCACTTCTTGGGAGGCAATCCAAGCTTTAATTTAGTGTTTTTGTTTAATTTTACTATTACTTTGAGTATAATTTTAATTTGATGTGATTTGGTTTAATATAGGATAGATTTGGTTTTAAAAATCTTTCTTTTAATTTCCATAATTTGTGCTAGGAAATGGATGGAATTAGTCTTCTAATACTTGAATTTTTTATGTTTGTAAGTGGTGAGAAATTTTGGGGTGAAGTGAGAAAAAAGTTGGAAAATTTGGCTAAGTCTTGAAAATGAACATTACAAAAGTTTAGGTCCATGTCATGACATCGAATTTGATATCGTGACATCAAGTTTAATCTTCCAGAAGGCATTCTGGTAACTTGGTTGATGTTGCGACATCAAATCCCATGTTGTGACATCAACCACAAACTTCTGCAAAGCCAAAAATTTGAACTTGTTTGGTGTCGTTCCAGTCCATGTTGCGACATCAAAGTGCCCTTTTGAATTTCTATTTTGGTTCAATCGTGTCACAGCGTCAACACTGGCAGATTGAAAACAAAATTAAAACGACTCTTCTCTTCTTCGTCTTCATTTTTCTTCCCTAATTTCAACCCTAGTCATACACTTTCTTTCCCAATTCTCCAATTCTTCAATTTCTTCCAATAATTCTTCCATGAACAATCATAATCCAATCACACAAATCATCTTCATCATCAATCATTCAAAATTTTGGAGTTTTTCAAGGAGAATTTCTATCTTTAAGAGGACAATTTTCAACAATTCAAAGAGGGTTTTCCTCAATTAAATGGGTAATATCTTTCAATTATTTGGTCCTTAGGCCTATAAGATCATTATTCGTAGATTGTTTGGTTGGATTGTTAGTGAAAATTTTAATTGTTGATCACATGGAAATTGTGATAATTTGTGGGTGATTATTGGATAATTTTTTGTGCAAAGTTTTGTGGATAATTTCTGTTATTTTGGTTGTGATTATTTGGACATAATTTTGTGTTGGGGAATTATTGACAAAGGCGATTGTTTTGAGGTATTTTTTAATTGTGGATATTTTAGTGGATTATTACTATAGTCAATTGTGTTTGAATTAGTTGTCAATTGAACTTGTTTGTTAACTGTTTTGACTGTATTTGGCTGAGAAAGTGACTAGGAGAGGTTATGGAAACGCAGAAAGGAGAGCGAAAATGAGAGGGAGGGGTAGAAAGGAAGGTTCGAGAAAAAGTGAAGCGGGGAAGGAACAAGTAGTGAGGGAGTGATTGGTGAGCTAAGTACAACCAATGAACTAGTGGTGGAACCCCAATTCACAAGTGAGCGAGCTAAGGTTTTATTTCAATGTAATGAGACACATGAGATCATTAGAGAAAGGGGTTTCGATTTATTCCTAAATATACCCAGTTAGTCAAAGAGTTCCATTACAACTTGTGCGATTTGGAGGATGGAAAAGTGAGAGTCAAGGGAGTATTAGTTGATTTTAGTGCCAATTCGATAAATGCTTATTTCAATTTGCCTTCTATTCTATCTGATTCCATGAGTGCCATGAGTTTGTGTATAATTAGGACAAGGACATGAATTGGGTGACAAAAACCTCAAAGACGGTGGAATTGAAATTTCCTCGTCATGGTTTATCCCTTGTATCAAAATTGTGGTTTTATTTCATAAGTTGTTGAATCTAGGGTTCTAATTCTTTGAGCTACATTCAAAGGGATAAAGTAATATTTGTGTATGTCATAATTATAGGAATGGCAATGGATACCGGTGGTTTGATTAGACAAGGATTTCTTGATAGTGGGAGGTCTGGGAAACCTATTTTTATGCCTACAATCTAATCACTCATCTATGTATCGCTACAGGCTGTCCTTATTCTATTGATGAACTAATGACGTAGCAGAGAGGCAGAATTAATAAGGAGTACGTGTACAAGATGGTCTAGGAATATGAGAAACATCACCACGTAGAAGGTCAAATGCCTCCACCACTGCCCCTAAGAACATTATTTATTACTCTACTGCAGGATACGTATGCAATGCACACCGTAGTCACAGAAGAGGAACAAAATGAAAGACAAGGAGATTGAACTTATAGCCAAACGGTGATGCATAATAATATGGTAGTGATAAGAGAGGCTTTTCAGACCACCTCACTGAGCACTTGGGTTTTGCCACCATAGCCTCCACTTTAGTAGTATGGCCTTCCTCGTGGTCAGTCTTATTCCACCCTACCAGCAGCACCGACATAGCAAGGTGAATCACAAGAAGCTAGTGGCACCAGTGGAGCACTTGATGAGGACTTTGAGGGGAGCCAACACAGTGAGTTGAGGACGATCATGAGGAGATGGAGCAGGACACTTGAGGCAGCTAGTATTGATAGATGATAGCTTTGGGGACTTTTGAAAAAAGAATTTTATTTATGGGATTTTAATAGATTAGAAGACATTTTTATTCTTATTTTTTAGTGCTTCAATAGTTTATCATATTCAGTTTATACTTTTTTGACATTTTAATTTCGATATTTTGCTTTTAGTTATATTGGCTAAGGGCCTTATGGGCCGATGCCAATTTACCTTTGTTGATACTTGATTTAAGTTTTATCCTTTTGAACTTCATAGTAGAATATTTGGCTTGAAACCTATTCTGTTCTTAGTTGATTTATGTGTTTGAGTGGCGATGATGGCTAAGGGCCTTATGCTGATGCCATGTAGATTACAATTGATGCTTAAAAATTGGAATGGATGATTGTGAGTTTAATGGATTGATTGCATGACATGGTTTTTGTGCTTTTGACATTGTCACTTGGTCGTATTAGTTATGCTAAGATTTTGTCATATTTATTTAGTTTTTGTTTTAGTGTCATTTATCATATCTTTATGTTGGAATTTTGGGTGAGTAATAGGATGAGCTTACTCATCAACTAGAATAAAAGGATCAAGTTTGGGGTGTTTATTTCTTGTGTCGGGAATGGTTATTTGATGTTTATTGTGTGCGATAACTTTTGGATGGAAATTTGATCAATTTGATACTTGATGGGATATTTGACTTGCAATACAACTATAAGGTTGAACTATATGAATTAGTCATTTCATGAATTTACGTGTCTGTGAGTGGTTAAACATTAGAATTTTAATAATTTGGTATTACCATTTGTAAAAAGAGGTACTAATATTTTGGAAAAATTTACTTGAAATATTATTTTTGATCAAATCATTAACATTACTTTGTTAGTCAATATATCTTTTGGAAAAATTGGGTTTAATAGCATAGAAGGAAAGGACATTTTGTGTGTTTGCATAGGGAATATTATTCTAATTTGTGAATGATTAGTATTTGAGAATAATTTTAGGTACATTTTACTCCTCTTCCTTGGTTGTGGGCCACAAAAGAAAAATTTGTTTGCAGGTATAAGGCGAATACAGGATCCGGCATGTACCTATGTTGTTTCTCTAAAATAAGCCATTAGAGTAGTAATTAGGCGAGTACGGGATTCCGATATGTACCCATATTGTTTCTCTGTATTAAGGCATTAGGATTTACGTTTTAGAATACTATGGTTAACAAGTTGAGGAGGAAATGTTTGCAATACTTATCATTGATATGCTGCTACTCATTCCTTGATAGATTAATATTCCCAAAATTGTGTGGCATTTGCATATAGGTAGACTCCTAATGAACTTTTATTTGCATGAAGCCTTGTCGTGATGATTGAACAACTTAATGATATTTGTGATTTGAGAAAAGATGATATTTTGAATGAATAGAACTAAATTTTTAGGAATCTTTTTGAGAGTGATTAATGAATGGTAATTTGAAATTTTGTGTAGTAAATGAACTTTTTTTTTTTGGGAAAACTAGAAAACCTAGAGTGAGTAATTAAAATAATTCAATTAAATTATGGTATTTTAGGTCCTTTGAGAGGTTTCCTAATTGTTAAAAGTACATCCATTATTTGTCTTTCGTTTTGTCAACTTTGGCGGTGTTTTGTTTCGTTTCTTAGCAAGGTTCTTTCTATTTTTATTTTGCTCAAAATATTTTGTTTTTGGTTAGATTGGCTACGGATGACTTTAGGCTGATGCCAAGTTACTTTTGTTGATATTTGATTTGAGTTTTATCCTTTTGAACTTCATAGTTGAATATTTGGTTTGATGGCTATGGTGTTCTTAACTGATTTATGTGTTTGAGTGGTGATGATGGCTAAGAACCTTAAGTTGATGCCACGTAGATTACTATTGATGCTTAAATATTCGAATGGATGATTTTGAGTTTTATAGATTGATTACACGACATGGTTTTTGTGCTTTTGACAACGTCACTTGGTGATATTAGTTAGGCTAAGATTTTGTTGTAGTTTATTTAGTTTTCATTTCAGTGTCGTTTATATTTTTATGTTGGAATTTTGGGTGAGTGGTAGGATGAGTTTACTCATCAATTAGAATACAGAGTCAAGTTTAGGGATGTTTATTTCTTGTGTCGGGAATGATTATTTGATGTTTATATGTGTGTTTCACAACTTTTTGATGGAAATTTGATCAATTTTGTACTCGATGACGATATTTGACTAGAAGCAATATTATATGATTGAACTATTTGAATTAGCCACTTCATGAATTTACATGTGTGTGAGTGGTTCTTCTGCAACATTAGAATTTCAAAATTTTGGTATTACTATTTTGAGAAAGAGGTACTTATATTTTGGGATAATTTACTTTAAATATTATTTTTTATCAAATCATTAATATTACTTTGTCAGTCTATGTGTCTTTTAGAAAAATTGGGTTTGATGGAATAAAAGAAATTAGGAAATTTTGCATGTTTGCATAGGGAATATTATTCTAATTTGTGAATGAATAGTATTTGAGATTAATTTTAGGTATGCTTTTCTCCTCTTCCTGGTTTAGGGCTGCACAAAAAAAAAAAAAAAATTTCTTGTAGGAATAAGGCAAGTACGGGATTTCGACATATACCCATGTTGTTTATCTGAAATAAGTCATTAGAGAAGTAATAAGGCGAATATGGAATTCCAACATGTACCCATGTTATTTCTCTTAATTAAGGCATTAGGAATTATATAGGTTTTAGAATAGCAACAAGTCGAGGAAGAAATGTTTGTAATACTTGTCATTGATATCATACTACTTATTTCTCGATAGATTAATGTTCCCAAAATTGTATGACATTTACATATAGGTAGACTCCTAATGAACTTCTATTTCCATAGAACCTTGTCGAGATAATTGAATAACTTTGTAATATTTGTGATTTGAGAAAAGATGATGTTTTGAATGAATAGAACTCAATTTTTGGAAATCTTTTTGAGAGTGGTTAGTGCTTGGTAATTTGAAGTTTTGTGTCGTAAATGAGCTTTTTTTCTTTTTTTTTGGAAAAACTTGAAAACTTGGAATCACTAATTATTTATCTTAATTCTTGGTTGTTTTGTATTTTCATGGTTGATTAATACACAAATTTTACATATTCGATACCAATAAGTTCAAATTATACAATTATTTGTTTAGAAATCAAAATTATGGGTTAATTTGCGTCCATTGTAATTGAAGTGATAAACAGAGTAATATATAACTCAGATACATATATATATACAGAAACACACACACACACACATGTACCTCCACACACTTAAAACTATTTAACATTATTAAGTATGTAGAATGCAACTTTTGTTTGGTCAATTATTTTCCATTTTTTGTATATATCATGTTAAATTATTATATGAGCTAAAATAGAGACAAGAAAAGGAAATTCAAAATCAAGTTTTACTGATATAGTTCATCTTACATCAAATAAAAATGTTTGATAGTAGTGCTATTTTAAAGCCACTTTGTCACTTCTTCACAAGCATAATTTTTCTATTACTGCTAAAACTTTAACTAACACCATATTTGCAAGAGTAGAAATGTATCTTACTCAAATTTGAAAAAATCATCTAAATTATCTTATCTTTCGTAACAATCTATAGTGGATTTATTGTTCAAGCATCTAATTTTAGAATTTTCTCATACAAAAAATTCTAAAATAAGTTATAATCACCCATTAATTTAATATATATTTAGGTTATTTATATCAGTATCTTTACCATGATTTTTCAATATTTTCAAAGTGTGTAATGAAAAATACAAAGGTTGAATGAAATAAAGGCTCTTGTATAGCATAAAGAAATATGTTCACTGTAAAAAATCAACAAGTCATGCCCTCTTTATTCCAAATGTGTATAAAAGTTATACTATAATATTACACAAACTTAAATATTCTTCAAAGAATCAAATATTTTCAAATTACTATACAATTGTTAGAATTTTTCAATCATTTAAAGACGTTTAACTAATTGTGTTCATACAAATTTTCTGTTTTTTTGGTTGTAATTTATTCGATATGCATAAGTAACATAGTTGACACCAAATAAAAGACTTATGCAATTTATGTAATCCTGTGAAATTTGACATTATATTATGATATAGAAAATATTTTTAAAATGTTTTGACTTTCCAAGCCAAGAATTTGTGCTTTATTTTTTTCCAAATAGTACTGGATTCAACCATCTTGGAATGAAACTTTAAAAGACTCAAGTTTCACTTAATTAATAATTGGTAAATCAATAAGATTTCAATAGCATAAATATCTTCAAGAAGTAGTAGCACATATCATGTTAGTAATTTTTTAAAATTCTAACTTTTTTCTAACATGCTAATCTATTGATAACTCTAGTAAACTAGAGTTATTTTCCTCTAAATTATAGCATTTTGATAGTTTAAATTCCAAAATTAGATAAGTAATTGAAGACTTTAGTTAATTTCTTTCATATGTATTTATATTTTCGTTTTTGAATTAATTATGATAATTTTGTGTTAAATTTTTAGTTTAATTAAGTGCTTAATGATGTTAATGTTATGCAGGTTAAAAATTAAAGGATTAGAAGCTGGAAGGAACCAAACTCAAGGGACCAAAGTGCAAAATAGAGAAAATGTTGTCTGCTGGAAGAGAGTCGAGATCGCGTTCTCGACTATTCCAGACCGCGATCTCGACTCGGGAATTAGTGTTAATATTTTAGAGTCGGGACCGCGGCCTCAAAACTTCCAGACCGCTAAGTCTCGACTCGCTAAATGATAAGTTGTAAGGGCAATTTTGTAAACTTCCAGCCCAAAAACCCTGATTTTTGCCTTGTATAATGCTTCACTATTTAAACTAAGTAGAATTAGTTTTAAAAAAAAAAGAGGAGAAAAAAAAGGAGATGAAGAGTAGATAGTTTAGAATAGAGAGCTTTAGATAGTTCTAGAGAGATTAGGATAGCTTAGACTACAAGTTACATTTTCTAATAGAATTTTCTCTTAACTTTCATCTTAGATATTCTTTAAATTTCTTGTCAAGTTTACATTTTTATTAGATAATCATAGTGGGTTTTTCACAAGCTTTAAGTAGATATAATTTTATTTTCTTTCCTTTTTATTATAGTAAAAATGCTCTTTACTTTCAAATTATGGTTTTTAGGAAATTTAGGGTTCTTATCAATTTCTTGTTGTCTATTTAAGAATTTTCAATTCCTAGCATTAATTTTTAGTTAATTCTTAGTGGGTTTCCTTAATTCCAATTGAAATATAATCCAAAAATATTTAATTTCCTAGTTTATCTTTATCTAATTTTTACCTTAGAAATGAATGCTCTTAGTATTAAATTTTTCTTTCTTCTTTAGTCTTTTTAGTTGATTTATTCTCTTGTTCTAGATTTTAGTTTAAATTAGATTAAATTAGGTTAGAATTAAAATTATAGCTTTCATTAGAATAGTTCTATCATCTACCTATTGATTTAGCTTAACTACACATTTACCCTTAAAACCTTGGTAATAGCAATCGACAATCCTCGTGGGAACGATCCCTACTTCCCTTGCTACTAGTTGACAACCGTATACTTGCGGGATGCCACCTAGTTAGTGATAGGATTTAGGTGTTTTCATTGGTTTAAACTAGGGTGTTAAAAGAGGCATCAAGTTTTTTGGTGCTGTTGCCAGAGACTTTCTTTGGTTTTTGGCAATACCGAGCGCTTTATGGGTCGTGTAGATTAAACACTTTAGATTAGTTTAATTTAGTTTTTAATTTTGCTGAATTAATTTTTATGTTTGATTTGGTTGTCTTGTGGAATTGACTTGGAATTCCAATTGACTATTTGCCTTGGTTGTGTAGTGCATGGTAAAAAGTTCTCAAGAGTCATTCATTTGCCTAGACAAGGAAAGGGAGAAAGAGCTAAAACAAATTCGAAGGTTGAGAAGGGTGCAACAAGAACAAGAAAGGATAGAAATGGCACATGCTAATGCTCAATAAGGGAATGTGAACATGGAGAACGAAGAAGAAGAGGTAGTTGGAAATAATGGAATGGGTGGCTATAGGAATTGAAATGACATGAATGGGAATGGAAGGCCATTGAGGGAATATGCTTTACCCAATTTTGATGGGGCAAACTCAAGCATTGCAAGGATGCCCATACAAGCCAACAATTTTGAAATCAAGCCCACTCTAATCCAAATGCTCCAAGCCCACGCTATGTTCGGAGGTGGACCAAATGTGGACCCCTACACTCACCTTATGAATTTTGAAGAAGTCTTGGACACATCCCTTAAGTTTAATGGAGTACATTTGGATTGTGTTCGGATGAGGGTATTTCCTTTTTCTCTTCGTGATAAGGCGAAGTCGTGGTTGCAATCCCATGCCCAAGGAACATTCACCACTTGGAACCAACTCGCTCAAGAGTTCTTGGCGAAGTATTTTTCTCCTACAAGAACCGTTAAATTAAGGAATGAGATTACATCGTTCAAACAAGATGTCGGTGAAAGCCTTGGGGAAGCTTGGGAAAGATTTAAAGAGTTGCTAAGAAAATGCCCACATCAAGCCATACCTTTGTGGCTTCAAGTTCAAACTTTCTACAATGGTCTACATCAAGAGATGAAATCCATCGTAGATGCCTCCGCCGACGGTTCTATCTCATACAAGACTCCGAAAGAAACTCAAGAGTTGTTAAATAGGATGGCATACAACCACTACCAACATGGACCGATAACTCCCCGGTGGTTCAACATCAAGCTAATCAAGCAAATGAAAGTAGTGGAACGTTGAATCTAAATTGACATGCAAGACGCCCTTTTAGCTCAACAAAGCATGTTCATGAATGTGGTGAATAACATGGTAAAGGCGTTGGAGAATCTAGGGAAACCTAGTAGTGTGAATGCTATAACTTCTTCTCCAACTCAACCAAGCATGACATGTGATTTTTGTGGAGGTGGCCATGCCAATGGGAATTGTGAAATGCCATATGGGGCTAATGAGCAAGTCAATTATGTGACTAATCAATCTTCATTTCCAAGGAACCAATCGGAGCTTATGGGAACACTTATAATCCGTCTTGGAGGAATCACCCAAATTTCTCATGGAGTAACGTCAACAACCAATCCAACCCTCCTTACCAACCAAATCCCCCATCTCAAAATGCCCAACAAACTCAAGCTCCGAATTCCTCATCTAAACCTTATCAACCGCCACATCAAAGAAATGTCCAACCCAACTCATATCAAAATTTTCCCAATCCTTCTTTTCAAAACCAACAACAAAGACCTCCTTTCCATTATTCACACAAAGATTGAATTCTTCCCAACACATGTACCACGATCAATTTGCTCCTAGAGATAATTTGGGTGAAGAAGGTTGGAGAAGAGAAGCCGAGTCTTTGAGAAGGGAATTTTGGATAGGAAAGCCGAAGAGCATAAAAGAGATTATGAGAATTTGAAGGCTTCAACAAGAAATTTGGAGCTTCAATTGGGACAATTGGCAAGGTTAAACAATGAGAGGCCGTTAGGAGTGCTTCCGAGTGACACTATTCTAAATCCTAAGGAGCAATGTAAGGCTATTGCACTTAGGAGTGGGAAAGAGTTGGAAGAAAGAGTTGAGAGAAATTTATTAAAGAATGGAGAAGAAGAAAGGGTTGAGGATGAAGACAAAGAAAAAAGGGAGCCTTCAATTGGGCAAGACAAAATGATGAATGAGTCTATTATGCCTAACTCACAAAGCAATGAAGGCAAGGATCCTAAGCATCATGAGCCTAAGCATGTAAATAGGCCATTCCCTCAAAGGTTGAGGGATGAAGTTGAGAAGTCGAAGAAATTCAAGAAGTTTCTAGAGATTTTCAAAAAGTTAGAGATCAACATTCCTTTCATGGAAGCACTTGAGAACATGCCTACCTATGCCAAATTCATGAAACAAGTCCTTACTTCAAAAAGAAAATTGCATGGTGATGAAATTTTGTGCTTAACGGAGCATTGTAGTGCATTACTTACAAAGACGTTCCTGCCAAAGCTCAAAGATCCCGGTTCATTTTCTATACCTTGTGAGATTGGAGGTTTACAATTTGGAAGAGCATTATGTGATTTAGGAGCTTCAATAAATCTCATGCCTTTTGAAGTATTTAAGAAGCTAAATGGAGGTCAATTGAAATCAACAAGTGTCTCATTGCAACTTGCGGATTGAAGCATAAAGTTTCCAAAGGGGATCATTGAAGATGTGATTGTGAAAATTGACAAACTTTATCTCCCGACTGATTTCATTGTGCTTGAAATGGAAGAGGATGATGAGATGCCAATCATTCTTGGGAGATGAAGCCTTTCCTTGCTACCGGCCGTGCACTTATTGATGTTCAAGAAGGGAAGTTTGAATTCCGAATAAATGATGAAATTGTTACATTTAATGTCTTTAATTCATTAAAACTTCCATCAATTTTTGAAGATGTCATGAATATTGATGTGATAGATAACTTAATTGATGATTGTTGTAGGAATGCAATGGAGAATTTCTTAATGGAAGAAGAGGTCTTGGAGTCAAAAGTACCAAATCAAAATGATGAAGAAGGAATGAAGAATGTGAGTCACTTGGAGGATGAGAGTTTATTGAAAAAGGAAGAGGAAGAAACTCAAGAAAAAGGTAAAGGGGGGTCTCCGATCAACGAACCCCCCAATTTTGAGCTAAAACCCCTTCCTTCCCACTTAATGTATGCATATCTTGGTGAAAATGAGACATATCCTGTGATTGTGAATGCATCCTTGACAAATGAGCAACTTGAAAGATTGATTATGGTGCTTAAAAGGAATAAAAGTGCTCTTGATTGGTTAGCTATTGATGATATAAAGGGAATAAGCCCTTCTATATGCATGCATAAAATTTTGATGAATGAAGGGAATAAACCGGTAAGGCAATCTCAAAGGAGATTGAACCCTAATTTAAAAGAGGTTGTGAGAAAGGAGGTTCTTAAACTTTTGAAAGCCGGTATTATTTA
This sequence comes from Cinchona pubescens, assembly GCA_025175665.1. NCBI lineage: Eukaryota > Viridiplantae > Streptophyta > Magnoliopsida > Gentianales > Rubiaceae > Cinchona > Cinchona pubescens. Next base: position 4,263,787 of record JANKKI010000024.1, on the reverse strand, counting down.
CCCTATTAGCGATAGTGACTGGGTTAGTCCCGCTCAAGTCGTTCCTAAAAAAGGTGGTATTACGGTAATCATAAGTGAAACCAATGAGCTTCTCCCCTCTAGATTGGTTACTGGTTGGCGTATGTGAGTTGATTTTCGAAGGTTGAATGAAGCCACCCGAAAGGATCATTTTCCTTTACCTTTTATTAATCAAATGCTTGAGAGGTTGGCTGATTTTGCATATTACTATTTTCTTGAGGGTTATTCCAGATACCTTCAAATTGTTATTTCCCCGGAAGACCAAGTTAAAACTTTCACATGCCCATTTGGTACTTTTGCATATAGGAGAATGCCCTTTGGACATATATTTGCAATGCCCCAAGCACATTTCAACATTGTATGTTTGCCATTTTTCATGACATGGTTGGAAAGAGCATTGAGATTTTCATGTATGATGTTAGTGTTTTTGGTAGCTCATTTCATAATTGTCTTGAAAATTTGTCCAAGGTATTGAAGAGATGTGTGGAAACTAATTTAGTTCTCAATTGGGAAAAATGTCATTTCATGGTAAGAGAAGGAATTGTTTGGGTCACAAGGTCTCATCAAAGGGAATAGAGGTTGATAGGGCAAAAGTGGAGGTAATTGAAAAGTTACCTCCTCCGATCAATGTTAAAGGGGTAAAAGTTTCTTAGGTCACGCGGGTTTTTATAGAAGATTCATTAGGAACTTTTCTCATATTGCTAGACCATTGTGCTTTCTACTTCAAAAAGATTGTCCATTTCATTTTGATGATTCTTGTTTGGAAGCATTCAATGAATTAAAACATGCTCTAGTGATTGCCCCAATTATTGTAGCACCAAATTGGTCAATCTCTTCCTTTTGAGTTTATGTGTGATGCGAGTGACTATGCAATAGGCGCCGTCCTATGTCAAAAAGTGAACAAGATTTTGCATGTCATTTACTATGCTAGTAGGATCTTAAATGATGCACAAATTAACTATTCAACAACAGAAAAGGAATTACTTGCTATAGTTTTTGCATTTGATAAATTTAGATCCTATTTGATTGGATCAAAGGTAATTGTTCATACCGATCACTCTGCATTAAAGGATTTGTTTTCTAAACAAGATGCTAAACCACATTTATTGAGATGGATACTTTTGTTGTAGGAATTTGATTGGGAGGTGTGGAAAACATGGTAGCCAACCATTTGTCAAGAATTGAGGCATCTAGACTTGTCAATCATGAAGGAGTAATCAATGAAGAGTCTCCAATTGAGAAGTTATTCGAGTTGAAGCAGGCTTATGAAAAAAGGATGCTTGACTTGAATGAGTTGGATGAATTTCGAAGGGAAGCATTTGAAAATTCTTTTAATCTATAAGGAAAAGACAAAGGCTTGGCATGATAAGCATATCCAAAGGAAGGAAATTAAAGTCGGTGATTTGGTGCTCCTTTATAATTCAAGACTCAAATTATTTTTGGGAAAGCTCAAATCAAGATGGAGTGGTCCCTTTGAAGTGATTCAACCTTTTTCTTAGGGAATGGTGGAGATAAAGGGGAAAGAGGAAACTTTCAAGGTCAATGGACATCGGCTTAAACCATATTTTGGAGGAACTATTGAAGGTGAACGAGAGATCGTCCGATTAACACAAGAATGAGGGTCAAGCCATAGTCAAGCTAGTGACTATAAAAGAGCGCTTCTTGGGAGGCAGCCCAAGTCTTTAATTTAGTTCTTAATATTTTCCTTTAGTGTGATTTTTAATTTTGAGTAGATTGGTCTGAATTAGAGAAAAATAATTGAGTTTTTTTTTAAATTGAATAAATGGTGCTAAAGAATGAGTGAAAATTGTCATCCTAACTTGTGATTTTTTTTTGTCCTATAGGTTATCCTTGCAAATGGAGAAAAATGGTCAAGCGTGAAGCAATTTCAGCTAAGTGTAAAAAATTTCCGTTTGCAGAAGTTTGGTTCGAAACCGTGCTCTCAAAAATTTGAGATCGCGGTCTCAACCATGAACTTCTGCAAAGTCTATTTTTAGGCCGAGTTGATACCGCGATCTCAAAAATTTGGGATCGCGGTCTCAACCATGAACTTCTGCAAAGGTAATTTTTGGGCCGAGTTGATACCGCGATCTCAAAAATTTGAGATCGCAGTCTCAACCGTGAACTTCTGCTAAGGCATTTTTTTTTAACTCAGTCCAGACCGCGATCTCAAAAATTTGAGACCGCGGTCTCGACTTCCAGAATTTTTCAAAAAGGACGAATCCCTTATTCTCTTATCGCGAATCCTCTCTACTTCTTTTCTCTCTTTCGAAAACCCTAACCCCAAATCCCCCAATTCTTCTTTCTTCTTCACGAAAATTCATCAAAAACTCCATACTCACCACTAATTTCTACCTTGTTCTTCTGTAGGAAGATCAAAGTAACTATCTTTTTCAAGATTTGAAGAAGAATTTTGGCTCCAAGGAGGATTTCTACAAAGGGCAATTCTTGGGAAAATTTCAACTCCAAAAAAGAACGGGTAATATCTTTCCTTGAATTATTAGTTGTGATTGTTTTTTAAGACAATTGTGGAAATTGGTGGACTAATTTGTGAAAATTTTTTGGTATTGAAATAGTGGATTGTGGACAAGTGATTGGTGCTAAATTGTACTAGAAGAATTTTGAATTGTCCAATTGTTGAAATTCTTGGTTTGAATTGTGTTTGAGTTGAATTATTTGAACAATTGTTGGAAATTTGGATTGTGATTTGTTGGTGTTGAATTTTGCTTGACAGTTGGCTTTTTGAATTGGTGATTGAATTCTTGTTAGAGTATGACGAGAGGGGTTTATGGTAGTGCTGAGAGTAGGGTGAGAATGAGAAGGAGAGGGACTGGTTCAAGAAAAAGGAAATTCGGAGACAGGGGGACAAGCGGAGAAAGGGGGATCGGAACAACCATTTGAGGGTGGTGATCAATTTGAACCTCAATTCTCGAGTGATAGGGCTCAATAACTTTTTAAGAGTAACGAGAAGCACGAGGTAATTAAAGAGAGGAACTTTGACCTAACCATGCATTGGGGAATATACGAAGGTTCTAGTAGAGATATAGAAAAGCAAATTAGGTCAAGGCGTTGGGAGGGTTTTAACGTTCAGGTTGACCCCGGGGCTACCCAGTTAGTCAAAGAATTTTATTGCAATTTAAGTGAGTTAGAAGATGGCAAGGTACGTATACGACGGGTTTTGGTAGATTTTGATGCAGATGTGATTAATGCGTACTTTAACATACCTCCCGTAACTTCTAATCAATATATGGCATTTTTTAACAATAAAAATAAGGGCATGTATGCAATCAAAAATGCCATTTGTGATAGGAGGGTTGAGTGGTTTAAGAGTACTTCTTCTGGCATGGAATTAAAATTTCCTCGTCAAGCCTTGGACTCTCATTAGTGGCTAAGTTGTGATTTTATTTCATTAGTAGCCGCATTTGGGGGTCCAACGCATTGAGCTTTATCCAGAGAGACAAGGTACTCTTAATCTACGCCATCATGACTGGGATCTCGGTGAATATTTGTCACCTAATTAGACAAGAGTTTCTAGAGAGTGGGAGGTCAGGACGACCCATATTTTATGCCCCTAGTCTAATTCACCATCTGTGTACCATAGCGGGTTGCCCAATTGGTCCTTTAGAGTTATTGACATATCCTAGAGGAAGGATCAATAGGGAATATGTCCATAGGATGGTGAGGGAATATGAGAAGCACCACCAAGATGAGCACCCTCCCAGCCACATCCACAGCCTCAGCCTCCACCACCTCAGAGAACGTCAATGATTCCGATACCCCCGGGTGTAGTATTCAATGCTCCGGTAAGTGAAGAAGAGAGGAATGATCTACAGGAATACTGATCATATAGCCAAGTGGTGTTGCACAATAACTTGACTTACATCATTGGAGAAGCATTAAGGGTGACTTCATTAGGTACTTGGGTTCAACTACCATCTCCTCCGGCATGGCACTTTGGTCCACCTCGTGGACAATACTACACACCGCCGGCGTCCACCACACATCACGAGGGATCTATCCATGCGGGAGGCGACACAGATGATGATCACGAGGAGGCCCAACCTAGTGATGCAGAAGAAGGGCAAGATGAGATGGAGTGAAGAGAAGCAGCCACCATTTGCTTGTGCAAGATAGACGATCAGCTTTGATCATTGAACTAATTTGATGGATGATGATGCTTTTCCTATTTTTATTAGACACCATAGTTTTTATTTACTTTAGATTATGTTTGTTTTATTTTCAATTTTTGGAATTGGAGTATTTCAGTATTTTTCTTAAGTAGTTTGGCTAATGGCCTTAAGCTGATGCCAAGTGATACATTTTGATGTCTTATGGATGAGGTTTCTTTTGGATTCTTAAATTGACACTTGGTAAGGTTTGGTTTATTGCCAAATAAGAGTAATATGGCTAAGGGCCCTAAGCTGATGCCATCTTTGCATTAGTTGATGAGTTGAATGGAAAATTGATTTTGTTTGACGCTTACTTGGCGAGATGCATGGCGTGGTTGCTCTTGACATTTTTACTCAATTTTAATTCTAGGCTTAAAGGTAGGGCATGGTTAAGTAGTTTTCGTTAATTTTGGATTTGTCTTGATGTCTAATTTTGGGTGAGTGGAAGGATGATTTATTCATCAACTTGAATAAAAGAGAAAAGTTAGGGCATGTTTATCTTTTTGTGTTGGAAATGGTCATTTTATATATTTTGTGCCACTTGATGATTAATGGATGGAAATTTGATCAATTATGTACTCAATGATGATAATTTTGATGTTCAATACCTTGTGAGTGAAGTATATGATTGATTCTTTTCAAGAATTTTTGTGTGAGTGAGTAGTTCATTTGCAATATAAAGAATTCATAAATTTAGCATTGCTCTTTTTCAAAAAGTTTTCGAAGTGCTAAAATTTTAGGAAAATTTATTTGAAATGTTGCTTCTTATCAAATCATTTATATTATGTGGTTGATGAACTATCTTTTCGAAAGAAATGAGTTAAATGAAGTAGAAGGAATTTTGGGACATTTAGTGTGTTTGCATAGGGAATGTTCTTCTAACTTGTGAATAATTGATATTCGAGATTAATTTTTGGTACATTTTACTCCTTTTCCTTGGTTTAGGGCTGTCAAAAAAAAAATTTAGGAATAAGGCGAGTACGGGATTCCAACATGTACCCATGTTGTTTCTCCAAAATAAGCCATTAGAGTAGTAATAAGGCAAGTACGGGATTCCGACATGTACCCATGTTGTTTCTCCGAATTAAGCCATTAGGGATTATGTTTTTCATAAACCAATAAGTTAAGGAGTAAATGTTTGTAATACTTATCATTAATCTCAAATTACTTATTCCTTGTTAGAGGTTTATTCCCGAAATGCGTGACAATTGCATTTAAGTTGATTCTCTAATTGAACTTCTACTTTCATAATGTTTAGTCGAGAAAGTTGATTAACTTTATAATATTTGTGAGTTGAGAAGTAATGATGTTTTAAATGAAAAGAACTAAAACTTTTGGTAGTTCTTTTCGAGGATGGTAATGCTTGGTGATGTGAAATTTTGTGTAGTGAATGAATTTATGCTTTTTTGTAAAATTAAATTTCAATTTTGGACTGATTTGCTCATAGTTTTCATATAACGTAGTGTTGAACATTTCTTGAGAGATCGCTTAATTGTTCTATGTACATCCATGATTCATCAAGTGTCACATCAACTTTGGGGGTGTTTAAATGTCTGAATGTTAGTAGGTTTCATTTATTGTTGATCTTTGTTTTGCTCGGGACTAGCAAAACGCTAAGTTTGGGGGTGTGATAACTCTAGTAAACTAGAGTTATTTTCCTCCAAATTATAGCATTTTGATAGTTTAAATTCCGAAATTAGATAAGTAATTGAAGACTTTAGTTAATTTCTTTATATCATATGTATTTATATTTTCGTTTTTGAATTAATTATGATAATTTTGTGTTAAATTTTTAGTTTAATTAAGTGCTTAATGGTGTTAATGTTATGCAGGTTAAAAATTAAATGATTAGAAGGTGGAAGGAACCAAACTCAAGGGACCAAAGTGCAAAATAGATAAATGTTGTCTGCTGGAAGAGAGTCGAGATCGCGGTCTCGATTATTCCAGACCGCGATCTCAACTCGAGAATTAGTGTTACTATTTTAGAGTCGAGACCGCGGTCTCAAAACTTCCAGACCGCGATCTCGACTCACTAAATGCTAAGTTGGAAGGGCAATTTTGTAAACTTCCATCCCAGAAACCCTGATTTTTGCCTTGTATAATGCCTGCACTATTTAAGCTAAGTAGAATTAGTTTTAAAAAAAAAAAGGAGGAGAAAAAAAAGGAGATGAAGAGTAGATAGTTTAGGATAGAGAGCTTTAGATTGTTCTAGAGAGATTAGAATAGGTTAGACTACAAGTTATTCTTTTTCTAATAGAATTTTCTCCTAACTTTCATCTTAAATCTTCTTTAAATTTCTTGTCAAGTTTACATTTTTATTAGATAATCATAGTGGATTTTTCACATGATTTAAGTAGATATAATTTTTATTTGCTTTCCTTTTTATTTTAGTAAAAAAATCTCTTTACTTTCAAATTATGGTTTTTAGGAAATTTAGGATTCTTATCAATTTCTTGTTTTCTATTTAAGAATTTTCAATTCCTAGCATTAATTTTTGGTTAATTCTTAGTGGGTTTCCTTAATTCCAATTGAAAAATCCAAAAATATTTAATTTCCTAGTTTATCTTTATCTAATTTTTACCTTAGAAATGAATGCTCTTAGTATTAAATTTTTCTTTCTTCTTTAGTGTTTTTAGTTGATTTATTATCTTGTTCTAGATTTTAGTTTAAATTAGATTAAATTAGGTTAGAATTAAAATTATAGTTTTCGTTAGAATAGTTCTATCATCTACCTATTGATTTAGGTGTCTTAACTACACATTTACCCTTAAAACCTTGGTAATTGCAATCGACAATCCTCGTGGGAACGATCCCTACCTCCCTTGCTATTAGTTGACAACCGTATACTTGCGGGATGTCACCTAGTTAGTGATAGGATTTAGGTGTTTTCATTGATTTAAAACTAGGGTGTTAAAAGAGGCATCATCTATTAATATATTAAATACACTAATTTTTAACTATATTCTTTACTTACATACGTTAATCGAGTGATATGACAACTCAGTTATGAAGGAAAAGCAGTGTACTAAATTTATGAAGAAATAAAAGTTTTGTCTATCACGGATTTTTCTTATGCTATTCTTTGGTGTTACGAATGCTATTTTATCAAAATCCAACATCTGCAAATAGAAAGAGTATATTTTCTTTTAGAGAATAAATTGTGAAATATTAGACATTTTATTTACTTGTATTTTTGGTAAATTTATTTTTAAGTAAACAAATAAATGAAAACTATAATATGTATGAACTTCACATCATTTTTGATAAACATATACTTCAATGTTAATTTGATCATATATAAAAATCTATCAAAATCATTGCTTCAACAAGATAAAGAAATGAAAATAAATAAAAAATAATTTTTATACTTTCTGATTACTTAAAAATCAGTGGTCAAATGAAGTTATGAAGTTTGGCATACACTGTGCGGATTGCTTTTTCCCCGTTAATTTAAAATCATGTGACTTTCTATTCGATTAGTACATAATTACACTTTTTGCAAATATATAATATAGCTTTTGGTTCAATGGATTAATTGCTACTGAAATATAAAAACTTCTTATTATGGGTAAACTAATATAAATATAATTTCTAACAGGATAAAACTCATTTATTTCACCATCATACATGGAATACACTCATTTACATGAAAAGATTTTAATCCTTTGGGCTAGGAATGTTCTAGTAGAAATAAATCTTTTTCTAATTATGTTATGTTAGATAACAATCAAGAAGAGTAAAAGAGAAAAATAGATTCTTTCCCTTTCCCTAGACTAAAAATTGTATACTATATATTATTTTTCGTACTCATTCTATAAAGTAAAAATAAAAATATTAAAATTCAAAAAGTAATATTCTATGGATCTAAAGAGTTACACATTTTGTTGTCAATTCACAAAGAATTGAACTTTCTTTGCCTTTTGAGAATTTTATTTAATCAAGCTCCCAATTCACAATAAGATAGCCATCAATTCTAACTTGAAATTGATGAACATGTCTATAATAAAGAGAAAAACTTCAAAGAATATTTAGATATTTAGTTCTAATTATTTTTTTAATTTATTTAAATAAATTGAATTCAATTCCATTCTTTAATTTCCTATTAAAACTCTTCTTTAAATCATTGTAAAGTACCAAACTGATGTTTTATTAGGATTTTAGTTTTTTTATACTCTTTCGGTTATAATGAGCTTTAATTGGATTAGACATTTAATTTTTAATTACTTTCTAATTTATTTAAATAAGTGTATTTAATTTCATTCTTTCAATTTCTCATTAATGCCCGTTCTTTAAATGATTGTAAAGTACCAAACTGAGGTATTTTAAACAACAAAATGTGTCAAAACCATTAAACAAAAAAAGTCAAAAACATTAAGAAACTCATACTTTTATATGTAGTATAGATATAGATATAAATAGATGACGATAAGTCTATGATAAAGCATAAAAATTTTAAACATGATTGTCACACAAATTTTGAAACCCAACAGACAGTTTTTTTTCCTCCAATATTATTGTAGGCATCGAAATTTTCTTGGTTAATTATATTTTATTATAATTCAAGTCATGACCCACTAATTAGTAATTGAGATTTGGCAAAGTTAAATAGACTAAAAAAAATTGGCTAAAGATCCTTTAAAATATCTTGGGTTATGGCAATGGTCCAACCCAAAATTTTGTCCTTAATAATGGGTTTTTAGTTCACAAGTAACCCATTAGAGTAGGAAACCCTATTTTTAACTATAAATACGGTTGCCCTTCTTTAGACCAAAGGGACAGCAAGAAGGGGAGACGACAGAAGATAAAAAAATGTCATAGATGAATTATTCCAAGTGGTTGTAGTTCTCTGTGCACTTCGACACTTAAATCCTCAAAATCTTACAAGATCTTCAAGTTCCTCAAGCATTCAAGTCCTTAGGTACTAAGAAATCTTCAAGTGTTAAATTCTTCAACTGCTGATAAATCCTCATGTCTTTAAAACGTTGAATATTGATCAATCCTTAAGTATTTGAGTCCTCAAGTGCTAATAAATATTCAAATCCTTCACAGATCGAGAGAAGTTCTTCCTCAAGATTTGTTCAAGCGTTCAAGTCCGTAAGTTTCATAGATCGAGAGACATTATTCCTCAAGATCTACTCAACTGTACAAATCCTCAAGTATTGCCAAAGTGTTCAAGTTTTCAAGTTCAAGTATCTTCGTAGATCGAGAGACATTCTTCCTCGAGCTCTACTCAAGTGTTTAAATATTCAAGTAGTGAAAAATCTTCAAGTTCTTTGATTTTCATAGATCGAGAGACATTCTTCCTTGAGATCTACTGAATTGTTTTCCAACGGACAAGTCTTCTTTTCTCTTTCAAGATTTCATATTAATTTGAAAAGCTCAATCAAATGTAACAATGATAAAATTGAAAGTTACCATATGTATTATTCAGTTGAAAAGTTGTTGTATGTACATAACCCTTCGACAATATAAGTAAAGTTTAGGGTTATTAACTCTTTGCCCCCTAAAGTAAAGGGCAATTATACTTTACTTCCTTAAACTAAAAAAATTGCACTTTGCCTACCATTTACGCTATCAATTAAATGACTAAAATGCCCTTATCACTATATTTTACATTTTCAAGTTTTTTATTTTTTTATAATGGTTTGATGATTATTGTAAATTAAGAAAAACAAACTATAAATAAATGGATATCTTTGTCTTTGAGAGTGAACATTGTGAGAAAAACATGACTCAAATTATATCCAACATTGCAATTTGCACACGTTTAGCCCAAAATAAAAAGCAAGTAAAATACTAAAGCAGAACGACAAATTATAAAACTTTTACAAACAATCTATTGCCACACGAAGCCCTTGAAGAGAAAATTCCAATAGAAAATTTCACTAAGAAGCCTACTATGATAAGCGTGTTATCACTGTGAAAATTACTATTATTCAAAATAATATCAAATAAACTCCTTAAATCGTTAAAAAATAACTCCATAAATTATGAGAATTCTTTTTTTTTATATAATTATCATGCTACTATCAAAAGTTCAAAATATGAGAAAACAAAAAATAGTGACGGGGCATTTAGTTATTTGACAGACTTTTATTGACAGTGTTAGAATGGTAATGGATGAATAGTGTATAGGGGCAAAATGTAAACTTTTTAGTTTAGGGGGGTAAAATATAATTATTACTATACTTTATGGGAGTAAAGCGTTATTAACTCTAAAGTTTATTATAGACTAAGAAAGAGACAAAAGCATATGTAATTTGAATTGAAAATGCAACAACTAGTACATGTAAATCAAAGATGAATTCTATAATTTAATTTTTACTTCCCACATATATGAAGTTGATAGAATTGTTCTTGATTCTTCAAACTTATTACAGGGAGATGTGCTTATTTTAGAAGGCAAAAATTACATGATATTATATGAAAGGTTAATCCAAAACTTAAAGAAAAAAGGTTAATCCTTAATTATTTTGTAGGTTATGTATTTTAATCCCAATTAATTAGGGTTATATCTTCATGAGTTTAGTATGCTATACAAGTACATGTGACTAATTCAATTGCTATAATCTTAAAAACTATAAACAATTTGTAATGAAGAAATTAAATGAAAGAAGTTAATCAAATGAAATAATGTATATACATCTGCCCTTTTATTATATCGCTTGCAAAGCTCGTGTTCAATTCCTAGTGCATATAAAATTTATGAGTTGCCTAATTTTTTGACATTTATTGTACCAAAAATACCCTCAATTTTGTACTTTATAATAATCTAAAGAAAGGACATTAATGAAAATTATAGAAATTATAGTAGAATTAAATTCAACTTAGTTTAATAAACTAGAAAAGTCACTATGAATTAAATGTCTAATCCCATTAAATCTCATCATAACCAAAAGAGTAACAAAAAATTAAAATCGTAATAAAACATAAAAAATAATTAAGACAAACATTAAGTACAAAATAAACAAAAAATGATAGTTGTGCACAAAAATTTTGAGTACAAAACGATATTGAAAATCAAGAATAAATAATCAAAAGGTCAATTCTATTGATTAAATCAATAAAACTACACAACTCTTATTTTGTATTTTTCTACTTTTATGCACACTTCATTGCAAACCCTTAGTATAATTTGGTCATCATCAAAACATGATTATCAAAACTGGGGTTCAACAATCTCCCCCTTTTGATGATTACAAATCATTTGGACAATTCTAAAAAACAATCATAAGATATGAAGTATAAGTCAAGAAGTTTTGTCCATATATGAAGCATAAGTCAAGAAGTTTTGTCCATTATTTTCTCCTCCTTTTCTCAGGCATCATCAAAACATAAGAAAAATAATGCAATTTAAGCTCCCCCTAAGTTTATTCTTTCCCTTGAAAGATGAATACAATACACATGAGTACATAGAGAATAAGTCAAGTTATTCAAAAAAATTCTTCCCTTTAAGAATATGTATTCAATAAGATATGAGGGAATTCATGCAAATAATTAGGATCAAAACAATTTTTGTTCATTCCTTACCAAAAAGCATCATCAAAACAATGAAGAATGTGCGATGCAATTTCTTGTAATGCAAAATAATCTATTTAAAAAAGAGAATGCTCCCCCTTTCATTTGCAAGTAGTGACTTATTATAGACAAAAATTGGGAATACATATTCCCTAGCATTCTAAACAAATTCAATCACATAGATGAACAACATTTAAGAGAACATAGTGCACCTTAGAAAAATGAGAGCATATTCTTAACACAAAATTTTAGATGTTACCCATTTCAATGTCATCTTAGCTCATATGCTTTGAACACCCTCCATTGGATGCTATAATCTATCTTGAATTTTTTGGTGCTCTCCAAGCACACCTACATGCAAAGTTAGGCAACAACTTTTGGTACCCAAACTTTCTTGGGTCCAATTGGATTAGTAACATACTTAATCACCCAAATATAACTTATTCTCAAATTTTCATTTCTTTTAACATAACAATTTTTCTTTATATGGCCATGTTGATGACAATAATTACAAATAATATTCTTATAGCCATAAAAAGAAGATTTAGATTTAACAAAGCACAAATCATTTTTTCTAAATGTTATAAAATTTTTGTTCAAAAACATATTTCTAGTTCTTTTTTTTTCAAAAACATTTTCTTTCTTATTTTTCTAAATATAATCAAGATCATCTAATCTCTTCTTAAATGAAGCTTGTTCTTCTATGATCTTGGTTTATCGAACAAATTTTTCTTTCAAAACATCATTTTCTTTTGTCAAAGAGTTATTTTCATGCACAAGTTTTGAGTTGGCACTCAATAAAGCATTAACTTTAGATTTTTAACTCTTTGTTCTTAGCATGTGATTCTTTCAAACATTCATGCGTTTTAAAAATAAATGATTCAACATCATCATCATCATCATCACAAGAATCATAACTAGAGGATATCTCATTATTGCCATGAGCCATAAAAGCCATTTGATCATCCTCATATTCTTCTTCAACTTCTCCATCTGAATTGCAATCATCCCATGTAATTTTGAAGTTGTTGAAGTGAGGCTTCCTTGATCCTTTCTTCTTCTTGGATGGGCTTTCATTTGCAAAATGTCCGACTTGGCCAAACTTGAAGCATCTATTATTTTGAGAAGCTTTTAATGCTATGCTTCTATTGGCCCTTGCTTCCTCCTCATCTTGTACCTTGTATTTCATCTTCAATTCAAATGAGGTTAGAGAATTGCTCAAATAATCAATAGGCATAGAATTCAAATTTTTAGATTCTTCTATGGAAATGGATTTAGATTCCCATTCCTTAGGTAAAACATTCAAAAAATTTCTATTCTTTTCACCCAATGAATATTCTTTACCCAAACCTTCCAAATATTTTACAATATCATTGAACCTACAATACATCTTGTGTATAAGAGATGAGGTTCCATTTTGAAGGATTCATATTTAGCCACAAGAAGTGACTTCTTTTGTTCTCTAATATCTTCATTTCTTTCATGGATTTCTTTCAATTTATCCCATATCTCCTTGGCAGATTTGTAACCTTTTACTTTAGAAAATTCAATTGCATCCAAAGCATTATACAAAATATTTATGGCTTTAGCATTTAAAGATAAATTTACTTTATCTTATACACATTTAATTCAAATCTAGTCTTAGGCCTTAATCTATGAGTATTTTCATCAAGAATATTGGCCTCAAAAGGACCTTCATAAATAATATGCCACAAATCAATGTCAATAGATTTAACAAAAATTTTCATTCTATCTCTCCAATAAACAAAATTAATTCCATTAAACATGGGAGGTCTAGAAATAGAATTCCCCTCTAACTTCAAAGAAAGCTTTATTGGTTTCCATAATCTTTACTCTAATGCAATTTAAGCAAAATAAAGAGACCAATGCTCTGATACCAATTGTTGGCTCCAAAAGCTACCTAAGAGGGGGGGTGAATTAGGTTGTTTCAAAAACAAACCTTTTTAATGTGCTTAATAGAAATGCAACAAATAAGCACTTAAGGCAAATGAATATAATAAATATTCAACAATTAAAACTTAAAGAACAAATATAAAGATAGAGATAGAGAGTATCAAACCAAACTCCCAAACTTCTCAAGTTTGGAATATTTCCACTAGTAGTGCCTCTTCAAAGAAGGTGAGGAATAACCTTTTGTACGCAAGGTAGGCTCACCCTTGCACCAAATAAGTCCCTCTAGTTGAGCCAAAGGGTTTTACACAACAACCTCACTTTTGTACATTATTATCCCTCCACTCTTACACTTGAAGATCACTCACTAGTCTACTCTTGCTCACACTAATTTCCTCTAGTTGAGCCAAGAGAACTCTTGTGTACACTACTCAAACCAATACAACCCACAATAGGTTAGCTTATTTCTTCCCAAATAGCTCTTACAAGTGTTTGTATTGAATGAAGTAGTTCTACTCTCTATTTTTATATTTACAGACTTGGGGGTATTTATAGAACCCCAAAAAATGCTTCCAACAACTCTTTAACGGCTATTTTCTGTTTCCTGAGAAACTAGCCGTTTGGCCTTTTGAACGGCAGATGCTGTGAGTGTGCGTCCGAACGAACTAGTAGTTGGACCTTTCGGACGTCCGATGTAAGGCCTCTGCGTCCGGTAATGCGTCCGATAAAAGTGTTTCAAATGGTTGTATGCGTCCTATAGCTTCGATAGAAACTCCTTCATTTTGAGCTCTTTTCTTCGGACGGTCATGTGCGTCCTACAGCTTTTGGTTGTGTTTCGGATGTTCTCCTACATCCAAGGCTGCTTTAGATTCTTCTTTGTCTGACGCTCCCTTGCATCCGAATTGTTCTACTTTTTTGCACACTTGATTGCATATTAACCATTAGTATGATGTGGTCATCATCAAAACATGATTATCATAACTGGGGTTCAACAATTTTAAATTTCAATCTTGTCAATTGTTAGTCCCACACACTGCATTTTTAAATTTTAGTATTGTCAATTGTCGGTCCCATACACAACCAGCATTTCGTGTGTCTTTTCAATTTGTAATCCCACACACCATACTTTTAAATTTCAGTATTGTCTATTATCAGTCCTATACAGACTTTCAAATGTCTTTTCAATTATTAGTCCCATGTACCGGACTTTTAAATTTCAATATCAATTAATTGTCTCACACACTAGACTTTTAAATGTCTTTTCAATTTACAGTCCCACACAACAAGACTTTTAAATTTCTATTTTGTTAATTGTCGGTCTCATATACCAGACTCTCAAATGTCTTTTCAGTTTACAATCCCACATACTAGACTTCAAAATTTCAATATTGTCAATTATCAGTCCTACACATCAGACTTTTAAGTGTCTTTTCATGTGTATAAGGCATTCGTTGTTCCATACACCGGACTTTTAAATTTTAGTCTTGTCAATTATCAGTCCCACACAAACGACTTTCAAATATCATTTTCATTCATAGTCCCACAAAAAGGACTTTTAAATATCAGCTTTGTTAATTGTCAGTCCCATATACTAGACTTTTAAATATCTTTTTAATTCATGTTCCACATAGTGGACTTGTAAATTTTAGTATCGTCAATGGTCAGTCCCACACAGTGGACCTTCAAATGTCTTTTCAGTTCACAGTCTGACGAATAAGCCTTTTACTTTCCTGTCATCTCAATTTCAATCGTTTTAGTCTATAGTTCAATTTCCTATCATTTTGATCTAAATGCTTTTGATTGTGAACTACTTGACTTATATCTAAGGTGGGATATATAGGCAGCTCGTTACTAGCTTCTCATTGTAATTTGCAGTCTGAATTACGCTTGACCTAATTCTCAAGTTGAGAAATGTAGGTAGCTCAACTAGAGCCAGTCACAATTTTAGCACTCTTCAATATATTTAGTTCTTATTATTTCTTTTGTTATCGTTGTCTATGTGTCTTGTTCTTAAAAAGATTTAAAATTTAGTTGGTCTTTCAAAGTATGTCTTTTGGATTTTGTTCATTGTTCTTAAGTTTTCTATGTTGTCATTCCAACATCTGTGTACAAAAAAAAAAATAGGCAACTTCATGCTATGTTTTCCATGTAGGTACAATAGGAATAAGATATCTACATTCTGAGGAGTACACTACAAGCTCAAATTCAAGGATATTGCAAGCACTCTTGTGTCAAAAAACTGGACAGTTAAAGAATCAAGTTAACATCTAATAAAGATTTTTGGCATCTCTCAAAGTTAAAGCAAGCACGAGATGATCAAAAGACTGGATGATAGAGAAATTACCAAGTCAAAAGCATTGAAGTATAGCATAGGTTTATTTTATATTTAATTTTGTAATAAATAAAGAAACAAGTGAATGGTGGTGGCAATGACAATGACTCAATCCTCCAGGAATGGCAATATTTTCCCTTAAATTTTCTCTTTCGTCACCCCGAAAACTTTAGATTCACCAAATTGGCTCTATAGTTTTCCATCCTTATCCGATAATGTCAATTTGTATCTGGTTTCTAGCCACTTTGGTCAAAATTTGGTGATCTGCAATCTTTGTCTAGAACTTTTTCGAGTTTCCGACAATGAGGGGCTAGTTGTAGATACCAAATTTTGATGTACTTTTTACTTTTAAGTGCAAACTTGGGAAAATATATATATATTTTTTGTGTTTTTCAAGACAAAGTCTCAATTTAACAAAATTTATGTTTTCCAGGTGAAACAATCATTTTAAAATAAAATTTTGAAAGGTAATGGCAAAACGGTCTTTTCATAGTTAAGTGACACTTTCTAATTTTAAACTTCCTAAATTCACTTTCATGTTTTTAACCATATTGGTAAATTTTTTTAGGTTTTGGAATCTATTTTTGAAGAATTTTTAAAATTAAATATTTTTTAATCTCAAATGCACGCTTTTAAGATAATAGTATTTCAAGTGTCACTTAGATTAAAATTTATGTTTTCGATATTTTTACTTGTTCTCAATGATTATTAGAATATTGTAACAAATTCAAATTTTTTTTCCATTTTGCAAGAAATCAGTACAAATTACAGTGTCGGATAAAAATCGAGCCACGTTTTTTGTAAAATGAATTCTTCAGACCCATGCCCAAACTTTATCGAAATCAAAAAAAATAATTAAAATATAAAAAAAGAGAAAAAAGGAATTGAACCTCCCAATTTGAGAGGTCCAATAAAATTTAACCCCACCACCTTCTTCCATTTTTTTACTCTTCCCAACACCCCTACCAAATGCTTGACACCCCTCCCTTTTACCCCTTTCCCCCAATTCACGCAGCTCCCTCTCTCTCAATCTCGTCATCTCCTTCTTTTTACCTTAGTTCCTCTTTTATTATCCTCCCATTTTTAGCCAAAACTCCCTTCGAAGAATTCATCCTCTTTTCCATTCTTTCTCTTAAGCACACATACAAAGGCCTGACACCCTCCAACTATTTTACTCTCAAACCAAAAATTCCCTCACTTCCTTTTTCAACACAATCCACACACACCCATACACAAACTTCATTGCTAGTGTTTATCATCTGAAGTATTGCTCTAAACATTCTGTAAGTTTAGTGCTTTGGCTTCTTTATTGTATATATATATTTTTTTCTTTCTAGTCTTAAATTTGCTTTAGTTTTTCCTGTGATCTAATATATTATTATTATTATTATTATTTTGAATTTTTGTCCTAGCTATCCATGCTAGTGAGATTCTGTTAGTGTGAATGGATAATAGATAAATATTTGTAGTGTTGGGATCAAACGCAGAATAAATGCAAATAATGAGAAATTAAGAACACAATAATTTAAAGAAAAACAGGCTACAACATGAAATATGAATGACACATCAGATTTAAAGTGGTTCACCTTAATTATCAAGCGTACGTCCATGGGGAGAAAATCCGTTCTTTATTATGAGAGAAAACACCCGTACAAGAATGATACAATTTGACTCCCAAACCCAAACCTTGTACAATGCCTCTCACCACAAGTATAGGACTATATGGTTCTTAAATTGTATTTCTCTTCTTGTGTCGTGTCTTTGTAATTAAGCAATATATATAATTATAGAGAACATTAGTTGGTCACCACTCCAAGTAATATAGGAAATAACTTGTCTTACAACCTAAACTCTATATAAATAAGAAATTATTTTGCAACTAATTTAAGTAAATAAACTATTAGAAACTACTTACTCCCCATAAAAAAGAAATTACCTAAAAGAAAATTAGCCAATTTCCTAACAAATCTCAACCTTGGCCAATATTTTTTTTAGCAAATGCAAACCAACTAAGAAAATATATAACTATTTGCCTTCTACCACCAATTTACATGGTGACTAGATTAAACACTGAATCAATATAGTCCTGTCTCTAAGTGATTCAATCAACAAATGAACATGTTAGCTAATCGAGTCCAACATTTAGCCAACTAGTGAGAGGGGCCTTAATTTACCCTCATCCTTAGCAGGATTTTTCTTCTCACCACCATTTGCAACTTGGAAGCAACCTTGGATCCTTCTACTCCCAACCCATTGAGTTAACCAAATGGTACAAATCATAATACTTCTTCTCTTCGAACAGGACTATTCAGCCATGTGTGGTTTAAAGACTCCGCATTCGATGAAAACCTTGTAGTCTTAGAGTCTAATAGGATCAAGGAAATTAGATTCTTTCGCATTTTTGGGACATGCCACTCCACCCAAAAATAAACCACCTCCAAATAATATTTTGATTTTCACCACTTTAACACCTGTGACTACAAAACTACATCCGTCACCCAAATTCAAAAAAGTTTGTCTTCTTTAGCTCAAGTGCATCAAAATATTTTAGCTGGGAGCAAACATGTGAAACACAATCAGAATCTAAAATCCAACATAGAAGAAGTATTCAAACCTTTTGGAGATTGTGAGCATATCTCCACTTGATGCAATATATCCAAAATCAACATTGGACTCCACCATTTTCGGAATTACCAGCATTAAATTCACCGTCAAGTATCATTCCTTTCCGATTCTCTTCCTGAGAAATCAACACATCTTCTTGTATCTCACTGTTGTTTGCCTTCTTTTGAGATAACTGATGACTGCACATTCTTGAGCACCAAAGTGTTTTTCTGACAAACCAGGGGCATCACCACACTTTCGTAGGAATAAGAAACCCCGAGTTAAGAAGTAAAAGAGCCTAATATTCCTTCTCAATTTCAACACAAACCATTGAAGATAATCCAAAATTCTGTTGTTTTCAAGTAAAGAACCAAATCGAATTTATGTACTTCGATTCAAACTCTTCCCACTCATCATCCTTTGTGCTTTTCAGCTTCCCATCCTTTCTCTTCAACATTTTTTTGTCACGTCTTTTTGAACAATGATTTCCTTTACTTTTCAATCCCGTAGAATAAAACTCGTAAATGCATTAAATTGTTGAATTGGAAATTTTCACTAATCCACTTACTGATCTCAATAGTTGATCAAAATTCAACTAAGCTCTGATAGCAATTTGTTAGGATCAAACACGAATAAACACACTAATGAGAAATCAAGAAGACAACAATTTAAAGAAAAAGAAACCATAATATATATGAAATATGAGTGACTAATAAAATTTAATGTAGTTTGGCTTAATTACCAAGCCTATGTCCATAAGAGCAAAACTCATTCTTTATTTTTAGAGAAAACACTCATACAACCATACACTTTGTATCACAAACCCAACCCTTATTTAACCTCTCTCACCTCCATAAACACTCTCACCACAAGTGTAGGATTACATGGTTCCTAACTTGTATTTTCTCCTCTTGTGTTGTGTCTTTTTAATTAGCCAATCCACGTATTTATAAGGAACATTAGTTGGTCACCACTCCAAGTAGAAATAACTTGTCTTACAACCTAAGCCCTATACAAATAGGAAATTACTTGGCAGGTACTCCAAGTAAATGATTAGGAAACTACTTACTCAACTCCATATAGAAGAAATTACCTAAAAATTTGGCCAATTTCCTAACAGGCAATTGTAAATTTTTCATTTTGTCTTAAATAAATTGAACATCAGCTCCTTGATTTAAACCTACAAAAATTTTAAAAAAATAAATAGAAGGAAAATAATAATGATAATTTTTTTATCTTGTATGTATTTATGTTTTTGTTTGATCTTCAACATGGTAATCAATGAAAAATGAAGAACGGAGACTTTGGTTCAAAATCTTGAAGAAATTAAGTTAAGAAATGGTCAAATAGGTCTTATGAGTAGTCTTTGCATTTTGCTTAGTTTGTCCAAATTTTGACTGTTTCTTCATTAGATATTATTATATTAATATTCTACTCTAGGGATGATCAAATTGGTATAGTAATGTGTTAATTTTGGTCAGGATTTGAGAAAGATAGAAAGATAAAACTAAAAAAATAGAGGTAAAAAAAAAAAAGAAAAAAAGAAAAAGAAAACGTCATTTCCATGGCAAAACATGAAGGATAGAAGGAATTGCTTCAATTTTGCATCTAGCCTCCCATATTTCCCTCAGTTTGTAATTTAAACCTAGTAGTGTTAAGGCTTTTAAATTCACCCCAAAAAGTTTAGTTTTTTAAGTAGTTTTCAATCAAATCCATGAAGTTAATTGTTCCAAGACTCCAAAACCTTTTAAAAATTACATTTTGTCTTCAAAACTTTCTAAAATTTCAATTTGATCCTTAAACTTTTGTAAATTATGTTTGTGGGCCCTTAAACGTCTTTTGAAATTGTAATTTTTAACCTCAAGAACTTTGTAGGTCTTGCAATTAGACCTTAAAAGTTTGTTTGTTGTTAATTAAGCTTCTTTTCTTCATAATTGTTGTTTTGATACTAGACTTCTCTACCTTTTTAGCATATTGATACTTTAATTGCATGGGCATGACACAAATCACTCCTTAAAGCTTCAATTTGATTTAATTAAGTCCTTTTGCTTTGAAATGCCTCCTTTTAGCTCCCTTTGTGATAAAATTGCCATAACTTTACTTGTTTAAATGGTTTTGTTAAATGATAATATCCTTCTACTTGCCTAAGTCTTGTAAATACTTAGTTTTGGTTTTCTTAGCGTTGTTAGTGCCAGGTTGATGGGGTGCGGTACTTTTAACCTGTTTATTCATGTTAGTTAGGATTAGAACCCCAACACTATTGTCCTCCAAGAGAAACATTTCTAGACTCTATTATGCAGAAGGGTTAAATACAGTAAACCTCCTTAAGGTTTTGGCTGTTTTGCACTAACCCCCTAACGTTATTTTTTTTCCCACTATACCGCTATGACTAACCGTCAAATGTAACTCCACTGTTAGTTTTTCACAAAGACAAATTTATCCCTAAAGGTTAATTGCGGTAAACCCCTTTAAAGTTTAAGTGAGATTTCACTTTATCTTCTCATGTAAGTTTTGTATCATTGGTATAAAAATAATTGAATACTATTGTCAATATTGTTAAAAAATATGAATATTCTCGAAATTAATTAATAAACTTATTCTAATTTTTTAATTAAGCTTTCTTCAATATTTAAGATTTAAAAATACAGTAAATAATTAATTTTAAAATTTTTGATGAATTATTAAAGGTATTTCATCTAAATTATTTTAACTTGAGTTTTTATTTATATTTATAAAGTTACTTCGTGTAATTGTTAAATTATATTAATAAAGGAAAAAAAAAGTAAGTAGAAAATTATTTTAAATAAACATAAAGAAAAGTAAAAAGAAAGATATAACTTTAATAGATAATTATGGGTCTTGTAGATTTAAAATTTTTTTTTACATGAAAATAAAATATAATGAAAAGATCGAAAAATACTTACATTATTAGAAATTTTTTGTATTTAAATTTTTTTCACAAGTATTTTTAAAGAACCACTGGTGTTGGTGGGCATTATTATAATTATAGTTGTTTTGATAATATTTTTATATTGATTAATGACTAAAGCATGTTAATTGACACAAAACATAATTAGGGACTAAAAATGACAAATATAATTAAGGCATTTTATGGGGTTAATTTTATACTTTCTTGTAGTGTCTAGGGGTAAAAATATCTTTCTCAGCTTTCTAATAGTCAAATTGGTAATGTGTACTAACGGAAGGGACAAAGTGAGAAAAAAATAATGTTAGGGGTTTAGTGCAAAACAACACAAACCTTAAAGGGGTTTACTGTATTTAACCCTATGTGAAATATGTGCTTTATCGCTACTTGTTTTATTGCTTTACTTAATTATTCATTTACCACTTTCTTAGAGTATTTACATGGTGTAATGTCTCGTGTAGGTACATATAGTGTATTGACCCTAGAGATGGGGCAACTTTTTGTAAAAGGTTTAAACCTAATGTAAATAGATAGAGTTATGTGCTATGTGTTTATTGCTTTCATTATGACCAATATATTAGAATATTATGTTTTATTTGTTTATGTACTGTGTACATTTATTTGTTTATTAGCTTGTCTAGAATATTTATTGTTTGTAAATATCTTTTGCTCATATTCTATAACCAGTCCAATTGTAGTATAGAAAATTTCTCTTCCTGTGTTAGTCCAATGCTGGGGCAACAAGTTTTCCTACTCTCCGCGCTTTTTTTGCATGTTATTTATGCCTTCATTTTATTCCTTCCAAACTGAATATAAATCAGGTTTAATTTCTTAGAAATATGAATTAAATCTCGCAACAAGTTTTACCAAAAGTGAAAGGGTACCTAGGTTGTGCATAGAGTAATCTAACATTTCCTTTCCTCAATAGGACTCCCAAATCCTTTTTCTTTTATTTTCACAGACCAGGAGTCATCTATTGTAGGATTTTTTTTTAATATTTATATTACCTATTATTTATTCTTTATTATATCTTAAATATTTGAAAACTCTTCCTTTTACTTTTCCTTCCACTTTTAAGATTTTTCCTTTCTTTTAATTTTAGATCAGTGTCCCATGCACTTTGCACATTAGGTGGCAACTCAATTTTTGCTTTATTTATTTTTATAAAACCTTATTCTAGATTGTTTTTCGGTCTTTAAAACCTCACTTTTCAAAGTCCCATTTTTATTCTATTTTTGTACTATTAATATACTGATATTTATTTCGTCTTTATTTGTATTATTTCATTTTTTCCTTCTCAAAAAATGGGGCATGAGATGAACTATCTATCAAATGAATAGTTTAAGGGAGTAAACCTTCTCAATAAATTATCTGAAGAATGAAATTTTACACTAGGCAGCAGAAAATTCCCCTCCCCTCCCACCTTTTACCAAGGCTTCTTAGAGTCGATAAGAGCTTGGTGACAAAACCATCAAGTTAAGGGAAGTTCTTACCAAGACCTATTGTTCCAATTGTGATCACTCTCAAGCTATAGCTAAATCGACCGAGGGTGGAAAATTCTAGACTAAAAACAGAGGTATCCAAATTCAACTAAGCTTTTGGAAATTATTTTTCAGAAAGGGAAATCGCCAATTTAGTAATTTAACATTTTTGCTTTGGCCAAATTAATCTGTCAACTTTTATTTTAATTGTACAGCGTTCTTTAACTTAACATTTTTAGCCAATTTCATCCTTTTGTGGAGGAGCCACTCAAATAAATTATTCTGTTCAAGAACTCCAACAATACCGAGAGTAATTTAGGCAATAAAATAATATCACTATCTCCTATTCACCCCATTATCTCCCCTACTCCTACCTACTTGAAGTTGAAGCTAACTGGCATCTATCTCTCTGACCAAAATACAATGCAAAACCCTATCACAACCCAAATTCCAAATCATCCCATCTCAATAAAACAACTACAGAAACAGTCCTTCCCAAGATGCATTTGTATTGCAACTTGCACGCCATAAAAGCCACCATTCTATTTATTTTTTGTGGAGGTCTGCTGCTTCACTTCCCCTCCTTTTTTTCTTCAATAACAAAATTGCTCTCTTGACTTCCCAATATTCTCCATTTTGTACTCTTTTGCTCTTAGTCTTTTTACAACACTCTCCGCCACTGCCCTTATTATCTCCTCGAATATCTCTTTCTTTGCAATAAATTTACCTTTTCTTACCTTCACTACCTGATTCAAACCAATAAGAAAAACAACATTAAAATTTCAAAAAAAATAAAAAATAAAGCCCATCTGCACAAAAAAAAATGTATTTCAAAATTTGAAAAAAAAAATTAATAGTTGTAGTATTCTTGGTTGTTAATTGTTTGACTTCCAGGTTTCAATTGTAGTCATCAATATGGTAGCATACGTCTTTGAAAAGGAAATTAGAAGAACCGCAGGGATAAGTGCTATTATTATTCGCTGTTATAAGATGTGTATGGTAGTTATTTTTTTTTTTAAAAAAAAAAAAAAAATTGGTGTTAGCTGGTGATTCAGGAACAGGGCCATTGTCTTGGACACTTCCTTGGCACAAACAACAAGGATGGAGAGGTGAGGCTATTGTCTGATTTAAGTCAAAAGATTAATAAGTCCAAAATAAAAGATGAAGGATTAATTTTACTAAAGAAAAAAGTTAAAGGAATAAATTAGCAATTTTCCCTTTAAAAAACAACTATTTTGTTATTTAGTAATACTTAAATTTTGTCCTTTTTCTTAGATTGCACGTATGCAAAGTCTAGTTGCAAACTATGTTGGTAAGCCAAATCGAAACAATACTTTTGTTTCCTTAACAGTAATTCCTATCAATTGTGTGAATCCTGAAACAGTAGCATGGGAAAAGGGCAATCAGAAATTTCAAATTTTGAAAAATCAACATCCACTGAATTTTCAATTTCAGGAGCTTATTGAGATCGTTAAAATTGAAATTCTTTTGTGGATTTCAACAATTGATAATAGGAACTATTTTCGAAATAAAGATGTTTACTGCAACATGTTCACTAGAGAAATTGAACTAAAATATACTGGATTTAATATTGAAGCATCAAAAGAAACTGATGTAGTGTTGATGAATTATATGAATCTTGTTGAAGTTTTCATGGATATAGTAAGAAAAATTATTGCATTTTATAATCTCATGGAGTTTGAATTTTCTATTCAATGTTACTAAATCATGTCTTTTCTTTATTAATTAGGATAAATAGTTACCAACATTTTCCAACATTGTCTCAAGGGCTTTAGTCCTAGAAGTCATATCAACAGGGTCTCAGCGTGGAAAACTTTGATGGAACCTTGCAAATTGTATGATATAGCTTTCCTATTAATTTCTCTTATTAGCACTTGGACGATCACTTCATGCAAAAAATTAAAGAAAATTTAACACGAACATAATTACATAATAGATCTTTTAGTGTACAACAACTGACATATCTTCAGAAACTAAATCTATAGATATTTGCGGAATATCAAGTCATCACACCAATTATTCCAATCTAGAGAAGCATATTTTTAACATATTGTAAAGAATTTGGTAAAGGTACATGGCGTATCATTGATATTTCCATTTGAAAGCATCAACATGAGATTCATTTCCACATCAGTTCCATTTGAAAGCATCAACATGGTATTCATTTCCATTCCATCAATTTCAGGAGTAAAAAGTCACATGAAAATTATCAATTGAGGGACCTAGAGATACTAACGGTGAACTATGTAGGAATGCTCAAGACGGGGTACCCTGTCAATTAAGTTACTACTCGGCCTGACCCAGTCGCATTGGGTTAGGAAAAAATTGATGCGGTACTAGGTACATATACATAGGGTTCCCCGTCATATAGGAACCCATTAAAACAGGGTTGGATAATCGAGTACCCAACACAGTCCAATAATTATGACATTTTTTTTGGTTTAAAATTTTAAAAGGTAACAAAATTCACTACGAATTATACAGGTACCCTTACAAATTGGAAGAGAATGAGAAAATAGCCATTAATATTTGGCAATAATGAGTAAAATTATAAAATTAACCTTGTAAAATGGATCGGGTCGAATATTGCCAAACTACTACCTAACTCGGTAATTTTAATACATAACCCTCTAATATTGTTGATTGAGTACCCTATTTTATGAGTTGGAATAGGTGATAGATATTCCGCAATTATTTACAGATGTTTGCAAAATGTCTAGTCCTCGTACCAATTATTCCATTCCGTGAAAGGACTCATATTTCTAACATATTGTAAGAATTTGGTAAAAGTACATGAGGAATTGTTGAGATTTATTTAGTTACTTAGGGAATTGTTGATATTGAAAGTACTTGTTAATCCAACTGAAAACAAGTTATACAACTTGGAAACGATCTTAAAATAAATATCAACGATCCCTACATACCTTTACCAAGTTCTTTACAATATCTTAGAAATACGCTCTTCTAGGTTGGAATAATTGGTACGAGGCCCCTATTGATATGACTTCTAGGACTATATCCCTTTAGATAATTTTGGAAAATATAGCTAATCATTTATCTTATGAATAAAAAAATGCACGACTAGTAACACTGATTAGGAAATTTAAACTCTATGCGGTTATAAAATGCAATAAGTTCATGTACCATATCCACGAAAATTTCAACTGGATATATATCATTCATCAAAACCACATCAATTCCATTAGATGCTTGTTTTAACTCAATTGCTCTAGAGAACATCTTATAGTAAGCATCTTGTTAGCATTTGGGAAATACTTCCTATTATCCACTGTCGAAACCCATAAAGGAATTCAATATCGGCCATCCTAATAAGCTCATCCATAGATGACACTAAAAATTCAATTGCCGTTGATTTTTTGAGTTCGTAATTTCTGATTACCTTTTTCCCAATGCTACAGTTTCAAGATTCACAGAACTGCTGTGAATAACTAAAGAGGAAGCAAAAGTATTCTTACCACTTGGCTTGGTAATATAATTTGCTGTTAGACTTTTCATATGCATAATCTAGGAAAAAGGACAAAATTAAGTGTTACTTAATAACATAATAATAACTTTTGAAAAATAATTTAAAAAACTTAGTTGAATTTTGATACCTTTTTTTTTTTAATCTAGAATTGTCCACCTCAGCTAATTTTCACGAAGGAAAGAATTAGCTATTAGCATAACTTAACTGACAACAATTGAAACAATAAGCATTTATAAGATCTTTTCTTTACTTAATGGTTTTACAATGAAGCTATTATTCATTAAGGACTTATCCAAATCAATGAATAAGGACAAAATCATGTTATCGACTCTAAGATGCGATCCGTAAGATTTGAGTCCAAATATATTTTGGTTAAAGAAGGTAAACTAGAGATTAATAGTATGTCAAATGGAGTAAGAGTCGAGATTTGCAAACAGACAAACAAATCTTATGCACAGGAAAAAATAATTCTTAATGTGCATCTAAACTAAATTTTAAATTAGTATTCAACAAATCAAACTTAATATTGAAAAAATATCACAAAAATTGAAGAAGTATCCATGTTTTTTCCTATGATTCTGTACTTATATTTTAGTATTTCTGCCTACAATTTTGCTCATACAAAAATCATTTTCTAACATTAATCTCCGTCCTATATACAAACAAACTTGATACTTCTATTTAATTCTTTTGGATAATTTAAGCTCATGTTCCTCAAGTAGTTTCCGAACATGTCCAAAAAAATATTGTTGCACTACAATTCGATTTCCAGAAATTGACCTAAAAACAAGTTCCACCACCAAAGCACATTAAAAACCATCCTTAAAAACATTTCTAGAAAACACCCAATATCAACAACTCTCTAAAGAGCTAAATACAACTAAAACTTTCAAAGGGTTGTTAAATTTTTTATATAAAATTTTAAAATAGAAATCAGAGATCATTCAGAAAACAAATATAGGCTACAACCTTATAATACTCCTCTACCCTTTACAGCATCATTCTATTTTTCTAGAGTTTTTGAAAAGCCAAAAGCCCTTGTGCCAACAAGAATTGGTCTGTGTTTATGAGTACGGAATTTTTTCTATGGATTACAGTTGTAAAACAATAAAGTAATTAGGTCAACACATCAACTCATGGAAAAAAGAATTTACAAAAAAAAAAAAAAAACCATGGATAGAGCATTAACATGAGATTCATTTCCTTTTTAGCAATTTCAGGAGTAAAAAGGCACTTGAAAAATCAAAGATATATCAACTACGAGACTTAGGAATAGAGTAGGGATGTTCATGAATGGGGTACCCAATCCATTAAGTAATTACTTGTCCCGAACCACTTACATCGGTTCAAGAAAAAATCGACTCGGTACCCGGTTAATCAGGTATCCACAAAAAGAGGGTCAGATAACATTAGGATTTTGTACTTTCCTGTAGGTTGGCCTAGTTATGTGGAAAATTAAAAGTTTGGTGACCAAAACTGCATTTTTTTTAACATAATGGGGTCTAGTTCTATGCACTATCCAAAGATAAGATACCAAAACTACAACTCTCTCCAATAGAAAATTAATTAAAATTCTTAATTCATTGACTATATTTGAGTTGCCCAAATATCTTCCTCTTATTTTTACTGTTATCCTTGACATGAGAGAACATCTAGAAGGAAAGAAAAGAAGAATTACACAAAATTTTAAGACTAACTGAGTAATACAATTAGTGGACATAATAGACAATTCACTTAAACTCTAAAATTCTCACAAACTTCACACATCATATAGTTATAGTTATGAAGAAGCCTATTAGCTTTTCTATTATAACTTAGACCACTATAACATTCATTGTGAGTAGTTGAATAAAGACAACAGTATTATTGCTTTCATTGCAAAACACAATTTTAAGTGGAATATTGAAAAAATCAAGAAATAAATTGTTAAGCTTTGACAATGGTCAAGTTGTAGTACCAAATCATCTAACTTGATCCAACTGCAATACAAATAGATGATTCAGGTCATCTTAAAAGTATGTTAGCATATCTTCACCTACAACAATAAAGGTATCAATCTCTTAACTTCGTAGAACAATTTTTTAGTGTTACATCATAAATGAATGTATACCTTCCCTCAATTTTTATTTTGTATAAATTAGCACAAATTTTTTATTCCATAGAATTTGAAGAAAAACATTATATCTTGCTATAAAAATAAAAGTAATGATATATTGCTTGGATAAAAATAAAAATGACAGAATATTATGCACTGCATTGTTTCAAGAAAGTAGTCATGTTGCAAAAAAAAATTGAAGATGTTTACAACAACATGTTCTCTAGAACGCAGTTGAGATAAAATCAATAGGATTTGACATTGAATCATAAAAAGAAACTGATGTGCTTTTGATGAATTATGTGAATCTTGTTGAAGTTTTCAACGTAAATAAACTTTTTTTCATTTCATAACCTTATAGAGTTTTAGTTTTCTAATGAGTGTTACTAAATCATGCCTTTTCTTTATTAATAGGATAAATGGTTAGTTATATTTGCCAACATTTTCTCAAGGGGTTTATGCCTGGAAGTCATATCAATAAGGTCTGAGCATGGAAATTTCAATGGAACCTTACTAATGCTATGATACAACTGTCCCATTAATTTCTCTTATTAGTACTTGGACAATCATTTTATGCAAAAAATCAAACAAAATTTAACAGTAATATACTTACATAAGAGATCATTCAGAGTGCGACAGTCATATCTTCAATAATTAATGGTTATCTTACTATGAATTGGGAGTTTGGTCTAATAAAATTGTCGAGAGAGAAAAGAAAGTCCAATTCTCTGTAAATCAGCTTGACTAAAAGCCAAAAATGCCCTTAGATTGGTGCTATATAACCATTTAAAGAAAGGGAATTATTGCAACATTAAAGAATGGAATTAAATTAACTTATTTTAATAAATTACAAAAAGTCACTAAGAATTAAATGTTTAATCTCGTAAAAACTCATCATAACCAAAAAGAGTAACAAAAAACTAAAGTTCCAATAAAACATCAAGAATAATCCAACAAAAATTAAACATTAAACATATAAAAAAAAAAAGACTATTGGGGATAGGAATGGTATTTGAGTCCAAAATTCCTATGCACATGACAATTATCTTTGAAGTTTTTTCCTTTTTCATAAATGTATGCATGAATTTCAAGATGGAATTAATGGTTCTCTTATCATGAATTTGGAACCTAATCTAATAAAATTGTCGAGAGGTAAAAGAAAGTTTATGTCTTTAAATTCATAGAGTATTGATTTTTTGGATTCTGATTGTTACATGTTGATTAATACTTTTATTATAGTTTATAAAATAAGTAAGAAAAATCGACTATGGTATACAATTTTTACTCTAGAAAAAATAAAGTTTCCATTTTTTCCTTTTACTTTTCTTGATTGTTATCTTATTTTATTATTATTATTATTATTCTTGCTTGTTATCTAACATAACATAAATTGAAAAAGTATCATGTCTATGTGAACATTCAAAGTTTAAAGCATTAAAAGTATTTTCATGTGAATGAGTGTTTTTATGTATGATGATGAAATAAAATGAGTTTTAACTTGTTTGAAATTCAATGACTTTTAAATAAATTTAGTTGTATCAAAAGTTTTTGCATTTTGTTAATAATTAATCCATAGAACCGAAAAGATATGCTACAAATTTTCAAAAAATGTAATAAAATACTAATCGGATTGAAAGTCAGACGACTTTTTAATTAACGGGAAGAAAGCAATTCAAACAATGCATGCCAAAATTCAAAACTATTATTGGCCATCATTTTTTAGTAATCCAAATGTATAAAAATTATTTTTTATCCTTATTTCATTTCTTTATCTTATTGAAACAACGATTCTAATATATTTTAAATATTATAAAATTAAGTTTAAATGTAAGATTAAAAGTCATTTATAAAAAATGAGCCAATACATATTATACTTTCTGTTTCTTTCTTTGCTTAAAAAATCAATTTACCAAATATAAGTAAAAAAAATTTCATATGTCATAATCTAATCTATCGAAAGAAAATATAGACCCTTGATTTGTAGAAGTTGGATTTTGATGAAATTGCACTCACAATATCAGAGGATGACAGAAAAAGCCTTCAATCGACAAAGTTTTCTATTTCGTCATGCTTGTCCTTCTTAACTAAGAAGTCATATCACTCGATAAACATATGTAAGTAAAGAATATGGTTAAGGATTAATGCGTTAATGCTTTAATGGATGAAAAAGTTAGGGAAAAAATGTTAGAAATTATCATTATTTTTTTTAAATAATTGCCAATGTGATGTGTGCTACTATTTCTTGAAACTATTTATGCTGTTATTAAATCTTATTATTTTTCCAGGTACATTAAGTGGAATTTGAGCATTTTGAAGTTTCCATTTCAAGA
Organism: Cinchona pubescens; assembly: GCA_025175665.1. NCBI lineage: Eukaryota > Viridiplantae > Streptophyta > Magnoliopsida > Gentianales > Rubiaceae > Cinchona > Cinchona pubescens. The sequence goes on along the minus strand of JANKKI010000024.1, from coordinate 4,232,895 downwards.
TGTTGAATGAATTACTATTTGCAAAAGAAAAAGTAACATAATATTTTTAAAATAATTAAAGTTCTTGGCTTGGAAAGTCAAAATAATTTAAAAATATTTCTGTATCATAATATTTTATCAAATTTCACAGGATTGCATAAATCACATAAGTCCTTTGTTTGGTATCAATTATGTAACTTATGTCGAGTGATTAAATTGCACAAAAAAGGAAAGAAGAAAATTTGTACGGACACAGTTAGTTTAACATCCTTAAAGGAATGGAAAGTTTTGAAAATTGTATTTGAAAATATTTTATTCATTTTTATGTTTGAATAGTATTATAGTAAAACTTTTATTCATTTGGAACTAAAGAGGTATGACTCTTTGGTCTTACAGCTAGCATATTTTTTTATGCTATAGAAAAACCTTTATTTCGTTCAACCTTTGTATTTTTTTGTTTTAGTACACACATTGAAAATATTGAAAAAGTATGGGATACTGATTTAAATAACCCAAATATATATTAAAGTAATAGGTGATTATAACTTATTTTAGAATCTTCTACATGAGAAAATTCTAAAATTAAAGGTCTGAACCATTAATAGACTATAGCTTGTCACAAAAGATAAGATAATTTAGATAATTTCTGTAAGTGTGAGTAATAACATTTCTGTCCCCGCAAATGTGGTATTAGTAAAAAATTTAGCAGTAGTAGAAAAATGATACCCACAAAGAAGTGAAAAAGTGACTCTGATATGTAACTACTTCCAAACACTTTTACTTGAGGTAAGATTCGTTATATCAATACAACTTTCTTTTGAACTTTCTTCTCTTGTCTTTATTTGAGTCCACACAATAGTCTAACATGATTATATAAAAAGGAAAATGATTCACTAAATGAAAGTTGCATTTTATATACCTAAGAATGTTAAATAGCTTTAAGTACATGCATATGTATGAAATAGTTTTATGGACATTGTGTTTATCACATGAAATACAATGGACGCAAATTAACACATAATTTTGATTCTTAACAAAATAATGTAGGATTTTTGTACTAATCAAACTTAAAATTACAAATAAGATAAATAATATGATAATAATAATAAAAGGAATATTCAAGAAATGTATAATTTTCTATAGATTTTTCAAAAGATATGCGTATACTATATTGTAACTTAAATGACTATAAAGGAGAAACCAAAATAACGTATTAGAAACTAAATTATTAGTTTTCAATATCTAATTATAAAAATTGTCTGCATTGACATATAAGAAACACTTGCTTTAATAAAATTTAAATAGATCATTGGGATAAAAATGTTGTGTGGATTATGGATAAAACAAATCAAGTATTTCGATATAGAATTAAAATTTCAAAAAAATTTAATCATAACAACAATAAAGAAATAAAAAGAATCCCCATAACAATGCACTACTAAAAAAATAGGTTTAGAAATCTTGATGTTATTTAATGTAACATTACATGCGTTGAACAAAATTTTAATTTTTGAAATTCAACTTTACTTGAAAATATAGTCATTTAATTAAGAAATTGTCTACTAAACTACGCGATTCTTTACATTAAGTATAATATAAAAGTTCAACGACACGTGCCATATTCCTAGTACACTAAAAGATCTGTTATGTAATAATATTAGTGCTAATTACTCCTTAATTTTTTTTTTTGCATAAAGTGAGTGTCCAAGTGCTAATAAAAGATATTAATAGGAGAGCTATATCATACCATTTTCAAGGATCCATTGCAATTTCAAGGCTTATACCCGTTAATATGACTTATAGGACTAAACCCCTGGAGATAATTTTGGAAAATATAGCTAACCATTTTTCCTATTAATAAAAAACACATGTTTTGTAATGTTGATTAGGAAATTGAAACTCCATAAGGTTATAAAATGCAGTAATTTCATTTTCCATATCCATGAAATTTTCAACTAGATGCATATCATTCATCAAAACCATATCGACCCGTTTGATGCTTCAATGTTAAATCCAACTGGCTTTATCTCAATTTGTCTAGAGAGCATGCGACAGTAAGCATCATCATTTAGAAAATATTTCCTATTATCCATTGTTGAAATCCATTAATGAATTCAATTTCAGCCATCCAAGTAGGCTCCTTCACAGATGAAACTGAAAATGGCAGTTGATTTTCCAGAATTTGTCATTTATGGTTACCCTTTTCCCAATGCTACAGTTTCAGTATTCACAGAATTGCTGTGAATAATGAAAGAGGAAGCAAAAGTGTTCTTGCTTTATGGCTTTCCAACATAGTTGCTGCAAGACTTTTCATACACACAATCTTGTACAAAAGACAAAATTAAGTGTTACTAAAGAATATCATAATTGTTTTTGAAAAGTAATTTCAAAACTTATTTGAATTTTAATACCTCTTTTTGAGTCTAGAATTCTCCACCCTCAGCTAATTTTCATCAAGGAAAGGATTAGTTATAGCATTGCTTGAGAATGACCTATGGCTGTACAATTGAAACAATAAGCCTTGGTAAAAGCTTCTCTTAACTTGATGATTTTGTAATGAAGTCGTTATTCATTATTTATCTGAATCAATGAATAATGACAAAATCATGTTATTGGTTTAGAAGCAATAAAGAAGATTTGAGTCCAAATATATTTTGGTTAAAGAAGGTAAACCAGTGATTAATAGTGTGTCAAAAAATAGTCGAGATTTGCAAACAAAAAAACAAATCTTATGCGTAGGTACAAATAATTATTCTTAGCTGCATCTAAACTAAACTTAAATTAATATTCTACTAATCAAACTTAATATTAAAAAAATATGACAATAGTCGAAGAAGTATTCAAGTTTTTTCTTCTAATTCTATACTTCTATTTCAGTATTTCTACCCTACAATTTTGCCCAGATAAAAATCATTTCTAGCCTTAATCTCCTTCTAGTCCTACATACAAACAAACTTGATGCTTCCATTTAATTCTTCTAGATGATTTAAGCTTATGTTTCTCTAATGTAGTTTCCGAACATATTCATGAAAATAATATTGTACTACAATTCAATTTTGAGAAGTCGACCTAAAGCAAGTCACCACCAAAATACATTAAAAGCCAAGCTTGGAACCCATTAAGAAAATAACCCACATCATCAGCTCTTCAAAGAGCTAAATACAGCAAAAACTTTTAAAGGATTCCTGATTTCTTTTCGAATAAATTTGTAAAACAAAAATTAGAAATCATTCCCAAAACAAAGATAGGCAACAACCTTTTAATACTTCTCTGCCCTACAGCTCAATCCATTTTTCTAGAGTTTTTTGATAGCCAAAGGCCCTTGTGCGAACAAAAATTGGTAAATGTTTGTGAGTGTGGTCTTTTTCTCTAGAATATACTTGTAAAAAGAATAAAGTATTCATGCCAACATATCAACCCATGGAGAAAAGAATTTCGAAAAAAAAAAAAAGAAAAGGAAAAAGCATCAACATGAGATTCATTTCCATTTTAGCAATTTTAAGAGTAAAAGGAACTTCATTAAAAATGAAAGATACATCAATTACAGGACCAGGAGATAGTAGGGGTATTCATGGATCGGATACCTAGTATAAGTAATTACCTGACCAAACCCAATTACATTTTTTTCAAGAAAAAATTAACTCTATGTCTGGTCCATATTCATAGGGTACCCAATTATGCAAGTACTAACTAAAAGTGGGTTGGATAGTCAGGTATACGAACCGGTCCAATTATGACATTTTTTAGTTAAACAATTTTAAAAGGAAACAAAATTGACTACCAATTACACAAGTACCCCTATAAATGGGAAGAGAATGAGAAAATAGCTATTTATATTTGGCCATAATGAGTAAAATTACAAAATTAATGTTGTATAGCTTGGGTCAGATACCTGTTGGGTCCAGGTAATCTTAATACTCGACCCTTTGGTACTAACTGGTTTGAGTACCCTATTTTCTGAGTTGGAATAGATCGTGTCAGCAAGATTTTTCGGGTCGATGGTTCAAGAGGAAAATTTCAAAGAGATTGAGATCTACGAAGCTAAAGTATGAACATAAAAATCCTTAGTCCACATAACTTTGAGATCGAATTGACAAATTAGCCAATTTCATATACAAAACATACAAAATAAAATGAAAGTGAAAAAAGAAAATTCAGTTAGTGAACCACAAGAGTTGGTAGTGAAAGCACGATGCTGATCAGCAACTCGATTTTTGAATTTCATAAATAATTTGGAAGAAAAGAAAAAAGAGAAAAAGAAAAACAAATTAGAGAAAAAATTCCCAATCAACTATTGGAATTTTAAATTTCATAAAAAATTTTGGAAGAAAAGAAAAAAAGTAAAATAAAAATAAATTGGATGAAAAATTCTCATTAAAATATTGAAAATTTTAATTTGATAAACAATTTGGAAGAAATGCAAAAAAGGAAAAGACAAACAAATGAGGAAAAAGTTTATTAAAAGATCTCTGGATTAGGTACATTTAAAGGCTAATGATAATGAAGAAGAGAAAAGGAAGTTCACAATGAGAGGAGAGAAGACAGAGAAAAAGAGAAGAAAATTCACTTTGGTTGTTCTATCTAGGAAGATAGCGAACCTATTCTTTTTAAGAACTAGGAGATAAGACAACACGTTGAGCAATGAAGAAATAGATTGATATAAATTCTCAATAAAATTAAATATATGTAAATAAAAAATTTGAGAACATACAAACAATTTTATACAAAGATAACATAAGCAATAATTTGCTTTGATGCTCCTAGGAAACAAAATCATTGCTCATAAGTTACAAAAAATATATACAAATAGAAAAGGGAATTTTTGCAATTTTTGTCCCATATCTTTTCATAATACACATCACTAGTCCCCGTTATATTAAAAGAATGTAGTTTTGGTCCCCTAGGTTTAATTTCTGTGTTGAATTAGGCCAACAGACAGAAAAGTAACAAATATTTATGGTTTTTGTCATGTGCACTATACGTGGCCATTAAAATCGTACAAAATCATAATGGCCAAGTGCAATGCACTTGGCAAAAACATTAGTGATTTTATACTTTTTCTGACTGTTGGCCAAGTTTTGCTCAAAATTAAAAGTTTTATGACCAAAACTATATATATTTAATATAATCTTGACTAGTTCTGCGTACTATCCAAAAATAAGGAACCAAAATTACAAATCTCTTCAATAGAAAGTTAATCATGTTCTTTAATTCCTTGATTACATTTGAATAGCCAAAATATCTCTCTCTAATTTTACTGTGTATCCTTGACTTGAAAGAATATGTAGAATTGAAGAAAAGAAGAATTACAAGAAATTTCAAAACCAATAGAGTAATACAATTAGTGGACATAACAGACAATGCACTATAAAATTCCAAAAAACTTCATACATCATATAGTTATAGTTATGAGGAAGCCTATAGCTCTATGACCACACTATATCATTCATCGTAAGTTGTTGAAAAAAGGTAACAGTAGTATTGCTTTTGCAGCAAAATAAAATTTGAAATGGAATATAGGAAAAATAAACAAAAAATTGTTGTGCTTAGATACTTATAACAATGGTTCAGCTCTAGTACCAAACCATCTCACTTGATCCAATAGCAACTCAAATATATGAATTAAACAAGAGATTGAGAGGAATATTAACTAATAGATGATTCAAGTCATCTTAAAAATATGTTAGCATATCATTCACCCACAACAACAAAGATATCAATCTCGTAACTTCGTAGAACAATTTATTAGTGATACATCGTAAATGGAAGTATACCTTCCTCGTCTTTTATTTAGTATAAAGAAGCATAATTTTTTTTAATTCCATAGAATTTGAAGAAAAATAGGATATCTTGCTAGAAAATAAAAATAATGATATATTGCTAGGATACAAGAAGAAAAATGGTAGAAAATTAAGCACTGAATGATTTTAAAAAATCAATCATGGCATAAAAACAAAATAAAATGAAGATGTTTACTACTTGTTCTATAGAGTAATTGAGCTAAAATCAGCTGGATTTAACATTAAAGCTTCAAAAGAAACCGATGCGGTTTTGATGAATCAAGTACTATGAATCCTGGTGAAGTTTTCATTAATATGGTAAATAAACTTTTTGCATTTTATATCCTTATAGAGCTTCAATTTTCTAATCAGTGTTACTAAATTGTCTTTTTTTATTAGTAGAATAAATACTTAGCTATATTTGCCAACATTATCTCAAGGGATTTGACCTAAAAGTCATATTAACAAGATCTGAGCGTGGGAACATGGATGGAACCTTGCAAATGGTATGATATAGCTCTCCTATTAATTCTCTTATTAGCACTCAGACAATCACTTTATACAAAAAGCATTAAAGAAAATTTAACACTAATTTAATTGCATAATAGATATTTTACGGTACAACAACTGACATATCTTCAGTAACTAAATTTATAGATGTTTGCGGAATTTTGAGCCCAAAATACCAATTATTCCAATATGAGAAAGCATATTTCTAACAGATTCTAAGAACTTGGTAAAGGTATGTAGGGAATCGTTAATATTTCTTTAGTTACATGGGGAATCGTTGATCTTCTCATTGTAAAGAATTTGTTAATCCTACTGAAAAGAAATTGTACGTTTTTGAAACCTACTGAAAAGAAATCATACATTTTTTAAACAATCTTAAATATATATCTATGATCTCTTATCTACCATTACAAAATTCTTTACAATATCTTAGGAATACGCTCTCTTGGGCAAAATTGTTGGGGTGTGGACTTGATACTTCGAAAACATCTATAAATTTAATTATTAAATACATGCTTGTTGTTATACACTAAAATATCTGTTATGTAATTATATTAGTATTAAATACACTTTAATTTTTTACATATGGTGATTGCTCAAGTTCTAATAGGAGAAATTGTGGGTTCCATCAAACTTTCCATGCTCATAACCTGTTGATAGGACTTTTAGGACTAAACCCCTTGAAATAATATTGGCAAATACGCCTATACCATTTATCCTATTAATAAAAAATCCTTAAGGTTATAAAATGCGGTGGGTTCATTTGCCATATCCATGGAAACTTCAACTAGATGCTATATCATTCATCAAAACCACATCAGTTCTATTTGATACTTCAATGTTCAATCAAGCTAGTTTTAGCTCAATTGCTCTAGAGAACATATTATAGTTAAGCATCTTCATTTTGAAAATACTTTCTATTATCCATTTTTGAAATCAATAAAGGAATTCAATATCACCCATCCTAATAAGCTCCTCCTCATATGAAATTGAAAATTCAGTGGCTATTGACTTTTTACAATTTGTAATTTCTGGTTACCCTTTCCCCAATGTACAATTTTAGAATTCATGGAACTGCAATTAATTACTAAAGAGGAAGCAAAAATATTGTTGCCATATGGCTTGCCAGCATAGTTTGCTATTAGACTTTTCATACGCACAATCTAGGAAAAAAGGCAAAATTAAGTGTTACTAAAGAACATAACAACTTTTTTTAAAAATAATTTCAAAAACTTAGCTGAATTTTGATACAGCTTTTTTTAGTCTAGGATTCTCTAATCTCGGCTGATTTTTATCAAGGAAAAGGATTAGCTATAGAATAGCTTGAGGGTGACCACAATTGAATAAATAAGCCTTCGTAAGAGCTTCTCTTAACTTGATAGTTTTAGAATATAGCTGTTATTCATTCATTATCCGAATCAATGAATAAAGACAGAATCATTTTGTCGACTCTAAGAAGAAATCTAGAAGATTTGAGTATGAATGTATTTTGAATAAAGAAGGCTAACTAGAGATTAATAGCAAGCCAAATAGTGTAACATCCGAGATTTGCAAACAAACAAACAAATCTTACGTATAGGTAAATTCAAATTAATATTAAACTAATTACACTTAAGATTGAAAAAAATATCACAATAATTAAAGAAATAACCAATCTTTTTTTTCTAATTCTATACTTCTATTTAAGTATTTCTACCAACAATTCTGCTAAGATAAAAATCATTTTCTAACATTAATCTCCTTCAACTCTTATATACAAGCCACCTTGATGCTTCCTTTTAATTCTTCTAGAAGATTTAAGCTAAGTCTTGTTCCTCAAGTGGTTTCTGAATGTATCCACGAAACTAATGTTGTATCACAATTCGATTTCGAGAAATCAACCAAAAAAAAACCACCTAAAAAATACCTCAAAGCCCTCCTTGGAAAATCCTTCAAGAAAACATCAATAGATCTCTAAAGAATTCAACATCAACTTCCAAGGGTTTGTTGAATTTTATTTTTAATAAATTTTCAAAATAGAACTTGGAAATCATTCACGTAAAAAATAAAGGCAACAACATTATAATACTACCCTCTGTGGCCTCATTCAATTTTTCTTGAGTTCTTTGAGAGCCAAAGGACCTTGTTCCATTAAAAATTGGTTTGTGTTTGTGAGTATGGTCTTTTTCTGTGGAATACACTTGTATTCATGTCAACATATCAACCCAATGAAGAAAGCATTTACGAAACAAAAACCACGAAAAAAGCATCAACATGAGATTCATTTCCATTTTAGCATTTTCAAGAGTGAAAAGGCACTTGAGAAATCAAAGATACTATGAACATCAATTATAGGACCTAGGAGAAAGCAGGGATGTTCATGGACCACACAGCGATCCATGAAGTAACTACCTTACTCGACCCGGTTACATCGGGTTAGGAAAAAATCGAATCGGTACCTTTCCATATTCATAGGGTACCTTGTCACGCAAGTACCCGCTAAAAGCGGGTAGTACAATCGGATACCCAACCCAAATCAATTATGACATTTTTTTACTTTAACAATTTTAAAATGTAGCAAAATTTACTACTAATTACACAAGTACCCCTATAAATAGGAAGGGAAGGGGATAAGAGCCATTAATAATTGGCCATAATGAGTAAAATTATAAAATTAACCCTGTATATGAACTGGGTCGGATACCTGTCAGGTTAACTACTGTTGGCCTGCAACCCCACTTGTTAAGCTTAATACCCAACTCTCTAATACTAACCGATTTGAGTACCTTATTTTACGAGTTAGAATTGATTGGGTTAGCGGGTATTTTGGGTTGACAGTTCAAGATGAACAGGTACAAAAGTTTCCAAGAGAAAGAAAATATGCAAAATCATGAACATAAAACTCTTTATTTAATATAACTTTGAGATCCAATTGTTAAATTAGCCAATTTCACATAAAAACAAGTAAAATAAAAAAAAAGTAAAGAAGAAAATCCATTTTGTGAACCACTAGAATTGGTATCGAAAGAATGATGCCAATCAACTTCTGGAATTTAGAATTTCATAAACAATTTGGAAGAAAAAAAAAGTAAAAGAAAAACGAATTAGAGGAAAAATCGCTATCAACTATTGGAATTTTTAAATTGATAAACAATTTGGAGGAAAAAAAGAGTAAAAGAAAAACAAATCAGAGGAAAGATTCCGAATCAACCACTGAAATTTTTAATTTGATAAACAATTTAGAAGAAAAGCAAAAAAGAAAAAGAAAACAAATTAGAGGAAAAATTCCTAAAAACTCACTGGATTTGGTAGATTTGAAGACTAATGAAGATAGAGAAGAGAGAAGGAAGTTTGAAGGGAGCGGATAGACAGAAAGAGAAAAATAAAGAAGGAAATTCATTGGGGTTGTTCGATCTAAAAAGATGGTAAAGCTTTTCTTTTTAAGAACTAGGGACAAGACAACATGTTGTTTAATGAAGAAATGGATAAATATAAATGCCCAGTAAAATTAAATATATGTTAATACAAAATTTGAGAACATATAAACAATTTTATCCAAAGATAATATAATTACTAAGTTTGCTTTGATACTCAAAGGAAACAAAATCAATGTTCACAAGTTACAAACATACAAAATATAGATGACAATAGAAAAGGGGAGATTTGCAATTTTAATCCCTTATCTTTTCATGGTACAAGATACAAGTCCCCATTGTATTAAAAAAATGCAATTTTGGTACCCAAAATTTCATTTTTGCATTTAACAAGGCCAACAAATAGAAAAGTAACAAATACTAATGGTTTTTGTTATGTGCATTGCATGTGGTCTTTAAAAATTCTACAAAATCCTAATGGCCACATGCAATGCAGCTGACATTGTGAAATGTTAGGTTCTGTACTTTCTGACTTGGCCTAGTTCCGCACAAAATTAAAAGTTTGGTGACTAAAACTACATTTTTTTAATACAACCAATACAAATTCTATGTACTGTCCAAAGATAAGGGACCAAAACTACAAATCTTTCCCATAGAAAATTGAATAACTTCTTTAATTCATTAACTACATTTGAATAGCCCAAATATCTCCTCCTTATTTTACTATGATCCCTAAGAACATGTAGAGGGAAAGAAAAAGAGAATTAGAAGAACTTTCAAAACGAACAAATCAAAACAGTTAGTGGACATAATAGACAATTCACTTAAACTCTAAAATTCCCACAAACTTCATGCATCATATAGTTACAGTTCTGAAGAAGTCTATTAGCTTTCTAAAACCGCGCTATAACATTTATCATGAGTAGTTGAATAAAGGTAACAGTAGTATTGCTTTTGCTGCAAAACAAGATTTGAACTGGAATAGAAAAAATCTAGAATTAAATTGATGTTATCCTTACACAATGGTTCAATTTTAGTACCGAATCATTTCACTTGATCCAACAGCAACACAAATATATAATTAAAAAAGAGACGGAAAAGAACATTAACAAATAAATGATTCAGGTCATCTTAAAATTTTGTAAGCATATCCTTAACCAACAACGACAAGGATATCAATCTCTTACCTTCATAGAACAAATTTTTAGTATTACATCTTAAGTGAATGTATACCTTCCTCTTAGTTTCTCTCGTTTAAATGAGCACAATTTTTTTGAATCCATAGAATTAGAAGAAAAATTAAATATTTTGCTATAAAATAAAAATAATATATTGCTTGGATAAAATAAATAAAAATGACAGAATATTATTCACTAAATGGTTTCAAAAAAGCAGTCATGGCGCAAAGAAATAAAATGAATTGAAGATGTTTACTACAACATGTTCTCTATAGCAATTGAACTAAGCTGGATTTAACATTTAAGCATCAAAAGAAACTGATGTGATTTTGATTATAATCATATGAATCTTCTTGAACTTTTCATGAATATGGTAAATAATTTTTTTTTTTTGCATTTTGTATCCTTACATAGTTTCAATTTTCTAATCAGTGTTACTAAATTGTGTTATCTTTTATTAATAGAATAAATGGTTTGTTATATTGCCAACATTATATCAAGGGGTTTAGTCTAAAAGTCATATCAACTTGGTCTAAGTGTGAAAACTTGGATGGAACCTTGCAAATGGTATGATATTGCTCTCCCATTAATTTCTCTTATTAGCACTTGGACAATCACTTTAAGCAAAAATTACAGAAAATTTAAAACTAATATAATTGCATAATAGATCTTTTAGTATACAACAACTGACACATATTCAGTAAGTAAATTTACAATTATTTGTGGAATATCAAGTGCTCATACCAATTATTCCAGTACCTATTAATATAATACGGGATAACATATTTCTAGCATATTGTAAAGAATTCGGTCAAGGTACATGGGGAATCATTGATATCGTTATTTAGTTACATGGGCATTGTGATATTAAAAGATCTTGTTAGTCCAACTGAAAATAAGTTATACAATTTTGAAATGATCTTAGAATAAATATCAATAATATCCTATGTACCCTTACAAAGTTTACAATATTTTAGAAATATGCTCTCCTAGGTTGAAATAGTTGGTGTGAGGACACGATACTCTGAAAATATCTAAAAATTTAATTATTGGAGATATATTAGTTGTTATATACTTTACTAGTAGAGGGTGGCCGTGCAATGCCCACTTAGTTGCCCAATTGCCAATTTTTGGAGCAAAAAAAAAAAAAAAAAACACACAAAAAGCTCTCAAATAGTCTCGATAAAAGTTCAAATGCATGAATCACAATTGTTTCAGAGAGAATAGATTGAAGATGCAGGGAAAAATTATAGAAACATAGCTGCAGTGGAAGCATTTTTTTTTGTTTTGTAAAACTTTTTTGACACCATTTCATCTGTTAAATTATTTTATACTTAGCTGTAAATGGCTCGGTTTACTTATAATTACATGAATGGATGATATAGATGAATGATTTCATTAAGTGCAAAACTGAAGTCTAAATTAGACACCACATCCTTTAATTTGCTAGAAAATTTTACTATTAAACATATTATACTTTTTTTGTAGGCCAGTTTTGATAACATAACATACATAACCAAAAATACATTAGTTTGAACACAATCAAAACATGTATAGGTAAATAAAGCAATTTGTAGAGCATGATGGTTCACATGATTTGTTAAGAAATATTATAATAGAAAAGGACTATCACTCACTTCACTATTTAAAGCAAATCAGAGCTTTAAGCATTCGAAAGCTACAGATTTACTTGCTAACTCACTCAAAGTTTTGGACCTATAAACAATGAAGCAGAATAGTTTCCAAATTTGCATTCAAATAGAGTCATTGAAAATAGTCCCAACTGAATATAAAAATTGGCTCAAAGAAAATATTGACTATTTTGAAAAAAAAAAAAGAACATGAAGGGAAAGCTGTACCATTATTAGAAGATATCAAATAATTTTTGCGCATGTACATTTGGACTATAGCAGATTTCAATATACTTGTTGCAAATTGCAATTTAGGAAATACCTAAATCGATGAAAATTAAGCAATCCACATTAGATTACCGAGTCTACTTTCTATGTGATCTCCTAACCAGCCTCCCTAACTTTTGAAATTTCTTACATCTAAAAGTGAAATCCCAAATTCTGATTGTTATTAATAGATAAACAAAAAAAACTACAGAATCAAGTGGTACTTTTCAGAATACTAACAAAAATAGCATAAAATAAAAGAACATAACCTTAAAAAGAAAAAATTTTAACCACTTTTGGGTACATTCATCATTTATGTAGGCAAAATAAATTTATATGCATAATTTTTTCTTTTTCCTACTCTAATTTTTGGTAAAAACATTCTATGATTCAATCATTCCATAACATGTTATAAGTTGTCTATACTTTTGTTTTGCAACCATTTCTTTCAGTCCAGAATAGGACAAATATATTCCTTTTTCACAATGGGAGCATTAACTACTTACACCCTAAAATCACTTTTTGTTAGGGATTACTTTCTATTGATATTATATTGTAATAGTAATTCATACCTTTGTCAAGACATTCTTAAGTCGTCAAATATTTACTAAAATAGAGAATGCCTCAATATCTCAACTTTTCTTGCAATAACCTTAAACTAATACTTCAATTAATACCAAAAAAAGAGTTAACAAAACAGTACTTTAGAAATCATAAATGAATTGGAGGAAAGGAAAAAAAGGTGAAGAAATCTGATATCTCTTTCCTACTCCTTAAAAAAGAGAGTGAAGGCTTGAAATGGTTGAGAAGATTAATCACAAACTTTACTCTTTTGGCCAGCAAGAAAAACACACATATAAGGTAAAAAAATTTACAAATTTGCAAACAAAACACACATGTAATGAAAAAAATTTACAAATCTGTGAGAAAAATAGACATGTATGAAAAAAATACTATAAAATTATGAGAGATACTTTTTATGAGTGCTAGAAATAGTTGGAAGAAAATTGATCTCTAAATCAGAAATCAAATGCCCAACAGTGAAAAATAGTAAAGCAGAGAAAGAAAGTTTAGGAAAATTTAGTAGTATTCAATGAAAAATGGGAAAAATATGAAGTTACCTTAATGCCATTAAAATTCAAGAAGAAAATACATATTTGCAAATACAGAGAATTAGAATCAAAGGCACAAACTGGCAATTGCTCATTCATAATTTCTTCATCTTAGAAAAAAAAAAAAAAGAAAAAAAAAATTCTGTCTTAGTTTCACCAAGAAAGGGGTATATTTCTATTTTAGACTAAAAGAAAAAAGAAAAAGAAAGGCCAGTTGCTTAAAAACAAATAGAGAACGTGATATGAAAATTTCCAACAACCGTTGCTTTATTAATACTAAAGGATGTAATCACAACTGCATCAATATTTAATGCTACCTGATATTTATAAATATCCTCAAGTGCCTTTGAGATTTGATCCTCTGCATCTTCATGCCCTCCAAACATGTTCCCCTTTATACTCTAAAATTATAGGCAGCCCAAAGCTGATGCTCAATATTATTGTCCTCCTGGATCAAAATAGGAAGTTTGGTATTGAGTTTCTTGAGATCCTTGTTTCAATATCCAAATCACCTAATAATTAGTAGAAAATTTAATTAGATTGTTAGTAACACACAGAGGAAAGAAGCAACTAAAATATTATCATCAACAAAAATAAAAAGAGAGACAATTGATAAAAGGAAAGCTTTTTGAAATATGAATAAAAAGTTCCATCTCTTCCATCTTTAGTTCAACAAAATTATGTAAAAGGCGAAAAATTAGGAAAAATAGGTTCTTAATCAGTTAGCAAAGCAAGGGAAAGAGGTAGAAGCAATCATACACATTATGGAGGATTTGGTGGAATGGAATGACCAAAGGCTAAATTTAGTACAATTTCTCTTTAGAAAATATGGTGCATCTGATGTAAGAAGCGTGAGAACTGGAAAAGAAAAATGGAGTGAGGAGAAGCAAAAAGAAGCTTGAAGAGAATAAGCGTTAATTATTGTGGCTTCGGGTAGATTAAAATTGGTTTAATTAGATTTAAAATGATCAAAGGGCCAATATAAAATTTGATTAAAGCAAATCCCAAATCCAACGTTCAAAATTTTGACATGAAATCTACTCTAACATATGGGTTTCATAGACTATAATTTTATTAGGGAATAAATTTAGTGGCTAAGTCATGGAAGAATTACTTTTTCCAAGGCAAATACTTTTTCGTTGACCAAACCACCCCTTCACGGTTTGTAACTGTCTGTTAGATAAGGGTATTTGTGCCTTTTCATATTAAAAGCTAGCATATGATAGGAAATTAAATAGCAAAAACATAGTGAATTGACAGAAATAGCCCACAATAGAAAAAGACCTGTGGAAAACTTGAAGGGCATAAAATGTCATTTTTAGCAAAAAAAAAAAAAAATTCCAAGTTAGCTACCACGTCAACAGAATATGCCACAATCAGAGGGTAATTTGGCAATGGAGTTTTTAAGCTGCTTATCTAGTTATTAGATATTAGTGTTAAATACTATTAATTTATTGCATAAAGTGAATTTCCAAGTGTTAATATGAGATATTAATGGGAGAGCTCAAGGTTCCATCGAAGTTTCCACGCTTAGACCCAATTAAAATGACTTTTAGGACTAAACCGCTTGAGGTATTATTGGCAAATATAACTAACCATTTATCCTAATAAAAAAACACATGTTTAGTAACACCGATTAGGAAAATGAAACTCTATATTGTCATAAAGCACAATAAGTTCATTTACCATATCCATGAAAACTTCAACTAGATGCATATCATTCATCAAAACCACATCAGTACCATTTGATGCTTCAATGTTAATTCTAACTGGTTTCACCTCAATTTCTCTAGAAAACACGTTGTAGTAAACATCTTCAATTAGAAAATACTTTCTATTATCCGTTGTTGAAATCCAAAAAGCAATTCAATTTCAGCAATTCTAATATGCTCCTCCATAGATATGAATTTGAAAATTCAATGGCCGTTGATTTTGTAGAATTTGTAATTTCTGGTTACACTTTTCCCAATGCTACATTATGAAGATTTACAGAACTGCTATGAATAACTAAAGAGGAAGTAAAAGTATTGTTACAACATGGCTTGAGAAACATAGTTTGTTGCTAGACTTTTCATACGCACGATCTAGGGAAGAGGACAAATTAAGTGCACATAAAGAACATAGTAATTGTTTTTGAAAAATAATTTTAGAAACTTTGCTGAATTTTAATACCTCATTTTTTAGTGCATAATTCTCTCTCCTCAACTAATCTTCATCAAGGAAAGGATTAGCTATAGCATAGCTTAAGTGAACACAACAGAAACAATAAGCATTGGTAAGAGTTTCTCTCAACTTGATGATTTTAGAACGAAGCTGTTATTCATTAATTATAAGAATAAACGAATAATGACAAAATCATGTTATCGACTCTCAAGCAATCCAAAAGATTTAAGTCCAAATATAGCTTTTGGTTGAAGAAGGTAAATTATAGATTAATAGTGATTCAAATTGAGTGATAGTCGAGATTTGCAAACAAATAGATAAATCTTACGACTAAAAAAATAATTTATTCTTAACTTCATTTGAACTAAATTTAAATTAATAATGATCTAATCAAACTTAGGACTAAAAAAATATCGCAATAATCAGAGAAGTATCAAAGTTTTTTCTTCTGATTCTATACTTCTATTTCAGTATTCCTACTGACAATTTTTCTCAGGTAAAATATCATTTTCAAACTTTAATCTCCTTCTAGTCCTACCTACAAACAAACTTGATGCTTCTATTTAATTATGATTGATGATTTAAGCTCATGTTCATCAAGTGGTTTTTGAACATATCCATGAAAATAATGTTGTACTAGAATTTGACTTTGAGAAATCGACCTAAAAACAAGCCACCACCAAAATACATTAAAAACTATCCTTGAAAAACCCTTCTAAAAAACAACCAACATCATCAACTCTCCAAAGAGCTAAATACAACAAAAATTTTCAAAGGGTTGTTGATTATTTTAAATAAATTTTGAAAATAGAAATTGGAGATCATTTACAAAACAAAAGTAGGCAACAGCCTTATAATACTCCCATGCCCTCTATAGCCTCATTGCATTTTTTCTAGGGTTTTTTTAAAAGCCAAAGGACCTTGTCCTAACAAAAATTGGTCTACGTTTGTGTGTATGATATTTTTCTATGGAATACACTTATAAAAAAATAAATTATTCAGGTTAACAAATCAACCCATGAAAAAAAAGCAATTAAAAAAAAAAAAGGAAAAAGCATCGAAATGAAATACATTTCGATTTTGGCAATTTCAGGTGCAAAAAGACACTTTAATAAAAGATACATCAGCTATAGGACCTGGAGAAAGTAGGGCATTTTGTGAACTGAGTTTCCGGTCCATTAAGTGACTACCTGGCCCGAGCAAATTACATCGATTTAGGGAAAATTGACTTATACTTAGTCTATAGTCATAGGGTATACACTTGGTTATGTAGGTACCCAATAAAAGATGGTTGGATAATCGGGTACCCGACCTAGTCCAATTATGACATTTTATTGTCACAAAAACACAAGTACCCCTATAAATGGGATGGGAAGGAGAAAATAGTCATTAATAATTGGCCATAATGAGTAAAATTATAAAATTATCCTTGTATATGGACCAGGTCGAATATAGCCGACCCGATAATATTAATAGTCGGCCATTTAATACTAACTAATTCGAGTCTCTATTTTACGAGTAAGAATGGAGTTGGTCAAGGAATTTTTTGGGTCAATGGCTCAAGGTAAACATGCCTAAGAAAAGAGATAAAGCTGAAGAACGAGCATAAAAATCCTTTGTACATATAACTTTGAGATCTAATAGACAAATTAGCCAATTTTGTATACAAAACATACAAAGTAAAAAGAAAGTCACAAAAAAAATCCATTTTGTGAACCACTAGATTTGATACGGAAAGAATGATGCCAATCAACTGTTGGATTTTGAATTTCAAAAATAATTTGGAAGAAAAGGTAAAAGGTAAAAGAAAAACAAATCAGAGGAAAAAGACTTGATTAACTATTGTAATTTTGAATTTGATAAACAATTGGAAGAAAAGAAAAAAACTAAAAGAAAAACAAATTAGAGGAAAAATTCTTGATCAACTATTCGAATTTAGTTTGATAAAAAATTAATAGATTTAAGCAAAAAAAGGGCAAAAAATAAATCGGAGGAAAATTTCTCAAAAATTTACCAGATTTGGTAGATCTAAAGATTAATGATGATGGAGAAGACAGAATGATGTTCGCAGGGAAAGGACTCAGAGAAGAGAAGAAAGAGAAACAGAGAAAAGGAAATTCATTGGGGTTGTTCGATCTAAGGCGATCATGAAGATTTTTATTTTTTTTTAAAGAATTAGGAAACAAGATACAGTGTTGCACAGTGAAGAAATTTATAGATATAAATTCCCCATAAAATTAAATATATGTGAATTCAAAATTTGATAACATACAACAAACAAATTTATTTAAAGATAACATAATCAGTGGGTTTGCTTTGACGCTCATAGGAAACAAAATCAGTACTTACAAGTTACAAACATACAAAATACAGATGACAATAGAATTGAAATTTTGCAATTTTTGTCCCTTATCTTTTCGTAGTACGCATAACTAGTCCCCGTTATATAAAATAAAATGTAGTATGGTCCTTAAATTTTCATTTTTGCATTGAACTTGGTCAACAGACAGAAAGTAACAAATCCTAATAGTTTTTGTCACATGTTCTCTACATAGCCGTTAAAAATCCTACAAAATCTATCAGCCACATGCAGTGCACGTGACAAAAAAGTTAGCATTTTTTACTTTTCCATCTGTTGGCCTAGTTTTACAAAATAATTAAAAATTTGGCAACCAAAACTACATTTTGAATACAATGGGAACTAGTTTTGTGCATTATCCAAACATAAAGGACCAAAACTAGAACTCTCTCCAATAGAAAATTAAATAACTTCTTAAATTTGTCATTCGCTATATATGAATAGCCCAAATCTCTCTCTCATTTTACTGTTATCCCTGACATAAGAGAACATGTAGAGGGAAACAAAAGAAGAATTATACAAAATTTCAAATACAATATAGTAATACACGTAGTGGACATAATAGACAATTGAGTTAAAACTCTAAAATTTCAACAAATTTCTTACATCATATAGTCACAGTTATGAAGAAGCCTATCAGCTCTCTAATACCACAATAACATTCATCATGAGCAGTTGAGTAAAGGTAACACTATTATTGCTTTTGCTGTAAAAGAGAATTTTATGTGGAACATAGGAACAAGAAAAAAATATTTATGCTTTGACAACGGTTTAGTTGTAGTATCAAATCATCTCACTTGATCCAACAACAATAGAAATTTATGAACTAAAAAAGAGATATTGAAGAATATTAACCAATAGATGGTTCAGGTCATCTAAAAAATCTGTTAGCATATCCTTCACCTACAACAACAAAGATATCAATCTCGTTAATTTCATATAACAATTTTTTAGTGTTACATCTTAAATGAATCTATACCTTCCCTGGTCTTTTATTTTGTATAAATGAGTACAATTTTTTTTTTAATTCCATAGAATTTGATAAAAAAATGTGATATGTTGCTATCAAAATAAAAATAATGATATATTTCTTGGATAAAAAATAAAAGTGACAGAATATTATGCACAACAAGATTTCAAAAAGGCAGTCATGGTGCAAAAAAATAAAATGAAGATGTTTACTCTATATTCTATAGAGTAATTGATTTAAAATTAGCTGGATTTAATATTGAAGCATCTAAAGAAACTAATTTGGTTTTGATGAATCATATGAATCTTGTTGAACCTTTCATGGATATGGTAAATAGACATTTTTAGTTTATAACCTAATGGAGTTTCAATTTTCTATCATCGTTACTAAAGTGTGTACTTTTTTTTTATTAATAGGATAAATGGTTAGCTATGTTTGCCAACATTATCTCAAGAATTTTAGTCCTTCAAAAGTCACATCAACAGGGTCTGAGTGTGAAAACTTTGATACAACCTTGCAAATGGTATGATATAGCTCTCTCATTAAGTTCTCATATTAGCACTTGGACAATCACTTTTTGCAAAACAAAGAAAGAAAATTTTGCACTAATATGATTACATAATAGATCTTTTAGTGTACAACAACTGACATATCTCCAATAACCAAATTTACAGATCTTTGCGGAATATCAAGTTCTGATACTATTTATTCCAATCCAAGAAAGCATATTTCTAACATATTGTAAAGAACTTAGTAAAGGTACACTAGGAATCGTTGATGTTTATTTAGTCACATGGAAAGAGCAATAAGTTCATTTATCATATCCATGAAAACATCAACTAAATGCATATCATTAATCAAAACCACGTCAGTTCCATTTGATGTTTCAATGTTAAATCTAGTTGGTTTAGCTCATTGCTCTAGAGAACATGTTGTAGCATAAGTATCATCATTTAGAAAATGATCCCTATATTATATCCATTATTGATATCCATAAAGGAATTCAATTTCAGCAATCCTCAATTCCATAGATGAAATTGAAAATTCAATGGCCATTGATTTTTCAGAATTCGTAATTTGTGGTTACCCTTTTCCCAATGCTACAGTTTTAGGATACATAGAACTGCTGTGAATAAGTAAAAAGGAAGCCAAAGTATTGTTGCCATGTGGCTTTGCAACATAGTTTGCTTCTAAACTTTTCATATGCACAATCTAGAAAAAATGACAAAATTAAGTGCAACTAAAGAACATAATAATTGGTTTCGAAAAATAATTTCAAAAACTTAGTTGAATTTTGATGCCTTTTTTTCAGTCTAGAATTCTGCATCCTCAGCTAATTTACATCAAGGAAAGAATTAGCTATAGCATAGCTTCAGAGTGCCCACAATTGAAATAATAATCCTTGGTAAGAGTTTCTCTAAACTTGATGGTTTTAGAACAAAGTTGTTATTCATTAATTAGCTGAATCAATGAATAATGACTCGAAAATCATGTTATTGAATCTAACAAGCAAACCAGAAGATTTGAGTCCAAATATATTTTGGTTAAAGAAAGTAAACTAGAGATTAACATTGAGTCAATTAGTGTAATATACAAGATCTACAAATAAACAAAAAAATCTTACGTGTAGGTATAAAGAATTTACACTTAATTGAATCAAAACTAAATTTAAATTAATATTGAACTAATCAAACTTAAAACTAAAAAATATCACAACAATCAAAGAAGGATCAAGTTTTTTCTTCTGATTATATACTTCTATGTCAGTATTTCTATCTACAATTTTCTAACATTAATCTCCTACTAGTCCTATGTACAAGCCAACTTGATGCTCCATTTAACTATTCTAGATGATTTAAGCTCATGTTTCCCAAGTGGTTTCCGAACACATTCATGAAATAATGTTGTACTACAATTTGATTTGAGAAATTGGCCTAAAAACAATCCATAAAAAAAAAAAATACCTCAAAAACCATCCTTAGAAAACCCTGTCAAGAAAACTACCAACATCATCAACTTTCCAAAGACCTAAATATAACAAAAACTTTCAACGAGTTCTATATTTTATTTTCAATAAATTTTCAGAAAAAAAATTGGAAATGATTTAGATAACAATGATTGGCAACAATCTTGTCATACTCCTCTACCATCTACAGCCTCATTCAAATTTTCTAGAGTGTTTTGAGAGCTAAAGGACCTTGTACCAACAAAAATTGTTCTGTGTTTGTGAGTATGGTTTTTACTAGGGAATATACTTGTAAAAAGTAAAGTATTCAGGTCAAAAAAGAATTTACAAAACAAAAATGGAAAAAGCATCAATGTGAGATTTATTTCCATTTTAGCATTTCAAGGAGTAAAAAGGCACTTGAAAAATCAAACATACATCAATTATGAAACCTCTATTATGATTACCTAGTCCATAAAGTAATTACCCAAACTGACCCTCTTACATCTGGTCAGAGAAAACTCGACTCGGTACCTGATCCATATTCATTGCCCGGTACTCAGTCATGCAAGTACCCCACTAAAAGCGGGTCGAATAATCTAGTACCGACCTGATCCAATTATGACATACTTTAGTTTAAAAAATTTTAAAAGGCAGCAAAATTGACTACTTATTACATAAGAACCCTATAAACGGGAAGGGAAGAAGAAAATAGCTATTAATATTTGGCCATAATGAGTAAAATTACAAAATTAACTCTATATATTGACTGAGTCGAATATCTACTGGGTCGAATGCTACAAACTCGATATCCAACTCGGTAATCTTAATACCCAACTCTTTAGTACTATCTAGTTTAAGTCCCCTATTTTACAGGTTGGAATCGACTAGGTCAACAGCTTTTTTAGGTCGATGATTCAAAATGAACATTCTGAATAGAAAGAGAAGAAGCTAAAGCATGCACATAAAAATCCTCATTTAACATAACTTTGAGATCCAATAGATAAATTAGCCAATTTCAAATACAAAACATACAAAATAAAAAGAAATTAAACAAATCCAATTTGTAAACCACTAGAGTTGGTATCAATGACTGATGCCGATCAAGTATTGGAATTTTGAATTTCATAAACAGTTTGGAAGAAAAGCAAAATCGTAAAAGAAAAACAAATTAGAGGAAAAATTCTGGATCAACTATTGGAATTTTTAATTTGATAAACAATTTGGAAGAAAAGTAAAAAAGGAAAAGAAAAACAAATCAGAAGAAAAATTCTCAAAACTCACCGAATTTGGTAGATCTAAAGACTAATGACGATGGAAAATAGAGAAAGAAGTTCACAGGGAGAGGAGAGATGAAAGAGAAAAATAGAGAAGGAAATTTGTTAGTGTTGTTCGATCTATCGAGATGGCGAAGGTTTAGTTTTTAAGAATTAGGAGACAAGACTGTGTTGTGTAGTGAAGAAATGGATAGATTTAAATACCCAATAAAGTTAAATATATGAAAATACAAAATTTTATTACATGCAAACAATTTTATTCAATGATGACATAATCAGTAAGTTTCGCTTTGATGCTTGTAGGAAACAAAATTACTACTCCCAAGTTACAAACATACAAAATATAGATGACAATAGAAAAGGGGAGTTTTGTAATTTTTGTCCCTTATATTTTTGTAGTACGCAAAACTTGCCCCTTAACGCACTAAAAAATACAGTTTTGGCCCCCAAACTTTCATTTTCGCATTGAACTAGGCAAATAGACGAAAAGGAAACAAATCCTAATGATTTTTGTCACGTGCACTACATGTGTCGTGCATGTGACGAAATGTCAAGATTTTTTACTTTTCTATCTGTTGGCCTCATTTCGTACAAAATTAAAATTTTGGTGACCAAAACTACCTTTCTTAATACAACCGGGACTAGTTTTGCACACTATACTACAAGAAAAATGGGAATCAATGACTGCAAATATTAATAGTGAAAAATAAAATTTGGTTGCCATTCCAAACAGTGACTAGAAATAAGCTGGTGGTAAAATTGTAGGCATAGCTCTATTGCTAAAAGTTTTTGTGTGTCCAAATATTGATTGATTGCTAAAAGTTCACTTAACAACAACAAAGAAACATTTCAATCGCTAATTTATTTAACAATAGTGACAAGTATTTGGTTGCTAATTGCTAAAAATCCTGGCAGCTATAATGAAATTTGGTTGCTATAAGCTAGTAGTGAAAAACTAGTAGTGAAATTTGGTTGCTCTAATGAAATTTGGTCGCTATAACTTAGTAGTGAAATTTCTAAGAATCAATGACTGCAAATATTAGTAGTGAAAAACTAAAATTTGGTTGCCATTCCAAACAGTGACCAGAAATAAGCTGGTGGTAAAATTGTCGGCATAGCTTTGTTGCTAAAAGTTTTTGTGTTGAAATATTGATTGATCGCTGAAAGTTCACTTAACAACAACAAAGAAACATTTCAATCGCTAATTTATTTGACAATAGCGACAAGTATTTGGTTGCTAATTGCTAAAAATCCTGGCAGCTATAATGAAATTTCGTTGCTATAACCTACTCTTGTACCTCATTTTGGCGACCAAATAGCAGGTCTAGTCAATAAAATGAAATGGTACCATTTTTGGTTGCAAATTGTTAAAAATCTCATTTGTTGTAGTGAAATTTGGTCACCAGAACTAGTTCTTGTACCTTCTTTTGGCGACCAAAGAGCAAGTTTTGCGCGAAAAAAATAAAATGGTACAACACCCATATTTTATGTTCTCCAAAAATATTTAGTAGCAACTAAATTGTTTTCAAATAGTATGGGTGTCTATAATACTTTTTACGTTTATATTGGAAATGTATACTGATGGTACAATAACAAACTTAAGTATGAATTTTATTTACACTTCAGTTCTAAATTTATTTGCATTACAGAGATAGAATTAGAATTGCTAGCCCAAAAGAGATTTCAATTGTCATATGGCTACACAATTACAAGTTGAAGATTAATTTTTTTTTTTTCTGGAGTTAATCCAAGAACTTTGTATTGATATTCAAGAAAGATACAAAAGCAAAAATATGCTCTATTTACACAAATACTAAAAAACCAAAACAAAAAGAAAACACCAAAACAAACAACTATCAAATTTAAGCTGTTTATGTGCTTGTTATATTTGTTTCAAATTTAGAATTAAAAGATCTATATATTCAAAAGTAGTACAATATAAGCTTTTGTTTTTATTTTTCTATGTATTTTACATGTTTTATTATAATGAACTAATGCTTGTCAAATTTTAAGTCATTTGTAGAGTAATTTTTTACACTAATATAAAAAAAGGCCATATGTACTGATGGCACTAAGACTCGCATTTTATGACATTTTAAGTAAACCGCATTTTATGTTAACTGTAATCAAACTTTTCATGATCATCATTTAGAAAATGGAATAAAAATTGCTTAAATTCAATTTCTTTGACTCCATATTATCAGAGACCACTATATATTTTGGTTAACAATATGTAGAATTAGGTAATTTGAGATATTACAAGGTACATCTAACAATGACCAAGTTAAAATTCGCAAAAACTTAAACAAATATTAATTTGTGTAAAACTTTTAGAAACTAACTTTGTTTTTGTCGCTAAAAGTACTTGCTAATAATACATATAATTATTTTAGGTATTTTGCGAACCTCTTTTTTCATCACTGAAAGGAATTACATTTAACGAGTAAAATTTAGTCGTTGTATCTACTCTATGGTTTCTGAATTAAATGTAGGGAAGAAAATTTTGGCATTAAAGTTTTAGCGATGACATTGGTGAGCAAGGTCATTTTTTGGCTGCTAATGCTTTTCTCATTTTATTTTTTGCTACAAAGAGGGATTTTGGTCGCAGTATAGTGTACAACTGACATATCTTCAATAAATAAATTTACAGATGTTTGCAGAATATCAAGTCCTCACACCAATTATTCCAATCCAAGAAAGCATATTTCCAACATATTTTAAAGAACTTGGTAAAGGTACATGGGGAATCATTGATATTTATTTAGTTACATGGGTCATCGTAGATATTGTGAAAAACTTGTTAATCCAACTGAAGACAAGTTACAAGGTACAATTGTGAAATGATTTCAAAACAAATATAAACGATCCCCTACGTGCCTTTAGCAAGTTCAATACAATATATTAGAAATATACTCTTCTTGGTTAGAATAGTCGGTGTGAGGACTTGATACTCCGAAAACATCTAAAATTCAATTATTCAAGATATGCCAATTGTTATCCATACTATATACAAAAATTTGAGTTAGCTTAATATTTTTGATAATTTTTATTCCAAAAATGCCCTCGGTTTGTTGCTTTAAAGTAAGGCATTAATGAAAAATTAAATAATGGAAATAAATTCAACTTACTTCAATAAATTAGAAAAAATCACCAAGATATAAATGTTTAGTCTCACAAAAACACACCATAACCGAAAGGGTAACAAAAACTAAAATCCTATTAAAACATCAAGAATAGTCCAACAAACATTAAGCATTATAATAAACAAAAAAAATGTGAATATTGGGGGATAATTGTATCTATCGAGTCTGAAAAATCCTATGTACATGAATAGGCAATAATCTTTGAAGTTTTTCCTTTTTAATAAGCCTATTCAACATTTTCAAGATGGAATTAATGGTTATCTTACTATGAATTCAGATCTTGGTCTAATAAAATTGTCGAGAGAGGAGAAAAAAGTTCAATTCTCTGTAAATCAACTACAAGGCCAAAAATGCCCTTAGATTGGTGCTATATAATCATTTAAATAAAGGACATTATTGCTACATAGAAGAATGGAATTAAATTTAACTTATTTCATTAAATAACAAAAAGTCACTAAGAATTAAATGTTTAATCTCACAAAAACTCATCATAACCAAAATATTAACAAAAAACTAAAGTTCTAATAGAAAATCATAGTCCAACAAACATTAAACATTAAAAATTAAAGGGAAACAGAAAAAAAAATGAGACTATTAGAGAGGGGAATTGTATTCGAGTCCAAAATTGATTTGTATGTGATAATTATCTTTGAAGTTTTTTCCTTTTTCATAGATGTATTGATCAATTTCAAGATAGAAGCGGTTAATGGTTATCTTATTGTGAATTTGGAATTAAAGTTCAATGCTCTATAACTTGACTACAAAATGTGTTATGTCTTTATATCCATAGAATATTGATTTTTTGGATTCTAATTGTTACGTGTTGATTAGTACTTTTATTTTACTTTACAAATTGAGTAAGAAAAATCAACTATAGTATACAATTTTTACCCTAGAAAACACAAAGTTTCCATTTTTTCCTTTTACTTTTTTTGATTGTTATCTTCTTTTATTATTAGTATTCTTGATTGTGTCTAACATAGCATATCTTGAAAAAGTATCATTTCTATGTGAATATTTGAAGTTCAAGGCATTAAAATTCTTTTCATGTGAATGAGAGTATTTGATGTATGATAATGAAATAAAATGAGTTTTAACCTGTTTGAAATTCATTGACATTTAAATAAGTTTACCCGTAACATTTAGTTTTTGCATTTGGTTAATAATTTATCTATCGAACCGAAAAGATATACTACAAATTTGCAAGAAAATGTAATCAAATACTAATCGAATAGAAAGTCACATGACTTTTTAATTAACGGGAAGAAAGCAATTCACACAATGTATGCCAAAATTCAAAACTATTATTGGCATCATTTTTTAGTAATCCAAATGTATAAAAATAATTTTCATTTATTTCATATCATTATCTTATTGAAACAATGATTGTAATATATTTTTAAATATTATCAAATTGACTTTAAAATGTAAAATTAAAAGTCGATTATCAAAAAGAGCCCATACATATTATATTTTTCATTTCTTTCTTTGCTTAAAAATAAATTTACCGAATATAAGAAGAAAAAAAAATTCTCATTTGTCGTAATCTAATCTATCAAAAAAATATATATATACACTCTTGATTTTTAGAAGTTGGATTTGGATGAAATTGCATTTGCAACGTAAGAGGATGACAGTAAAAGCACACAATAAGAAAAAAAATTCTATTTCGTCATGCTTGTCCTTCTCAACTAAGAGGTCATATCACTCGATCAACATATGTAAGTAAAGAATGTGGTTAAGCATTAGTGCATTTAATGTTTTAATGGATGAGAAAGTTAGGAAAAAAAGCTAGAAATTTGTTATTTTTTTAAAAAAATATTGCCAACATGATGTGTGCTGCTTTTTCTTGAAAATATTTATGCTATTGAATTCTCATTATTTTTCCATTAAATTAACTGAAATTTGCGTATTTTTGAAGTTTCCATTTCAAGATGTCGAATGAATTACTATTTGCAAAAAGATAAAGTAACATAATATTTTTAAAATATTTAAAGTTATTTGCTTGGAACATCAAAATATTTTAAAATATTTTTTGTATCACAATTATATCAAATTTCATAGGATTGAACAACATATGTAAGTAAAGAATGTGGTTAAGCATTAGTGCATTTAATGTTTTAATGGATGAGAAAGTTAGGAAAAAAAGTTAGAAATTTGTTATTTTTTTAAAAAAATATTGCCAACATGATGTGTGCTGCTTTTTCTTGAAAATATTTATGCAATGATATTGAATTCTCATTAATTTTCCATTTAATTAACTGAAATTTGAGTATTTTTGAAGTTTCCATTTCAAGATGTCGAATGAATTACTATTTGCAAAAAGATAAAGTAACATAATATTTTTAAAATATTTAAAGTTATTTGCTTGGAACATCAAAATATTTTAAAATATTTTTTGTATCACAATTATATCAAATTTCATAGGATTGAATAAATCACGTAAGTCCTTTGTTTGGTATCAATTATGTAACTCAAGTAGAGTGATTAAATTACACCAAAAAAGAAGGAAGAAAATTTGTACGAACACAATTAGTTAAACATAAATAAAGGAGTGGAAAGTTTTGAAAATTGTATTTGAAAATATTTTATTCCTTTTTGTGTTTGAATAGTATTATAGTAAAACTTTTATTCATTTGGAACTAAAGTGGCTTGACTCTTTGGTCTTAGAGCTAGCATATTTCTTTACGGTGTAGAAAAACCTTTATTTCATTCAACCTTTTTATTTTTATCGTTTCACACAGAAAATATTGAAAAATCATGGGATACTAATTAAAATAACCCAAATATATATTAAAGTAATAGTTTATTACAACTTATCTTAGAATCTTCTATATAAGAATATTCTAAAATTAGAGGCCCAAACCATATATAAACTATAGCTTGTCACAAAAGATGACATAATTTAGATGATTTCTTTAAATTTGAGTAATATCATTTCTATCCCCGCAAATATGGTATTAGTAAAAATTTTAGTAGCAGTAGAAAAATGATACTGACGAAGAAGTGAAAAAGTGACTTAAATGTAACTACTTCCAAACACTTTTACTTGAGGTAAGATTCATTATATCAATAAAACTTGTGTTTTATACTTCCTTTTCTTGTCCCGAAAGTTTAACCTGATATATATAAAAAAAGGAAAATGATTCACTAAATGAAAGTTGCATTCTACATACCTTTGAATGTTAGATAACTTTAAGTACATGCATATGCATGAAATATTTTTACTATGTTTATTCTCTCACTTTAATACAATAGACTCAAATTAACCCACAATTTTGATTCTTAAAAAAATAATGTAGGATTTGTGTACTAATCAAACTTAAAAATACAAATAAGATAAATAATATAATAATAATAATAGAAAATGGGAATATTCAACAAAAGTATAATTTTCATAATTTTTTGAAAAGATATGTGTATGCTATTTCGTAACTTAAATGATTCTAAAGGAGAAACCAGAACAATATATTAGAAACCAAATAATTAGTTTTCAATATATAATGATAAAAAGTGTCTGCATTGAAATATAAGAAACAATTGCTTTCATAAAACTTAGATAGATTATTTGGATAAAAAAGCTGTGTTGATTATGGATAAAGCAAATCAAGTATTCCGATATAGAATTAAAATTCAAAAATTTTAATCATAACGGCAGAAAAGAAATAAAAAGAAACCCCACAACAATGCACAACTAATAAAATAGGTTTAGAAATCATGATATTTTTAACGTAACATTACCTACATTTCATAATTATTGGAAAAAATTTTAATTTTTTGAGTTCAACTTTATTGAAAATATAGTCATTTAATTATGAAATTATCTAACTATGCGCTTCTTTATATTAAATACACTATAAAAGTTCAACGACCTAGTACACGAAAAGATCTATTATGTAATTATATTAGTGTTAAATACTCTTTAATTTTTTTGCATAAAGTTATTGTCGAAGTGCTAATGAAAGAAATCAATGGGTTGCAAGCATCCATGAAAGTTTCCAAGCTGATACCCATTGATATGACTTTTAGGACTAAACCCCTTGAGATAATTTTGGCAAATATAGCTAACCATTTATCGTATTAATAAAAAACACAAGTTTTGTAACATTGATTAGGAAATTGAAACTCCATAAGGTTATAAAATACAGTAATTTCATTTACCATATCCATGAAAACTTCAACTAGATGTATATCATTCATCAAACCCATATCAGATCCATTTGATTCTTCAATGTTAAGTACAACTAGTTTTATCTCAATTTCTCTAGAGAGCATATTATACTAAGCATCTTCATTTAGAAAATAATTCCTGTTATCTAATTTTGAAATCCGTTAATGAATTCAATTTCAGCCATCCTAGTAAGCTTCTTCACAGATGAAATTGAAAATGGCTGTTAATTTTTTAGAAATTGTTATTTCTGGTTACCCTTTTCCTAGTGCTATAGTTTAAGTATTCATAGAACTGCTGTGAATAACTAAAGAAGAAGTAGAAGTATTGTTGCTTTATGGCTTGCTAACATGGTTTGCTGCAAGATTTTTCATACACACAATCTAGTACAAAGGACAAAATTAAGTGTGTCTAAAGAACATCATAATTGTTTTTGAAATTTTTTTTTAAAACTTAGTTGAATTTTGATGCCTTTTTTTGAGTCTAGAATTCTCCATCCTCGGCTAATTTTCATCAAGGAAAGGATTAGTGATAGCATAGCTTGAGAATGATAGCAATGGAAACAATAAGCCTTGGTAAAGCTTCTCTTAACTTGATGGAATTTTTATAATGAAGTTATTATTCATTATTTATACGAATCAATGAATAATGAGAAAATCATGTGATCGGCTCAGATGCAATACAGAAGATTTGAGTCCAAATATATGTTGGTTAATGAAGGTAAAACAGTGATTAATAATGTGTCAAATAGAGTAACAATTGAAATTTGCAAACAAAAAAACAAATATTACGCGTAGTACAAATAATTATTCTTAATTGCATCTAAACTAAAATTAAATTAATATTCAACTAATGAAACTTAATATAAAAAAAATATCAGAACAATCGAAGAAGTATCCAAATTTTTTCTTTTAATTCTATACTTCTATTTCAATATTTCTAGCCACAATTTTGCCTAGATAAAAATCATTTCTAACCTTAACCTTCTTCTAGTCCTATATACAAGTAAAATTAATACTTTCATTTAATTCTTCTGGTTGATTTAAGCCCATGTTTCTCTAATGGTTTCCGAACATATTCATGAAAATAATTTTGTACTACAATTCGACTTTTGGCTCATTTTGAGAAGTTGACCTAAAAAAAGCCAACACCAAAATACATTAAAACCAAGCTTGGAAAACCCATTAAAACAACCCATATCATTAGCTCTTTAAAGACCTAAATACTGCAAAAACTTTCAAATGGTTGTTTAATTTTTTTTTTAATAACTTTGTAAAACAAAAATTGGAAATCATTTACAAAAAAAAAGATAGCAAACAACCTTATAATACTCCTTAGCCCTCTGTAGCTCAATCTATTTTTCTAGAGTTTTTTTCATAGTCAAAGGCCCTTGTGCCAAAAAAAATTGGTCAATGTTTGTGGTTATGGTCTTTTTCTATGGAATATACTTGTAAAAAGAATAAAATATTCATGTCAACATATCAACCCATGGAAAAAAAAGCATTTACAAAAAAAAAAAAAATCACGGAAAAAGTATCAACGTGAGATTCATTTCCATTTTAGCAATTTTAGGAGTGAAAGGCACTTGAAAAATCAAAATACATCAATTACAAGACTTGGAGAATGTAGGGATTATGGTGTTCATAGATTGGGTACTCGGTATAAGTAATTACCCGACCAGACCCTTACATCGAGTCAGGAAAAAATTGACTCTATACCCAATCCATATTCATAGGCTACCTAATCATGCAGGTGCTAACTAAAAGTGGGTTGGATAGTCGGGGTATAAGAACCGATCTGATTATGAAATTTTTTAAATACCCAATCCATATTCATAGGGTACCTAATCATGCAAGTACTAACTAAAAGTGGGTTGGATAGTCGGGGTATCCGAACCGATCTGATTATGAAATTTTTAAAAAAAAAATTTAAAAGGAAACAAAATTGACTACTAATTACACAAATAGGAAGGAAAGGAGAAAATAGCCATTAATATTTGGCCATAATGAGTAAAATTACAAAATTACCCCTTATGGACCAGGTCAGAAACTTACTGGGTCAATTATCACTGCCTCGCTAACCGACCCAGTAATCTTAAAACCTGACCCTCTAGTATTAACCTATTTCAGTACCCTATTTTGAGAGTTGGAAGTGTTGTTCGGGCCAGCAAGTTTTTCAGGTTAATGGTTCAAGATAAACATTTCTAAGAGAATGAGAAGCAGCAAAAGCATGAACATAAAAATCCTAATCCACATAACTTTGAGATCGAATAATAGATAATTTTAGCCAAAGAACTTTCTTTCATATACAAAATATATAGTGTAAAAAGAAAGTAAAAAAGAAAGTCTATTTGGTGAACCACTATAGTTGGTATTGAAAGGTGTTAACTCTAGTAAACTAGAAGTATTTTACTCTAAATCCTTGCTTTTTGTTAGTGAAATTTTTTTGGTTAATTAATGGTAGATTTTTTTTATTTTTAAAATTATGTGTTTAGATTTGAGTTATTGTTAAATATGATATGTTTTGATTAGAATTTTAGTTAAAGTGATTACTTACTTGATTTAACATTATGCAGGTCTAAAATTAGAGGTTGGAAGCTGGAATGGACAAAATGCGAGAACGAAAAAGCAATTGTAGAAGAATTGAAGAATTGCTGCAAAAAAGGGTCCAACACATCGCGATCTCAATAGTCCAGATGCTGGTATGGACACGGAATTAGGCTAATGTAATTGTGGGTCCAAATCGCGATATGGACTCGTATTCAGCATAATTAGTAATGGCAATTTTGTAATATTCCAGTATCCAAATCCTAATTTTGCCTTGGGTAATACTCAACTATTTAAGGCACTTTAGATGTGTAATAGTGCACATAGTAGATAGTGTAGTTAGTAATCTTAGATTAGCTTAGAGTAGAATAGAGTAGCTTGACTCTCAAGTTTTATTTTAATACAAGTTATCTTTAATTATCCTTTAGATCCATTTTTTAATTCCTTACAAGTTTAAATTTTGATTATTTAATTTTAGTAGGTGAATCATTTACTTCAAGCAGATATAATTTTTACTTGCTTTCTAGTTTAAATTCGTGAAAATTTCTTTGCTTTCATTTCAAGCTTTCTTAAAGAAATTAGGATTCTTGTTGATTTAGTACTTTCTAGTTAAAATTTTCAAATCCTCCCTGTGCATTGATTTCTAGTTAATTTTTAGTGGCCTTTCTTTATTGTTATCAAAAATCCAAAAATATTTAGATTTTAAGTTTAGCTCTTTTCAAATTCTAGTTTAGAAATGGTACTTTCTAGCTTTATGACATCTTTTATAGTCTCTTCGGTTGGGGTAACTACTTGCTTTTTAATTCTAATCCTATTTTAGTTAAATTAGCGTAGAATTAAGTGCTTTTATTTACTTTCTTCTATTAGTGTATATTAAATAGTTTCTCAATTTCATAGTTGCTTGGTTCCATTTAATTGCTTTAGTAGATAATTTAGTTTAATTTTAGATTTCAATTTCTTAAGTTTAATTATGGTTTTAATTAGTGTAGTTTCATCTCCTACTATTTGAATTTGCTTTACTATCAAAAGATTCGTAAATCTTGGTACTTGCTTGCCAAATAATCATCGTGGGAATGATTCCTACTCATCCTATACTGCTACCAACTCCATATACTTGCGAAAGTGAGGTAGAAGGTGTAGTGATTTTGTGAGATTTTATTATTACTTGTTTGCTTTAATTTGACCTCTACCTAAGGGCTTGACAAGTTTTTGGCCCTTTGCCGGGGATTGTCCTTGGTATTTGGCAATATTGAATGCTTTACGGGTAGTGTAGATTAACCATTCTAGTTTAATTTAGTGTTTAAATTTTGGTTTATTTATTTTTGTTGGTCGTTCTTCTTGTTGGATTATCGTGGCACTTGGATTAGTTGCTTGTTTTTACTTTTGTAGTGCATGGTAAGAAGAGATAAATGGCTGTTTATTTGCTTGGACTAAGAAAGAGAAAAAGTGTTGAGGGAAATCCGAAAGTTTAGAAGATTACAACAAGACCAAAAAACAATTGAAATGGAAAATGCTAATCAAAGTCAAAGAAATTTGAACAATGTGAAAGACGAAGAAGACGTTGTCGGAAATAATGGAATGGGTGGTTATGGAAATGGAAATGGCATGAATATGAAAGGAAGACTATTGAGAGAATGTATGCCATACCAAGTTTTGATGGGACAAATTCTAGCATTGCACGGATGCCTGTGCAAGCAAAAAAATTTGAAATTAATTCCACTTTGATACAAATGCTACAAGCTCATGCGATGTTGGGGTTGGTCCCAATGAAGATCTGTATACACACCTAATGAATTTTGAGGAAGTTTTAGATACTTTTAAATTCATTGGTATGTACCCGAATTGTGTGCAAATGAGAGTATTCCCTTTTTCTCTAAGGAATAGGGCAAAATCTTGGCTTCAATCTCATGACCAAGGGATGTTTACCACTTGGAACCAACTTGCTCTAGAATTCTTGGTAAAACATTTCCCACCTTGAAGGACTGGCAAATTGCAGAATGAAATTACCACCTTTAAGCAAGATGTTGGTGAGAGCTTAGGAGAGGTTTGGGAGCGGTTTAAGGATTTGCTAAGGAAATGTCCTCATTATGCGATTCCATTACGGCTTCAAATTCAATCCTTCTACAATGGATTGACATAAGAGAGACAAAATCCATAGTAGATGCCTCCACCGATGGTTCTATATCCCACAAGACACCAGAGGAAGGTCAAGAACTGCTCAATAGGATGGCCTACATTTGTTATTATCATGGACCAGTGACTCCACCAGTAGCTCAACACCCAGCCAATCAAGCTAGTGCACATAATGGAGTATTGAATTTGAATATGCAAGATGCTCTTTTGGCACAACAAATCATGCTTATGAATGTGATGAACAATGTTGCAAAAGTGTTGGAGAACTTATGGAAACCGAGTAGTGTGAATGCAATGTCTTCTTCTTCAACTCAACCAAGCATGGTGTGATTTTTGTGGGGGCGGACATGCAAATGGGCAATGTGAAATGCCTTATGAGTCTAATGAGCAACTCAATTATGTGTCTAATCTATCATCTTTTCCAAGGAACCCGCCTAGAGTTTATGGGAACACATATAATCCCTCTTGGAGGAATCATCCCAACTTTTCATGGAGCAATACCAATAATCAATCCTTAACCCTTCCTATCAATCAAATCCCCCACCTCAAAATTTTCAACACAATCAAGCTTCAAGTTCCTTATATAGACCCTATCAACTGCCACATCAAAGAAATTTTCAAACCAAGTCATATCTATCTTCCTCAAGCCTTCCATTTCAAAATCAACAACCACGATCTCCCTTCCAATATGCAAATTCTTGCCAACCTGTGTATAATGACCAATTTCTCCAAGAGAGAATGTAGGTGAAGATGGTTGGAAAAAGGAAGCGGAGTATTTGAGAAGATAGTTGGAAAAGGAAAGAAGGGATAAAGAAGAACACAGGAGAGATTTTGAGAGTTTGAAAGTCTCACCAAGAAATTTGGAAATTCAATTGGGTCAATTGGCGAGGTTGAATAATGAAAGACCAATGGGGACTTTACCTAGCGATACCGTTCCAAATCCAAAAGAGCAATGTCATGCTATATCTTTAAGAAGTGGAAAGGAGTTGGTTGTGCCAATAGAGAAGAAAAAGGTTTAAAGGCAAAGAAATGGAGGAGTATAAATCCAAGATAAGTGAAGAGAAAAGTGAAGTTGAAAAAGGTGATGAAAGGAAAGAAAAAGAGGAGGAGATCAAGGAGTCAAAGAAGAAACAAATAGAGGAGCCATTGAACTTAAAGCCTTCTATGAAGATCCCATGCCCTCAAAGGATCAATTATCCAAGAAAGGAGGAGAGAAAAAGAGAGAGAATTTCACAAATTCCTTGATATGTTTAAAATGCTTAATGTGAATATTCCCTTGGTTGATGTTCTTATTAAAATGCCTAATTATGTGCGGTTTATGAAAGATGTATTGGCAAGAAAGTGGAAGTGGGATGATGATGAGAAAGTATGCCTTGATCCCAAGTGTAGTGCCATTGTTCATAGGAGGCTACCCCCTAAACTCAAATATCCCGATAGTTTTATAATAACGGTGAATATTGGAGGAAAAATGTTGCATCGATCACTTTGTGATTTGGGGGCAAGCATAAATATTATGCCCAAGGCCATCTATGACAAATTAGGGATCAACAATGTTAAGCCAACTAATATCACACTCTAATTGGCAGACTTATCCGAGAGGAAACCATATGGCTTGTTGGAGGATGTGCTTGTTCAAGTTAAATGGTTGGTATTTCTCATTGATTTCTTGGTGCTGGATACATGTGAAGAGAGTGAGATTCCATTGATCCTAGGGAGGCCATTCTTGTCAACTGCCCATGCATTAACTAATGTGAACAAAGGGAAGTTGATTTTACAAGTTGAAAATGAAACAATTGAATTTGATGTGTTTGAATGTAATGATAATATTCCTATTTTTAAGGAAAAATGTACTAACCAATCTTTTAATTCTTTCATTGCTAGGTCAAATGAACAGAAAAATAAAGTTAACCAAGACAATTTACTCAATCAAGCATTGGAAATAAAAGAAGATCCAAGAGATGAATTGAAAGAAAAACCACCCGATAAAGGGTGTGATGTGACAAAGGATGATGAGATTAATGCAAGATGATGGAAAAATTTGAGATGGTAGAAAGTTGAAATGTCACAAAAAGAGAAGAAAATGGTTTGATAAATAATTGGAGATGCTAATTGGGGCACTAGCGATGGCTAAGGCTTGGAAGAAAGGCCTTGTGCATGGGAGAACTGAGAATCAAGCTTTACTCATAAAGAAAAAGGGCATCAAGCTTTTTTGGTGGAGACCAAAAAGAAAAGGATTGCCGACCATCCTCAAGTGCTTGGAATGAACGCCCATGCCATATTCAAGCTAGTGACTATAAAAGAGCACTTATTGAGAGGCAACCCAAGTTTTTTTTTTTATTATTTTAATTTAGTGGTTTTTGTTTCTTTTTGGTGTGATTTTTAATTAATTTTATTTTGAATGATTTGGTTTTTCATTAGGTTATAAATTTTGGTTAAAAATAGTTGCTTTTGAATTAAATAAATTGTGCTAAAGAATGAATGAAAATTGTTATCTTAACTTGTTCATTTTGTGTTTCTAGGTTGTGCATGGAGGACTTGAGGAAAAGTTGCGAAGAGTGGAGAAAATTTGGCTGTCTCAAAAACACACTTTGTAAAAGTTCAAGGCTAGATCGTGGTTTGGATTTCTAGATCACAGTATCAAACTCAAACTTCTGCAAAGGCAAAATTTTCACCCGAGTCGAGATCGTGATCTGGAAATCGAGACCACGATCTTGATATTATGGGAGATCGCAATATGGGAAATCGAGATCACGATTTCGATACCAGCAGAAGTAAGAATTTTAAATGCCTCATCTTCTTCTTTCTCATTTTTCTCAAATTCTTTTTTCTTAACTGTGGACCCCTCTCCTGACTCTTCAAATTTTTCCATTAAAAACTCATTCAAACACCCTAACTCATCACCATAACCCTTCTACATCATCCTTGGAGCATCAAAGAGTCAGTACTTTGGAGTTTACTTAGTGGAACTTGAACATGAAGCAGGGATTTGCAATCAAGTTCTTTGGGAATTTTTGGGCAAAACTGGTAATATCTTTCCTTAATTTTGTGGTTGAAAATTTTTCAATTGCTGAAGACAATTTTTGGGTGTTTTTGAATTAGTTATATTGTGGAATTGTTGATTTTAGGGGGAGAATTTTGTGCGAATTTCTTGAGCAAGATTGTGGTATTGTATTAATTTTTTGAATTGTTGGACTATGGATTGAATTGCTTGAATCATCATTGAGAAATTGTGTAGTTTTGTTGATAAATTGGTGAATAATTGTTGGTTGTGAATTCAAAATTTTTCAGTGCTTAATTTTTAAAATTGCTATTTATGGTTGTGAGAAAAATAAATGACAAGAGATGTTTATGGGAGTGATGAAAGGAAAGAAAAAATGAGGGATAGAGGAGTGGGTTTGAGAAAAAGAAAAGCCGGTGAGGGTACAGGTAAGAAGGAGAAATAAGTCAGCCTACTGATGGTGGTGGGCTACCAAAATCTCAATTTTCTAGTGATAGGTCCCATCAATTGTATAAAACTAATGAGAAGCGTGAGGTGATCAAGGAGAGAAATGGCTTTGATTTATCCATCCATTGTGAAGATGTTAGCAAGGAAATAGAAGATCAAATTTGGGCAATGCATTGGGAAGGGTTAATATTCTGGTTGATATTGGCGGTACTCAATTAGTGTAAGAATTTCATTATAATTTGTATGATCTTGAGGATGGAAAAGTGAGAGTTTGGGAGTGTTGGTTGATTTCAGCTTAGACATGCTTATTTTACCATACCTCCTGTACCGTCTGATCAATATTTAGAACTTGTGAATGATAAAAAGAAGGATATGGATGTAATTAAAGATGCTATTTGTGATGTCAAGGTGGATTGGATTCAGAGCACTACCAGTGATACTAAGTTGAGATTCCCTCATCATGGACTCTCACTTGTTGCTAAACTTTGGTTTTATTTCATTAGCTGTTGAATTTGGGGGTCTAGTGCTTTAAGTTTTGTTCAGAGGGACAAGGCATTGGTGGTCTATGTTATCATGACAGGGATACTAGTAAATATTGGCAGTTTCATTTAACAAGGATTTTTGGACAGTGGAAGGTCCGGGATGCCTACCTTTTATGCATCTAGTCTAATTCACCATTTATGCATTGTTGTAG
Source organism: Cinchona pubescens (assembly GCA_025175665.1). NCBI lineage: Eukaryota > Viridiplantae > Streptophyta > Magnoliopsida > Gentianales > Rubiaceae > Cinchona > Cinchona pubescens. The sequence continues at coordinate 4,194,242 of JANKKI010000024.1, read as the reverse complement.
GGTGTCCCATTAATTTTGTAGAACCTACGACTGATAACTCTAGTATACTAGAGTTATTCTACTCTAAATTGTAGCATTTTGATAGTATAAATCCCGAATTTTGAGTAATTAATTGTAGGTTTAAGTTAACTCCTTTCGTATGCATTATATTTTTGTTCTTGTTAAATATGTTAAGTTCTTATTAAAAATTTAGCTTAATTAATTGCTTAATTATGTTAATTTTTTGCAGGTCAAATTTAGAAGTTGGAAGCTGGATTATACAAAATCGAGGAACCAAAGTGCAATTATCAAAGAAAAAAGGGTTGTACTATTTAAGCTACTTTTAAAAATTGTAGTAGTAAATAGGATTAGAATTAGATAGTAAGTAAGTGTTGGATAGTTTAGGATATCTTGAACCTCAAGCTTCTTCTTTAATAGAAATTTCTCTTTAATTTGTCTCTTAGATCTACTTTTATTTTCTTAGAAAGTTTAAATTTTGATTAGCTAGTTGTAATGTGTTAATCTTTAGCTTCAAGTAGATATAATTTTTACTTGCTTTCTAGTTTAAATTATTAAAAATTTCTTTGCTTGCAAATTAGGGATCTTAGAAAAATTAGGGTTTTTGTTAAATTCTTGCTTTTTGGTTAAGAATTCTCCATTTCTTGCATTAAGTTCTAGATAATTTTTAGTGGGCTTTCTTTATTTGCCAAAAATCCAAAAATATTTTGATTTCAAGTTTAACTCTTTCAATTTCTAGTTTAGAATTGTTAAATTCTAGCTTTGCAATGTCTTTTTATAGTGTTTTTGTTGGGTTAATTTACTTGCTCTTTAATTTTAATTCTATTTCAATTAGTTTAGATTAGAATTAATTGTTTTCTTTACTTGCTTTTACTATAATAGATTAAGTAGTTTCTCAATTTCGTAATTATTAAGTTCACTTACTTGTTTTAGTAGAATTCACAATATAATCTAGATTAAAATTATGTTTTAATTGCTTGCATTGAATTATGATTTTGAGTAGAGTAATTTCACCATCCATTGTTTGATCTTGCTTAACTATACAAATACCCATAAAACTTGGTAATTGCCTTCCAACAATCCTTGTGGCAACGATACCCACTCATCCTATACTACTACGAACTCCGAATACTTGCGGAAGTGAGGAGAGTGTAGTGGTTTTGTGAGGTTTCTTATTATTTGTTTGCTTTGAATTGATCTCTACATAAAGACTAGACAATGACATATTCTAAGAGAATGATAAATCGGGAATATGTCTATAGGTTGGTACGAGAATATGAGAAGCGTCATCCCACAGAAGGCACTACTCTACCATTGCCATCTCTACCATCTCAAAGTACATCATATATCCCTTTGCCACCCACATATGTACGAAATGCCCCAGTCAGAGAAGAAGAAAGGACCGAGTTGCAAGGGTATTGGACTTATAGTTAGCTGGTCATGCACAATACGAATTTGGTAGTGATAGGAGAAGCTCTTAGGAACACTACACTTGGGACATGGGTTTGTCCCCTGCCACCTCCTCTTTGGCATTTTTGTCCACCTCGTGGGCAGTATTATACACCACCTGCATCTTTGGCGTATCAAGAAGAAGCTCAGCCAGCAGGTGAGTTTGGAGGAGTTAGGGATGATAATCATGAAGAAGCTCAATCCAGTGATTCAGAAGATGCTCAAGAGAAGATGGAGCTAGATAGTTGAGCAACCAACTTCAAATGAAAGGAATTACTTGGGATCCAAGCATTTGAATGGTTTTGATGAAGATGGACAATTTTTCTTATTTGTCATTATTTAGCAGTTTTATCTTTAATTACTTTTGTCTTTAGTATTTTATTTTGGAATGTTTAGGTTCTAAAGTAGAGTGGCTAATGGCCTTAAACTGACGCCAAATAAATATCTTTTTAGTGCTTCATGGATTAGATTATTGTGTGAATTGCTTTGCTAATTACTTGGTGTGGTTAAATATGTGGTCATCTTCACTGATTGATACTAGTAGAGTGGCTAAGGACCTCAGCTGATGCCATGTTCGCATTTGTTGATAACTTGATTTGTATCTTGATTTTTATGGAGTTTTATTGATTAGATACATGACTTAGTTAAGTTTTCTTAGTACCTTCACCTGGTATTGATTGCTCGATTAAAGTTTTGTCGTAGTTTATTTAGATCTTATTTAATTGTTGCTATGTTTTTATGTTGGAATTTTGGGTGAGTGCAAGGATGAATTATTCATCAATTTGAATAAAAGAGACAAGTTTGGGGGTGTTTATCACTTGTTTCGAGAATTGTGATTTTATGTGTATTGATGTGACTTGATGACTAGTGGATGGAAAAGTGATCAAATGAGTACTCGATGATGATATTTGAATTATAATACTATATGATTGAAGTATTTGATTAGGTCATTTCATGGATTTAAGTGTGAGTGAGTAGTTCTTTTACATTATCAAGATTTCAAAAACTTGGCATTAACACTATTTTTTCCCAAAAGAGATGCTAAAATCTTTTTGAAAATTTTTTTGAAATATTGTTTTTGATCAAATCACTCATACTATTTTGTTAGCCGATTTTTTTTTGGAAAAAGTGGTTAAATGAAATAGAAAGAATTTGAGATATTTTGTGTGTTTGCATAGATAATGTTCTTCTAATTTGTGAATAATTGGTATTTGAGATTAATTTTAAGTACGTTTCACTCATTTTCCTTGGTTTAGAGCTGTCTTTAATTATCCATTAAATTAAAAAAAAATCCTTGCTTTAATAATAAGACGAGTACGGGATTCTGACATGTAGCTATATTGTTTTCCCGAATTAAGCCATTCGGAATTACATTTTAGTATACCAATAAGTTGAGGATGAAATGTTTGCAATACTTATCATTGATCTTGTATTACTTAGTCCTTATTAGAAGTATATTCCCAAATTGTGTGACATGTGCATTTAAGTAAATTTCTAATGAACTTCTATTTTCATGCGACCTTGTCAGGGATAATTGGCTAACTTTATACTATTTGTGATTTGAAAAGAAATGATGTTTTGAATGGATAGAACTAAAACTTTAGCAATTCTTTTTGGAGAATAATAATTCTTGGTGACTTGAAATCTAGTGTCATAAATGAATGTGTTTTTCATAGAAAATTCGGAAACTTGGCTTGGCCTATTTAAATACTTCATTATCATATGGTATTGGAAGTTTCTTGAGAGATTTCTTAGTTGTTTTAAGTAAATCCATTGGTCATCAAGTGTTTTGTCAACTTTGGTGGTGTTTTGACTTTAATTTTTAGTAGGGTTCTTTTTACTTTTTGTTTTCCTCGGGACTAGCAAAACGCTAAATTTGGGGGTGTGATAACTCTAGTAAACTAGAATCATTTTACTCTAAATCCTAACATTTTGTTAGTGAAAATTTTGAATTATGGTTAATTAATGGTAAATTTTAGTTAATTTTTAAATTATGCATTTAGATTTTAGTTATTGTTAAATATGATTGATGTTTGATTAAAATTTTAGTTAATGTTATTACTTACTTGGTTTAATATTATGCAAGTCTAAAATTAGAGATTGGAAGCTGGAATGGATAAAGTGCGAGGACCAAAAAGTGATTGCATAAGATGTGAAGGATTGCTGAAAAAAAGGGTCCATATCGCGATCTCATTAGTCTAGATGGCGGTATGGACATGGAGTTAGGCTAATGTAATTGTAGGTCCAAATCGCGATTTGGAAATTCCAGATCGGGATATGGACTTGCTTTCAGCACAAGTAGAAATGGTAATTTTGTAATATTCCAGCAGACAATTCCTAATTTTGCCTTGTGTAATACTCAACTATTTAAGGTACTTTAGATGTGTAATAGTACACACAGTAGATAGTGTAGTTAGTAATTTTAGATTAGCTTAGAGTAAAATAGTGAAGCTTGATTCTCAAGTTCTATTTTAATACAAGTTATCTTTAATTATCCTTTGGATCTAGTTTTTAATCCCCTTCAAGTTTAAATATGTTTGCTTATTTAGTTTTAGTGGGTTAATCATTAGTTTCAAGTAGATATAATTTATAATTGTTTTCTAATTTAAATTCATGAAAATTTCTTTTCTTTCATTTCAAGCTTTCGTAGAGAAATTAGGGTTCTTGTTGATTTAGTGCTTTCTAGTTAAAATTTTCAAATCCTTGCATTGATTTCTAGTTAATTTTTAGTGGGTTTTCTTTATTGTTATCAAAAACCCAAAAATATTTAGATTATAAGTTTAGCTCTTTTCAAATTCTAGTTTAGAAATCATACTTTCTAGCTTTATAACCTCTTTTATAGTCTCTTTAGTTGGGTTAACTACTTGCTCTTTAATTCTAATCATATTTTAGTTAAATTAGAGTAGAATTAAGTGCTTTTATTTATCTATTAGAGTAGATTAAATAGATTCTCATCCATTTAATTGCTCTAGTAGATAATTTAGTTTAAATTTAGATTTCAATTTATTAAGTTCAATTATGGTTTTAATTAGTGTATTATTTCATCTCTTACTATTTGAATTTGCTTAACTATACAAAGATTAGTAAATCTTGGTACTTGCTTGCTAAACAATCTTCGTGCAAACGATACACACTCATCCTATGCGGCTACCAATTCCATATACTTTTAGAAGTGAGGTACAGTGTAGTGATTTTGTGAGATTTTATTATTATTTGTTTGTTTTAATGTGACCTCTATCTAAGGGCTTGACAATAGGATCATTCTGATCACCTACTGGAATTTTGAATTTCATAAATAATTTGGAAGAAAAGAAAAAAAGTTAAAGAAAAACAATTCAAATAAAAAAAAAATTCATGATCAACTATTCGAATTTTATATTTGATAAACAATTTTGAAAAAAGAAAAAAGTAAAGAAAAATAAATCAGAGGAAATTTTTTTGATAAACTACTAGAATTTTTAATTTGATAAACAATTTGGAAGAAAAGAAAAAAAAAATATAGGAAAAACTTTCCCTAAAGCTCTCTGGATTTGGTAGATCTAAAGGCTATTATGATGATGAAAAAGAGAGAAGGAAGTTCACAGTGAAAGGAGAGAAGAAAGAGAAAAAGAGAGAAGAAAAATCACTTGGGTTATTTGATCTAAGAAGATGGTGAACCTTTCTTTTTAAGAACTAGAAGACAAGACAAGACGTTGAGCAATGAAGAAATAGATGGATATAAATTCTCAATAAAATTAAATATATGTAAATACAAAATTTGAGACCATATGAACTACTTTATCCGGAGATAAAATAATTTGTAAGTTTTCTAGGATATGCCTAGGAAATAAAATCACTGCTCATAAGTTACAAAAATACAAAATACAGATGACAATAGAAAAGGGAATTCTTGAAATTTTTGTCCCTTATCTTTTCAAAATACGCATAACTAATCCCCGTCATATTAAAAAAAATGTAGTTTTGGTCCCTCCAAACTTTTATTTATGTGTTGAACTAGGCCAATAGATGGAAAAGTAACAAATCCTTTAGGTTTTTATCATGTGCACTACATATGGAACGTCCCATTAAAATCCTTCGAAGTCTTAACGGGCAAGTGCAGTGCATGGGACAAAAACATTATGGTTTTGTACTTTTCTATTTGTTGGTCAAGTTCCTCGCAAAATTAAAAGTTTTTCGACCAAAACTACACTTTATAATACAATCTTGATTAGTTATGTGCACTAGCCAAAAATAAGGGACCAAAACTACAAATCTCTCCAATAGAAAATTAATTAACTTCTTTAATTCATTGATTACATTTGAATAGCCCAAATCTCTCCCTCTTATTTTATTATTATCCTTAACATGAGAGAACACATAGAAGGATAGAAAAAAGAATTACACGAAATTTCAAAACTAATAGATTAATACAGTTAGTGGACATATTAGACAATTCACTTAAATCTTAAATTCCCAAAAACTTCATACATCATATAGTTACAATTATGAGGATGCCAATAGCCTTACATGACCACACTATATCATTCATGATGAATAGTTTAATAAAGGTAACAGTAGTATTGCACAGATTTCACAGCAAAACAAAATTTGAAATGGAATATAGGAAAAATAAAGAAAAATAATTATGCTTGGACAATGGTTCAGTTGTAGTACTAAATTATCTCACTTGATCCAACAGCAACAGAAATATATGAATTAAAAAGAGATTGTGAGGAACATTAACTAATAGATGATTCATGTTATCTTAAAAATCTGTTAGCATATCATTCACCACCAACAACAAAGATTTCAATCTCTTAACTTCATAGAACAATTTATTAGAGATACATCTTAAATGAAAGTATACATTTCTCTGGGGCTGGCGATTTCTCACATGACCCGATAACACGATATGAAATTAACATGTTATGAAATGACGCAGAATTTATTGGGTCAACCCGTTTATGACACAAAATTAAACGGGTTGGGTTGGGTCAACCTATAGGTTGACACGATAACCCATTAGTTACTTTATTAACAGATTTTGCTGAATTTTTTTCTTTATTATAATTTAATATAGTATACTTTAAGATTATGAATAATAAATTTAATATAAGATTATTAAATCAAACATAATAATTACTTTAAATATAATCCAAAAAATGTCTATAAATTTAATTATGTGTTTTAAATTACTATGACAACAAGGTTAGTATTAATAATTATTTAAGTTATTAAATATTAAAATTTGGGATTTTAACTCAAACGGATTGCAAGATATTTAATTTATCAACTGGGTTGATATTCTCTGTAAATAGTAAACGGGTCAAACATGAACCCAAACAAGTCAGACACGAACACGATAAGATAAGAAATAGGTCCACATAACATGACATGAACACGACACGATAAGAAATGGGTCATACCTGACACGACACGATAACCTGACAACCCAACCCATTGACACCCCTAATTTCCTCGTCTTTCATTTTGTATAAATGGGAACTAATTTTTTTAATTCCATAGAATTTGAAGAAAAATTGGATATGTTGCTATAAAATAAATACAATGATATATTGCTAAGATAAACAATAAAAATTGTGAAGAATATTGAGGACTACATGATTTCAAAAAAGTAGGCATGGTGTAAAAATAAAATAAAATGAAGATCTTTACTACATGTTCTGCAGAGTATTTGAGCTAAAATCAGCTGGAATTAATATTGAGGCTTCAAAAGAAACTGATGTGATTTTGATGAATCATATGAATGTTATTCAAGTTTTCATGAATATGGTAAATAAACTTTTTGCATTTTGTATCCTTATAGAGTTTGAATTTTCTAATCAATATTACTAAATTGTCTCTTTTTTTATTAATAGAATAAATGCTTAGCTATATTAACATTGTCTCAAGGGGTTTAGTCCTCAAAGTCATATCAACAAGATCTAATCGTGAAAACTTCGATGGAACCTTGCAAATGTTATGATATAGATCTCCAATTAATTTCACTTATTAGCACTCAGACAATCACTTTATAAAAAAAAAAAATTAAAGAAAATTTAACACTAATATAATTACATAATAGATCTTTTAGTGTACAACAGCTGACAACATAGCTTCAATAACTAAATTTATAGGCGTTTGCGGCATATCAAGTCCAAAATACCAATTATTCCAATCCGAGAAAGCATATTGCTATCATATTGTAAGGAACTTTGTAAAGGTATATTAGGAATCGTTGAAATTTATTTAGTTACATGAGGTATTATAGATGCTGTAAAGAACTTCTTAATCCAACTGAAAACAAGTCATACAATTTTGAAATGATTTTAAAATATATATATCAAAGATCACTTGCATACCTTTACCAAGTTCTTTACCATATCTTAGGAATACGTTCTCCTAGGCAGCATAGTTGATGTGAGGACTTGATACTTTGAAAACATCTACAAATTTAATTATTGAAGATATGGTAGTTGTTGCAAACTAAATGATCTATTATGTAATTATATTAGTATTAAATACTCTTTAATTTTTTACATACAGTGATTGTTCAAGTGCTAAAAAGAGAAATTAATGGGAGAGCTATACCATACCAAGGTTCCATCAAACTTTCCACATGCTCATATCCTATGGATATGACATCTAGGACTATTCCCCTTGAGATAATATTGACAAATATGCCTAACCATTTATCCTATTAATAAAAAATCCTTAAGGTTGTAAAATGCAATAAGTTCATTTTCCATATCCATGAAAACTTCAACTAGATACATATCATTCATCAAAGCCACATCAGTTCCATTTGATGACTCATTGTTCTATTAAGCTGGTTTTAGCTCAACTACTCGAGAGAACATGTTGTAGTGTAATCATCTTCATTTAAACAATGCTTCCTATTATCCATTGTTGAAATCCATAAAGGAATTCAATTTCACCGATCCTAACAAGCTCCTTCATAGATAAAATTGAAAATTCAATTGCTGTTGATATTTTAGAATTCGTAATTTTTGGTAACCCTTTTTTCAATGCTACAGTTTTAGGATTCACAGAATTGCTATTAATAACTAAAGAGGGAGCAAAAACATTGTTTCCATATGGCTTGCCAACATAGTTTGTTGTTAGACTTTTTCATCAGCACAATCTAGGAAAAAGGACAAAATTAAGTGTTACTAAAGAACAAAACAATTGTTCTTAAAAAATAATTTCAAAAACCTAGCTGAATTTTGATACCTCATTTTGGAGTCTAGAATTCTCCACTCTCAGCTGATTTTCATCAAGGAAAGATTAGCTATAGCATAGCTTGAGAGTGACCACAATTGAATAAATAAGCCTTGGTAAGAGCTTCTCTTAACTTGATGATTTTAGAATGAAGTTGTTATTCATTAATTATCTATATCAATGAATAAAGACAAAATCTTAGTATCAACTCCAAAAAGCAATCTAGAAGATTTGAGTCCAAATATATTTTGAATAAAGAAGGTTAACTAGAGATAAGTAGTGAGCCAAATCGTGTAACAGTCGAGATTTGCAAACAAGCAAACAAATGTTATGCACCCATACAAATAATTGACTCCTAATTGAATCTAAACTAAATTTAAATTAATATTAAACCAATTAAACTTACGATTGAAAAATATCACGACAATTAAAGAAATGTCCAAACTATTTCTTATTATTTATACTTCTATTTCAATATTTCAACCTATACTTTTGCTAAGATAAAAATCATATTCTAACATTAATCTCCTTCTAGTTCTATATACAAGCAAACTTGATGCTTCATTTTCTTTCTTCTGGATGATTTAATCTCTTGTTCCTCAAGTGGTTTCCAAACATATCCAGGAAACTAATGTATTACAATTCGATTTTGAGAAATTAACCTAAAAACAATCCATAGCAGAAATATCTCAAAAACCTTCTTGGAAAACCCTTCAAGAAAACAACCAACATCATCAGCTCTCTAAAGAATTCAAATCAATTTTCAAAGGGTTGTTGAATTTTATTTTTAGTAAATTTTCAAAACAAAACACAGAAATCATTCACATAACAAACATAGGCAACAACCTTGTAATATTGTCCTCTGCAACCTCATTCAATTTTTCTTGAGTCTTTTGAGAGCCAAAGGACTTTGTGGTCGAACAAAAAATTGGTCTGTGTTTGTGAGTGTGTTCTTTTTCTATGGAATACACTTGTGTGAAAATAAAGTATTCAGATCAACATATCAACCCATGGAAAAAAGCGTTTACAGAATAAACATCATGGAAAAAGCATCAACATGAGATTCATTATTATTTTAGCATTTTTAGGAGCAAAAAGGCACTTGAGAAATCAAAGATACATCAATTACGAGACCTGGGAAAAAGTAAAGGTGCTCATGGACCGGGCATCGGATCCATGAAGTAACTACACGAAAAGACCCAGTTACATCGGTTCAGGGATTGAATCGATACCTTTCTATACTCATAGGGTACCTGGTCATGCAAGTACCCGCTAAAAGTGGGTAGTATAATCGAATACTCGACCTGATATAATCATGACACTTTTTAGTTTAAAATTTTTTAAAAGGTAACCAAATTGACTAGTAATTACACAAGTACCCCTATAAATGGGAAGGGAAGGAGATAAAAGCCATTAATATTTAGCTATCTTAGTGACTAACATTATAAATTTAACCCTGTATAAAAACCAGTTTCGACACTCGTTGGGTCAAATGCTACTAGCCCGCTACCTGACTTGGTAACCTTAATACCTGACTCTCTAATACTAACCAGTTTGAGTACCCTATCTTAGGAGTTAGAATCGATTGGGTGTGCGGGTATTTTGGGTCAACAGTTCAAGATGAACATTCTTAACAGAAAGAGAAGATGCTAAGTCATGAACATAAAAATCCTTAGTCAACATCACCTTGAGATCCAATTGTTGAATTATCCAATTTCATATACCAAACATACAAAATAAAAAGAAAGTAAGAATGAAAATCCATTTGGTGAACCACTAGAGTTGGTATTGAAAGGACGATGCCGATCAACTTTTGGAATTTAGAATTTCATAAACAATTTTGAAGAAAAGCAAAAAAGTAAAAGAAAAACAAATTAGAGGAAAAATCCTAATCAACTATAGGAATTTATAATTTGAAAAACAATATGGAAAGGAAAAAAAAAGTAATAGGAAAACAAAGTAGAGGAAAGATTACCGATCAACCACTAAAATATTTAATTTGATAAACAATTCGGAAGAAAAGCAAGAAAGGAAATGAATGAATCAGAGTAAAAATTCCTAAAAACTCACCGAATTTGATAGATTTGATGACTAATGATGATAGAGAAGAGAGAAGGAAATTCGAAGCGAAAGGAGAGAAGAAAGAGAAAAATAGAGAAGGAAATTCATTGGGGTTGTTCGATCTAAGGAGATGACCAACCTTTTCTTTTAAGAACTAGGAGACCAGACAACATGTTGCACAGTGAAGAAATGGATAAATATTAATGCCCAATAAAATTAAATATGCTTAAATACAAAATATGAGAACATGCAAACAATTTTACCCAAAGATAATATAATTAGTAAGTTTGCTTTGATACTCATAGGAAACAAAATCAATGTTCACAAGTTACGAACATACAAAATACAGATGATAATAGAAAAAGGGAGTTTTGCACATTGTATTGCTATTTTAGTCCCTTATCTTTTCGTAATACGCAATACAAGTCCCCATTGTATTAATAAAAATGTAGTTTTGGTCCCTAAAATTTCATTTTTGAGTCGAACTAGGCCAATAGACGGACAAGTAACAAATGCTAATGGTGTTTATCATGTGCACTACACCTGGCCATTAAAAATCCTACAAAATCCTAACAGTCACATGCAGTGTGCATGACAAAAATGTTAGATTTTGTCCTTTTTTGTCTGTTGGCCGAGTTCTGTAGAAAATTATAAGTTTGGTAACTAAAATTACATTTTTTAAAACAACTGGGATAAGTTCTTTGCACTATCCAAGGATAAGGGACCAAAACTACAAATCTTTCTAATATAAAATTGAATAACTTCTTTAATTCATTGACTACATTTGAACAGCCGCAATAACTGGTTCTCATTGTACTATCATCCCTAACATGAGAGAACATGTAGAGGGAAAGAAAAGAAGAATTAAAGGAAATTTCAACACAAATAGAGTAATGAATGTTAGTATAGTTAGTGGCTAGACAGACAATTCACTTAAACTCAAAAATTCCCACAAACTTCATGCATCATATAGTTACAGTTATGAAGAAGCCCATTAGCTTTCTAACTTCATTTGTTGCACAAAGTTTGAATTTCCATTAAGCACATTAAAAGGTTTGTTTTTTGAGACAACCTAATTCACCCCCCTCTTAGGTTGCTTTTGGAGTTGAATAAAGGTAAAAGAGACAGCTTTCGCTGCAAAACAAGATTTGAACTTAAATATAAGAAAAATCAAGAAACAAATTGTTATGCTTAGACAATGGTTCAGTTGTTGTACCAAATCATTTCACTTGATCGAACAATAGCACAAATATATGAATTAAAAAAGAGATTGTAAAGAATATTAACAAATAGGTGATTTAGGTTATCTTAAAAATCTATAAGCATATTCTTTACCAACAATGACAAAGATATCAATCTCTTAACTTCATAGAAGAACTTTTTTTGTGTTACATCTTAAATGAATGTATATTGAAACCATGACCTTCCCTTGCATTTTCTGTTGTATGAATTTGCACATTTTGTAAGTCCGTAGAATTTGAAGAAAAATAGGATATTTTGCTATAAAATAACAACAATAATATATGGTTTGGTTAAAAAAATAAAAATCATAAAACATTATTCACTACATGATTTCAAAAAGCAGTAATGGTGCAAAGAAATAAAATGAATTCAAGATGTTCACTAGAACATGTTCTCTATAGTAATTGAGCTAATATCCGCTGGATTTAACATTTAAGCATCAAAAGAAACTGATGTGATTTTCATGAATCATATGAATCTTGTTGAAATTTTCATGAATATGGTAGATAAACTTTTTGCATTTTATATCCTTATATGGTTTCAATTCTCTAATCAGTGTTACTAAACCATGTTATCTTTTATTAATTGAATAAATGGTTCGCTATATTTGCCAACATTGTATCAAGAGTTTAAGCCTAGAAGTCATATCAACAGGGTTTGAGCGTGAAAACTTCGATGGAATCCTTGCAAATAATATGATATAGCTCTCCTTTTAATTTCTCTTATTGGCACATGAGCAATCACTTTATGCAAAAATTAAAGAAAATTCAACACTAATATAATAACGTAATAGATCTTTTACTGTGCAATAACTGACATATATTCAATAAATAAATTTACATTTATTTGTGAAATATCAAGTCCTCATACCAATTATTCTAATAAGGGATAGCATATTTCTAACATATTGTAAAGAGCTCAGTAAAGGTACATGGGGAATCATTGACATTTATTTAGTTACTTGGGGCTTCGTGATGTTGAAAAGATCTTGTTAATCCAACTGAAAACAAGTTATAAATTTTGAAATGATCTTAAACTTAATATCAATGATACCCTATGTACCTTTACGAAGTTCTTTACAATATTTTAGAAATATGCTCCCCTAGGTTGGAATAGTTGACATGATATTCCGAAAACATCTGTAAATTTAATTATTGAAGATATATCAGTTGTTATAAACTAAATTAGATATATTATGTAATTACTAGTAGAAGATGGCCTTGCAATGCCCACTTAGTTTCCCAATTAACATTTTTTGGAGCAAAACAAAAAAGTCAAAAAAAGCTCTCAAACAGTCTCGAGAAAAGTTGAGATGCAGTGAATCACAATTGTTTCAGAGAGAAGAGATTGAAGATGAAGAGAGAATTCACAGAAACATAGCTGCAAGGGAAGCATTTTCTTGTTCCCAAACTTTTTTGACACCATTTCGTCTGTGAAATTAGTTCATACTTAGCCACAAATGGCTCAGTTCTCTTACATTTACATGAATGGATGATATAGATGAATGATTTCATTAAGTGAAAAATTGAAGTCTAAATTAGACACCACATCCTTTAATTTGCTAGAAAAAATTACTACTAAACATATTATACTCTTTTGCCGGCCAGTTTTGAAAACATATCATACATAACAAAAAATATATTAGTTTGTAGAACATGATAGTTCATATGATTTGTTAAGAAGTATTACAACGGAAAGCAAAAGGACTATTACTCACTTCACTATTAAAAACAAATCCAGCTTTAAGCATTTAAAAGCTACAGATTTACTTGCTAACTCACTCAAATCTTCGGACCTATAAAAAAAATGAAGTAGAATGGTTTCAAAATTTGAATTCAATCAGAGTCATTGTAAATAGTCCTAATTCAATATAAAAATTGGCTCAATGAAAGTACTTACTGTTTCGAAAAAACAAAGAACATGAAGGGAAATACCATTATTAGAAGACATCAAACAACTTTGGCGCATGTACATTTGGCCTTTAGCAGTTTTCAATATACCCACTAAAAATTACAATTTAGGAAATACCTGAATTGATGAGGACAAAAATTAAACAATCACTAGTAGATAACCAGGTCTAACTTCTATGTGATCTCCTAACCGACCTCCCAAACTTTCAGAATATCCTAAATGTAAAAAATGTGGTCCCAAATTTTGATTGTTATTAATAAATATTAAACAAAAAATTAAAGAACCAAGTGGTACTTTTTTTCAGAATATTAACAAAAATAACATAAAATAAAAGAACATAACCTTAAAAAGAAAAAATTTTAACCACTATGTGTACATCATTTATGTATGCAAAATAAATTTTTATGCATAATCTTTTCTTTTTCCTACACTAATTTTTGGTAAAAAAGATTCTATGATTCAATCATTCCATAACATCTTATAAGTTGTCTATACTTTTGTTTGGCAACCATTTCTCTCACTCCCGAGTAGAAAATATATTCCTTTTTCATAACTGGAGTCTTTAGCTACTTACACCCTAAATTCACTTTTTATTAGGGATTACTTTCTGTTGATATTATATTGTCCTAGTAATTCATGCCTTTGTTCTTAACATTCTTAAGTCATCAAATATTTACTAAAACAGAGAATACCTCAATGTCTTAATTTTTCTTGTAATAACCATAGACTAATACTTCAATTAGGAAAAAAGAGGTAACATAACAATACTTTAGAAATCATAAGAGGAAAGTATAAAATGGTGAACCAGAAATCTGAAATCCCTTTCTTACATACACCTTAATAAAAAGGGTGAAGGCTTGAAATAGTTGAGAAGATTAACCACAAACTTTAATCTTTTGGCCTGCAAACAAAACACACATATCAGGTCAAAAAATTTATAGATTTGCAAACAAAACACGTATAATGAAAAAAAAAATTACAGATCTGCAACGAAAACAAACAGGTACAAAGAAAATACTGTAAAAGTATGAGAGGATTTTTATGAGTGCTAGAAATAGTTGGAAGAAAATTGATCTCAAAATTGAAAATCGAAGGTCCAACAGCGAAAAATAGTAAACCAGAGAAAGAAAGTTTAGGAAATTTAGTAGCATTCAATGAAAAACAGGAAAAATATGAAGTTATGTTTAAGTCATTAACATTCAAGTGACAAAAACATATATGCAATACAGACAATTAGAATCAAAGGCACAAACTGGCAATAGTTGCTTCATAAGTTCTTCATCTTAGAAAGAAAAAAAGAAAAAAAGAAAAAAAAAAAAATTCTATCACAGTTTCACCAAGAGAGGCTAGTAGAGAAAAATAAAAGAAAAAAGAAAGGCCAGTTACTTAAAACAAATAGAGAATGTGATATGAAAATTTCTAGCACCCATTGCTTTATTAATACAAAAGGATGTAATTACAACTGCGTCAAGATTTGAGTGCTCCCCCAAATTTAGAAGTATCCTTGTGTGCCTTTGAGATCTGGTCCTCTGTCATGCCATTCTAGACATATTCCCCTTTAAACTCTGAAATCATATCCATCCCAAAGCTGACGCACAAAATTAATGGCCTCCTGGATCAAAATAGGAAGTTTGGTATTGAGTTTCTTGAGATCCTTGCTTCAAGACTCAAATCATCTTCAAATTAGTAGAAAATTTTAATTAGATTGTTAGCAACACATAGAGGAAAGAATGAGCAAAAATATTTTCATCATAAGAAATAAAAAGAGAGAAAATAGATAAAATAACATCTTTCTAAAATATGAATAAAAAGTTCCATTTGTTCGATCTTTAGTTCAACAAAATGATGTAAAAGACCAAAAATCAGGAAAGATGGGTACTAAATCGGGTAGAAAATCAGGGAAAAGTGGTGGAAGCAATCAGACAAATTATAGAGGATTTGGTGAAATGGAATGACCAAAGCCTAAATTTAGTACAATTTTTCTACAAAAAATATGGTGAATCTGGCATAAGAAGTATGAGACCTAGAAAAGAAAAAGGAGTAACGAGAAGCAAAAAGAAGATTGAAAAGAATACGCGTTAATTGCAGGTACATTATGTAGGGTAAAATTGGATTAATTAGCTTTAAAATGATCAAAGGGCCAGTATAAAATCTGATTAAAGCATATCCCAAATCCAACGTTCAGAATTTTGACATGCAATAAACTGTAACATGTAGGTTTCGTAGACTACAATTATATTAGGGAATAAATTTCATGTCTAAGTCTTGGCAAAATTACTTTTTCCAAGGCAAATCTTTTTTTTTACCAAAACACCCCTTCACAGATTTGTAACTATTTGTTAGAGAAGGGTATTTGTGGCTTTTCATATTAAAAGCTACTAAATATTAGGAAATGAAATATAAAAAAGATAGTAAATTGACAGAAATAGCCTACAGTAGAAAAAGGCCTGTGGACAACTTGAGGGCCATAAAATATCATTTTTGTAGCCCAAAAAAAAAAACTTTCCAAATCAGCTACTAAGTCAACAAAATATGCCACATGGCAATCAATGGAGTTTTTAAACTTCTTTTTTAATTGTTAGATATTAGTGTTAAATACTATTTACTTTATTACATAAAGTGATTGTCAGTGTTAATAAGATAAATTAATGGGAGAGTTATAACATACCATTTGCAAGGTTCCATCGAAGTTTCTGTGCTCAAACCTTATTAATATGACTTCAAGGACTAAATCCCTTGAGATAATATTGGCAAATATAGCTATCCATTGATGCTAATAAAAATAACACACATGTTTAGTAACACTAATTAGGAAATTGAAACTCTATATGGGTTATAAAGCACAATAAGTTCATTTACCATATCCATGAAAACATGAACTAGATGCATATCATTCATCAGAACAACATTAGTTCCATTTGATGCTTCAATGTTAATTCTAGCTGGTTTTACTTCAATTGCTCTTGAAAACATGTTGTAAGCATCTTCATTTAGAAAATACTTTCTATTATCCATTCTTGAAATCCATAAAGCAATTCAATTTCAGCAATCCAAACAAGCTTCTCCATAGATGAAATTGAAAATTCAATGGTTGTTGAATTTTTAGAATTTTTAATTTTTGGTTACCCTTTTCCCAATGCTATAGTATCAAGATTCACAAAGCTGCTATGAATAACTAAAGAGGAAGCAAAAGTGTTGTTACTATATGGCTTGGCAACATAGTTTTCTGCTAGACTTTTCATATACACAATCTAGAAGAAGAACAAATTAAATGTAACTAAAGAACTTATTAATTGTTTCTGAAAAATAATTTTAGAAACTCAGCTGAATTTTAATTCTACTATCTCATTTTAGGGTGTGTTCGTTTGGACTGAAAATATTTTTCATAAAATATTTTCTAGAAATTTTTTTGGTGCCAAACACCAGAAAATATTATTTTTTTGGTGCCAAACATCGGAAAATATTTTCCGGTGTAAAATATTTTCCAATTTTCCTCTCTCTGGCTGAAAATAACTTACAGAAATTTTGAATGTAAGTTATTTTTCAGATAATTCAAGAGTGACATTAAACCTCAAATACTTACTTTTAGAAATTTGTTTGCTAAACTTATTTTCATTTTCAATTCTTTTTCATTCGTTTTTGTCTCAATCATGGGTCCCACACTAATATAACTATCATTATGCATATTTTACTGCTACATTATACTTTCATTTAATTTTGAACAAAATCAATCTTTTGTTAATCATAATTACTTGTAAGGTATTTATTACCATTGTTATAAGTTTTTTTAACTTATATTCATAAAATTAAAGATAAAACTGTTAAAAAATTTTATTTCAAATTATTTTCAACCTTTTTTCAACCGAACACTTAAAAATTGTATGGAAAATGTATTTTTTCATGTAAAAGATTTTCCAAGGAGGAAAATATTTTCAATCCAAATGAACACACCCTTAGAGTCTAGAATCTCCACCCTCAGCTAATCTTCATCACGGATAGGATTGGCAATAGGATAGCTTAAGTGAACACAATTGAAACAATAAGCATTGTTAAGAACTTTTCTCAGCTTGATTTTAGAACGAAGCTGTTATTCATTAATTATCCGAATCAATGAATAATTGACAAAATCATGTTATCGACTCTAAGGCAATCTAGAAGATTCTAAAGCAATCTAGAAGATTTAAGTTCAAATATATTTTGGTTAAGGAAAGCAAACTAGAGATTAATAGTGATTCAGATAGAGCAATAGTCGAGATTTGCAAACCAACAAATAAATCTTACACATAGGTACAAATAATTTACTCTTAACTGCATCTAAATAAAATTTAAATTAAAAATGATCCAATTAAAATTAAGAGCTAAAAAAATTTCACAACAATCAAAGAAGTATCCAAGTTTTTTATTTTTATTCTATACTTCTATTTGAGTATTTCTACCTAGAATTTTGCTCTGATAGAGACAATTTTCTAACTTTAATCTCTTTCTAGACCTATAGACAAACAAACTTGATACTTCTATTTAATTCTTATTGATGATTTAAGCTCATGTTCATCAAGTGGTTTCTGAACGTATTCATGAAAATAATGTTGTACTACAATTCGACTTTGAGAAATTGACCTAAAAACAAGCCACCACCAAAATACATTAAAAACCATCATTGAAAACCGTTGTAGAAAACAACCAACATCATTAGCTCTTCAAAGAGCGAAATACAACAAAAATTTCAAATGGTTGTTGATTTTTTTTTAAAAATAAAATTTCAATATAGAAATTGGAGATCATTCACAAAACAAAGATAGGCAACAACCTTATAATACTCCCATGTCCTCCAAAGCCTCATTGCATTTTTCTAGAGTTTTTTAAACTCTTAGCCAAAGGCCCTTGTGCCAACAAAAATTGGTCTAAGTTTGTGTGTACGGTATTTTTCTATGGAATACATTTATAAAATAATAAATTATTCAGGTCAACATATCAACCCATGAAAAAAAGCATTTACAAAAAAAAAAAAAAAACGAAAAAACATGGAAAAAGCATCAACATGAGATTCATTTCCATTTTACAATTTCAGGTGTAAAAAGGCACCTAAAAAATCAAAGATACATTAGCTGTGGGACCTCGAGAAAGTAGGGATGTACATGGACTGAGTTCCCGGTCCATTAAGTAACTACCCGCCCAAGCAAGTGACATCGGATCAAGAAAAAATTTACTCGGTACTCCATCCATTTTCAAGGGGTTCTTGGCTATGTATGTACCCAACAAAAGATGATTGGTTAATCGGGTATTGACATCCTATCCATTTATGACATTTTTCATGTTTTCCAAACCTTATTTTAATGATGACATAAGCACTAAATTATGTAAACAAGCTTTGCAGGTCTTTGCTTACTTGTTCTGCTGGAGACGGGGTGTTCAGACACAGTACACCGTTCAAACTATGTCAAGCTTCTCGGATGCAGTACACCATCCGAACCAACAGGCAAGAAGCAAGGTTCTATCTACTTCTCTACTGATGCACACAACTGTCCAAACAAAGTCTCGTTCGGACTAACACAACAGTCCGAAGCTCCGTTCGGGCTATGGAACGGATGCATGCAAGCCCTTCGAACGATGTTCTTCACCAAGTGCATGGAGATCGGACGCTGTGTCGGACACAGCCTACTTATCTCGGACGTCCGAAACCTCAATGGCTATTTTTTGTGCATTTATTATTTAGCCGTTAGGAAGTAGTTGCAACCACAATTTATTGGTCCTATAAATAAATTCTCTAATATTCTGTAAAGATCATCTAATACATTGAATACAAGCCTTAGAAAAGAAAAAATTTAGTACAAATTGGCTATAGTGCTATATTGTATTAGTGTGCAGTTTAGAGTGCAATTCAATTTTGAGTGGAGAAACAATGCTGCACATCTAGATGTATAATCTTGTACAAAAGTAAAGTTGTGAGTAAAATTCTTGGCTCAACTAAAAGAGTTTTAGTGTGAGCAAGAATTTCACTACTTTGTAAAGATTATTGTCTCACCAAGTGTGTGAAGCATTCTAGTGAATTAATACTTCAAGCTTGTTAGCTTGGAAGTATTGGTTGTTTAATTTCCTCTCTTTCTTAATTCACAGTTTCATTGATTCTATTATAAATTTTATTAGCTGAAAAATCTCAATAAGCTTAATATTTCTAAAAGTATTTTTTTGAAACCTAATTAACCCTCCCTCTTAGGTTGCTTTGGGACCAACAACTGGTATCAGAGCTTGGTCTCATTTTATGGCTTAAATTGCTTTTGAGAAAAAAGAACTATTATGGCAACCAACAATGCTCCATTTTTTGAGGGTCAATCCGTTAATAGGCCCCCTATGTTCAATGGGGGAAATTTTTTTTGTTGGAGAGATAGAATGAAAATATTTTTGCAATCTATTGATATTGACTTGTGCTGTATGTTGTTAATGAAGGTCCCTTTGAAGCAACTATCATTGATGATCACACAAATAGAAGAAGAGAAAAGACAAGGGATGAGCTCACTCCACAAGACAAGGCAAACTTGACATTAAATGCAAAAGCCATGAATGTGCTGTATAATGCCTTGGATGCAAATGAATCAACTCACGTAAAGGGATGCATTTTCGCTAAAGAAATTAGGGATAAATTGAAGGAAATCCATGAAGGGAAGGACGATGCTCGTGAGTAAAAGAAATCCTTACTTGTTGCCAAGTATGAGTCCTTCAAGATGGAACCACATGAAAATATTGACAAAATGTATTGTAGGTTCAATGACATCATTAGGGATCTTGAAGCCTTGGGTAAGGAGTATTCTTTGGGTGAAAAGAATAGAAAAATCCTAAATGCTCTATCCAAGGAATGGGATGCCAAAACAATTGCTATAGAGGAAGCCAAGAATTTAAATTCAATGACTATTGAATCGCTAATCAACTCTCGAGGATTACATCTTATGAATTGAAGTTGAAGGACAAAGTGGTGGATGATGAAGAACCAAGACCAAGAAGGAGCATTGCTCTAAAGTCCTCTCAAGAAGAGGATGAAAATGGCTCCATCAATCTAGAAGATGAAGATCTTGATGAAGGAGATCTTGCACTCATCACCAAAGGATTTCTTAAACATTACATCAACAAACGACGAATGAGAAGAGGTGGAGCTACAAATTCAAATAATTTCAAAGGAAAGACTAGGCTAGAAATGAAGAAGCAAAACGAAAAGTGCTTTGAATGCGGTCAACTCGGACACTTTGCAAATGAGTGTCCTTCCAAGAAAAAGAAGGAAGGAAGAAAGCCTAGATTCAATAACTTTGAAATCACATGGGATGATTGCAACTCTGAAGGAGAAGTCAAAGAAGAAATGGAGTCGGCACAAATGGCCTTTATGGCCATTGGAGATGATGAGGTAAATTCTAACTATGACTCCAATGATGAAAATGATCTGGAAGAGATGTATTTCATTTTGAAGTTGCATGATAGCTTAAAGAAATCATATGCTAGAAATAAGGAGTTAGTGAAGAAATCAAATGCTCTATTGAATGCTTACTCTAAACTTGTGAATGAAAATAAAAGTCTATCACAAGAAAATTGTGACTTGAAGAAAAGAATGCATGTGAGATCAAAGGTCAAGGAAGAACAAGCCTCCTTGAAGAAAAGATTGGATTATTTGAATGCTCTCTTGACTAGAAAGACAGAAAATGTTGTTGATTTGAAAAGAAATAGAAATGTATTAATTAACAAAAATTTTATCATGTTTAGAAGGGATGACGTATGTTTTGTAAAATCAAAATCCTCTTTATATGGAAATAAAATACTATTTGTAGATATTGCCAACAACATGGACATCTCAAGAATATGTGTTATGTCAAGAAAAATGAGAAACTTGGAATGAAAGTCGCATGGACTGATAGCAATTTCACTAACTCAAATGGACCCAAGAAGATGTGGGTACCAAAGTGTTAGTTATCAATTGATCTATTGTGTAGGTACTTAACATCACCAACAATGCTAAGTGGTTCATAGATAGTGGATGTTCAAGGCACATGACGGGTAATGCTTCTCTCTTCACAAATCTCATATCCAAAAATAGTGACATTTGGAGATAACAATAAGGCAAAATCAATCGGCATTGGTGATATAGGTAAAAATGGTGAAACCTTGATAAAGAATGTGCTTCTTGTTGATAATTTGAACTATAATTTATTAAGTGTAAGTCAACTTTGTGATAAAAATTTATATGTGTTTTTTACCAAGCATGAATGTCTTATCCTTGATAAAAATCATGTTGTCTTATTTAAGGGCACTAGGCACAATGATGTTTATGTGATTCATCTCGATAAAATTAGCAATAGCAATGTAAAATGTCTTATGGCGTCCATAGATGATCCTTGGCTTTGGCATAGAAGACTTTGTCATTTTAATGTGGATTTGATTGAAAAACTTGCTAAGAAGGATTTGGTAAGGAGGTTTGCCAAAACTAAAGTTTTTGAAAAATAAAATTTGTGATGCATGCCAATTTGGTAAACAAATCAAAGTTTCTTTTAAACCAAAGAATTTTGTGTCCACTCATAAACCTTTATAATTGTTGCATTTAGACTTATTTGGACCTACTCAACATGCTAATCTTGGTGGTTGCAAATATGCCTTTGTATTGTAGATGACTATTCTAGGTACACTTGGGTATTATTTCTTGTTCACAAAAATGAAGCTTTTGAAAAATTTGTAAAATTGTTTTCCAAAATTCAAAATTTATTGAATTTAAAGATCATTCATTTAAGAAGTGACAATGGTGCCGAATTTAAATTTGGAGGTTTTCCCGAATTTTGTGATCACAACGGTATTTTTCATGAATTTTCGGTTGTTAGAGTGCCTCAACAAAATGGTGTCGTTGAAAGGAAAAATAGGACTCTTCAAGAAACCGTTAGAACTATGATTAGTGAATGCGACTTACCACAATATTTTTGGGACCGAAGCCGTTAACACGGCTTGTTATTGCATGAATCGAGTTTTATTAAGATCCTTTTTAAACAAAACTCCTTATGAACTCCTTTTTTGTAAAAAAACCCCTAGTGAGCTATTTTAAAGTTTTTGGTTGCAAATGCTTTGTTTTAAAAATCAAAGAAAACCTTGGTAAATTTGACAAAAAATCGGATGAAGGGATCTTTCTAGGATATTCTAGTGACAAGAAAGCATACCGAGTATACAATAGAAGAACGCTCTTGATTGAAGAAGTTGTACATGTTACCTTTGATGAAGCTAATGATGTTATCTCAAAGAATTTGTATGAAGATGAAGATGTAGGTATTCAAACGGAGCTCGAGAAGCTCACTATTCATGAAGATCATCAAGAGATCACATCAAGCAATGATGTCAACGACCATCAAGTAGATGATGTAGAAGAAAAAAATGAGGATATTCCAAAAGATCTTCCAAAAGCTTGGAGATTCGTCTCTAGTCACCGTCAAGATTTAATTTATGACATAGGTGATCTATCCGATGGGGTAACTACTCGTTCTAATAAACCTTTAAATAGTAAATGTGCATTACTTTCTCTCATTGAACCTAAACATGTAGATGTTGCTTTGAATGATGAATCTTGGGTCATTGCTATGCAAGATGAACTTAGTCAATTCGAAAAAAATAACGTATGGACCTTGGTTAAAAGACCATCTTATCATCCCATAATTGGAACAAAATGGGTTTTTAGAAACAAATTAAATGATAAAGGTGAAATCATAAGAAACAAAGCTAGACTTGTTGCTAAAGGTTATGCTCAAGAAGAAGGTATTGACTTTGATGAAACCTTTGCACCCGTGGCTAGATTAGAATCCATTCGCATGTTTCTCGCATTTGCATGTTTCAATGATTTCAAATTATTTCAAATGGATGTCAAAAGTGCATTTTTAAATGGTTTTATTGATCAAGAAGTTTTCGTTGAACAACCTCCGGCTTTGAAAATAAAAATCTTCCAAATCATGTTGTTTCAAACCCTCTAAAGCTTTATATGGTTTGAAACAAGCTCCAAGAGCTTGGTATGAAAGATTAAGTGGTTTCTTGATTGAAAATGGATTTAAAAGAGATGTAGTTGACACCACTCTTTTTACGAAAACAGATTTAAATGGTTTGTTAATTGTTCAAATTTATGTTGATGGTATTATTTTTGGAGCAACTAATGAAAGCTTGTGCAAGGATTTTTCACATTTAATGCAAAAAGAGTTTGAGATGAGTATGATGGACAAGTTACAATTTTTCCTTGGACTACAAGTTCACCAAACAAAGGGAGGAACGTTTATTATACAAATCAAGTATACAAAGGAGCTACTCAAATGATTCGAAATGGAAGATTGCAAACAAGTTGGTACGCCTATGTGCAATTCAACCAAACTTGATAAAGACGAAGGAGGTAATGGTGTTGATGAAAAACACTATAGAGGTATGATCGGAAGCCTACTTTACTTAAAAGCTAGTAGACCAGATATTATGTTTATTGGTGTTTGTTTATGTGCTAGATTTCAATCTTGACCCAAAGAATCGCACTTGATAGCTGTAAAAAGAATTTTTAGATATTTGAAGGGTACAATGAATTTTGGTTTGTGGTATCCAAAGTCCTCTACATTTGATTTAATTAGTTATTCTGACGCTGACTTTGCTGGGTGTAAAATTGATAGAAAAAGTACCAGTGGTATGTGTCATTTCCTGGGAAATTGTCTTGTATCTTGGTTTAGCAAAAAACAAAATTCTATTTCTCTTTTTACGGCTGAAGCCGAATACATTGCTGCTGGAAATTGTTGTGCTCAACTACTGTGGATGAAACATACTCCAAAAGATTTTGGTGTTATTTTTGATTGTGTGCCTATAAGGTGTGACAACACTAGTGCAATTAATCTCACAAAAAATCCTGTTATGCACTCTAGGACCTAACACATTGATGTTAAGCACTATTTTATTAGAGATCTTGTTTGTAAAAGGAAATACGTGTTGATTTCGTGCCTACTTTTGATAGAACAACTGGCTGATATTTTTACAAAACCCTTGGCTCTAGATCGTTTTCAATCTCTCATAAAATGTTTGGGGATTTTACAGTTCAGTTTGGCATAATCTCTTCGTTCGGACGCACTCGATCGTCAGAACAACACTATTTCTCGGACGTTCTCACTCGTCCGAAAACCTCCTCTTTGCCTCGGACGCTTCTGATAGTCTGAACGCTACTAAATTTCTTCACTTACTTTCTGAAATTCTACCGGACACTTACCATCGTCTGAAAGAATATCGGACGCACTAGCTCTTCGATCGGCCGTCCGTTCATCTGCTTTCGACACTTCATCGGACCCACGCCAATCGTTCGGCTGTCCAAATGGTCTCCCTACTCGATTAAAACCTTCCACTTTCCCCCATTTCGGACTTACCCTAACCCCCGAAACCCTCTCTGGCGAAATTTTTTTGCAAAAAAATTCCTCCTACTTCTTCCTTATCTCCACAATTTGTTTGGAAAATTGTCATTCTCGAAGTATTCGCTATCACCATTATTGAACCTAATTCCACCCATCTACCATCTCATTTCATCAAATTTCCACCAAACTTTCAAAAAATTAAAATTTTTTGTTTCCTTTCTTTCCTTTCATTCACAATGGTTAAATCCCGTTGAGGTTCTTCTACAACAACTCGTGGATGAAAATCAAATGGGAAAGCTCCGGTGCGTGGGGAATCTTCTGCTAATCCTCAAGTCTCCTCAAATCCAACCTGTCCAAAATTCATAGATGCTAAGGCATCCGAACGGTATACATCTCTTCTTAGCAAATCTATAATCGCTCAACGTCTTGCTTCTCAGAGTCTTTTCGATGATTTTATTCTTCCCATTGTCAAATCGTACTTTGAAAAACAAAATTGGGGTCACTAAGTGCATATTGATTTACCCGTTTATCATGACTTGGTGCTTCAATTCACAGCCAATCTTAGGAAAGGCCCCACTGTTGGCACATTAGTTTCTCATGTAAACAGCACAAATCTTGAAATTTCCTCCAATCTTTCATCATCAACACTATTTTTGAATGTGAAGTCTCAAACCCGAATGATTTCTCTTCTTTCTTTTCTTTAGATAAATGGCCCGCTATTGATACTTGATTTGACATTGATGAGGTCAGAGCTATTTTTAACATCAATTTCAAATAGGCCTCAAAAGCCAAAACCACATTGCTCACTCCTGAACTGAACATTCTGTACACTCTTGTCACGAATTTGCTATTACCAACCGATGGGCATCGCATTGAGCCCGAAAAAATGCAGCTTTACTTACTTTTTAGTGTTTTCAAGGGAATTCCTCTTGACTTTGGGTATCTCTTCTGCTCCCTGTGGGAACTCTTTCTTACTGATACTCGATGAAACATTTCTTTTGGAAAATTTCTCACCAAGGTATTTGATTTCCTTGATGTACCTTTTAGCGGCAACAAACAATTTCCCCCCTATTTCAACAAATCTTATATTGAATGAAAAAGCCTCATTTTTTTTAACGATCAATGGTTAACTAAGGCAGCTTTTGATATACTCTGATTGAATGTTCAAAATCCCAGGCCTCTACTGCTGGTTTGGCAATTCCCCATTCTCCTCCTCCTCCTCCTCAAACACCTCCACCAGTCCATGATCCTCATCCATCTTCCTCTGAACCTTCACTTTCTCAAATCTCTGGCCTTCTCATTTCTTTGAGCACTCAAGTAAGTTCCTTTTAATGTCGCACTAATCGTAAGTTAAAGCGACTTGAAACTCGTCAGTTGATTCTCCAAGAGGCACTTAGCTTGGGCATGTCTGCTTCAACTCAGGTTCAATTTGCCAATATTCAATCACAATATCCACTCGACTCCTCTACCGAAAGTGACGACAATGCTGAAGAAGGGGATGTTAGTGAGGATGACCAAGCGGACACAAATAATCAAGGTGCTGCCCATGAAGATGAAGGAGACGATGAGGACGTTGACGACATATTCAATTTTATCATTATTGATTTATGTAAGTTATGGGTTATTCTTTATACATTTTGGAGGCATCTCTTATACACATCTAGATGTGTATAAGAGACAGAATGATATGTTTGCAAACTCTTAAAGCTTGAATCATTCTTTAATAATCATATCTTACCTTCCAAGTGATTCCTACTTGAAATCCAAGAAAATTTTTGGGGAAAATGGAGGAAGAGAGTTAGCTGCTGCTTGCCATTTCTCTGAATAGTTCCAAGTTGACTAATTTTTTTGCTACTAAATTATATTTGTTTCTGAATAATTCAGCCATCATACAACATCACACCACAATCACTCTCCAACTTTTGACCCGTTTTATCCTTTTATGTATTACTTTATCTCTTCGCACTATTCCTGTTGAATATTTGGGAATATTTGGGCTTTATCCTTTTATGAATATTTGCACTATTCCTGTTGAATATTTGCACTGTCTCAGGGGGAGCTTTGTTTGATGATGTCAAAAAGGGAACTAATAATTTATATTGCAAAATAATTGGTTATCACTCATAACTGTTGATTTTACATAATTATTCCATGACTGTTTGTCATCATCAAAAAGGGGAAGATTGATGTTTTCCAAACCTTATTTTGATGATGACATAAGCACTAAATTATGTAAACAAGCTTTGCAGGTCTGTTACTTGTTCTGCTGGAGACAGGGTATTCGGACGCAGTATACCGTCTGAACTATATGAAGCTTCTCGGACGCAGTACACCGTTCGAACCAAGTACCGGCAGAAAGCAAGGTTCTCTCTGCTTCTCTACGCACGCACACAACTGTCCGAACAAAGTCTCGTTCAGACGAACACAACCGTCTGAAGCTCCGTTCGGACGATGGAACGGACGCATGCACGGCCATCCGAACGATGTTCTTCACCAACTACATGGAGATCAGACGCTGTGTCGGATGCATCCTACTCATCTCGGATGTCCAAAACCTCAACGGCTACTTTTTGTGCATTTATTATTTAGCCGTTAGGAAGTAGTTGCAACCACCATTTATTGCTGCTATAAATAACTGCTCTAATATTCTATAAAGATCATCTAATACATTGAAAATAAGCCTTAGCAAAGAGCAATTTTAGTACAAATTGGCTATAGTGCTATATTGTATTAGTGTGCAATTTAGAGTGCAATTCAATTTTGAGTAGAGTGATAATCTTGTACAAAAGTGAGGTTGTGAGTAAAATTCTTGGCTCAACTAAAAGAGTTTTAGTGTGAGCAAAAATTTCCCAAGACAGATACTTTGTAAAGATTATTGGCTCACCAAGTGTGTGAAGCATTCTATTGAATTAATACTTCAAGCTTGTTAGCTTGGAAGTATTGGTTGTTTAATTTCCTCTCTTTTCTTATTTCACAGTTTCATTGATTCTATTATAAATTTTATTAGTTGAAAAATCTCAATAAGCTTAATATTTCTAAAAGTATTTTTTAGAAACCTAATTAACCCCCTCCCTCCCCCTCTTAGGTTAATTTGGATCCAACAATTTTATTGTCTAACAAAATTGAAAAGGTAACAAAATTGACTATTAATTACGCAAGTTCTCCTATAAATGGGAAGGGAAGGAGAAAATAGCTATTAATATTTTGCCACAGTGAGTAAATTTATAAAATTAACCCTGTATATGGACCAGGTCGAATATAGCCGAGTCGTTACCTGAGCCAATAATAATAATACCTGACCCTCTCATACTAACTGATTCGAGTCCCTATTTTATGTGTTAGAAAGGAACTGGCCAGCGAATTTTTTCGGTAGAGTGATGGTTCAAGATGAACATTCCTAAGAGAAAGAGATGAAACTAAAGCATGAACATAAAAATCCTCAGACACATAACTTTGAGATGTAATAGATAAATTAGCCAATTTCATATATAAAACATACAAAGTAAAAAGAAAGTAAATAAGAGAATCTATTTGGTGAACCACTAGATTTGGTATGGAAAGACGATGCCGATCAACTATTGATTTTGATTTTCATAAACAATTTGGAAGAAAAGAAAATCGAAGGAAAAATTATGGATTAACTATTGGAATTTTGAATTTGATAAACAATTTGGATGAAAACAAAGAAAAGTCAAAAAAAATAAATTAGAGGAAAAATTCCCGATCAACTATTTGAATTTTTAATTTGATAAAAAATTTGGAAGAAAATGAAAAGAAGGACAAAAAACCAAATCAGAGGAAAATTTCTCAAAAATTCACCAAATTTGGTATATCTGAAGATTAATGATGATGGAGAAGAAGGAAGGATGTTCGTATGGAGAGGACTCAGAGGAGTGAAGAAAGAGAAATAGAGAGAAAGAAATACAATTGGGTTGTTCGATCTTAGGAGATCACGAAGCTTTTTTCAATGAATTAGGAGACAATACAGAGTGTTGACAGTGAAGAAATTGATACATATAAATTCCCAATAAAATTAAATATATGTGACTAAAATTTGATAACATACAAACAATTTTATCAAAAGATAACATAATCAATGACTTTGATTTAATGCTCATAGGAAACAAAAACACTACTCATAAGTTACAAACATACAAAATACAGATGGCAATAGAAAATGGAATTTTGTAATTTTTCCCCCTTATACACATAACTAGTCCTGTTATATTGAATAAAATGCAATTTTTGTCCCCAAACTTATATTTTTGTGTTGAACTTGGTCAACAGACAGAAAGTAACAAATCCAAACAGTTTTTGTCACATGCATTGTGCATGGCTATTAAAAATCCTACAAAATCCTAACAGTCACGTACAGTGCATGTGTTTTGGACAAAAAAGTTAGAATTTTTTACTTTTTTCGTCTATGGGCCAAGTTCTAAGAAAAAATAAAAGTTTGGAGACCAAAACTATATTTACAATACAATGGAGACTAGTTTTGCGCATTATCCAAAGATAAGGGACCAAAACTACAACTCTTTCCAATAGAAAATTAATTAACTTCTTAATTCGTTGGCTATATATGAACATCTCAAAGCTCTACCTCTCATTTGATTGTTATCCCTTACATAAGAGAACATGTAGAGGGAAAGGAAAGAAGAATTATTCAAAATTTCAAATGCAATATAGTAATAGACTTAGTGGACATAATAGACAATTCACTTAATCTCTAAAATTTCCACAAACTTCATACATCATATGGTCACAACAACGAAGAAGCCTGTTAGCTTTCTAAGACCACAACATTCATCATGAGTAGTTGAATAAATGTAACGGTATTAATGCTTTAGTTACAAACCAGAATTTAAGTGGAATATAGAAAAAATCAAGAAATAACCAATTGTTATGCTTTGACAATAGTTTAGTTGTAGTACCAAATCATCTCACTTGATCCAACAACAACACAAATTTCTGAACTAAAAAAGAGAGTGAAGAATATTAACCGATAGATAATTCAGGTCATCTTAAAATCTGTTACCATATCATTCACCTACACAACAAAGATATCAATCTCTTAACTTCATAGAACAATTTTTTAATGCTACATCCTAAATGAATCGATACCTTCCCTCATTTTTTATTTTGTATAAATGAGCACAATTTTTTTAATTCCATAGAATTTGAAGAAAAACATGATATCTTCTTGCTATAAAAATAAAAATAATGATATATATCTTGGATAAAAAAAAAAAGTGATAGAATATTACGCACAACATGGTTTCAAAAAAGCAGCCATGGTGCAAAAAAATAAAATGAAGATGTTTACTATGTGTTCTATGGACTAATTGAGCTAACTCAGCTGGATTTAATATTGAAGCATCAAAAGAAACTAATACGGTTTTGATGGAAATTTTATGAATCTTGTTGAATTTTTCATGGATATGGTAAATAAACTTTTTGTGTTTCATAGCCTTATGGAGTTTCAATTTTCTAATCATTCTTACTACATTGTGTCTTTCTTTTTAATTTATGGGACAATTGGTTAAAATCTGCCAACATATTGTAATCTGCCAACTATATTTGCCAACATTATCTCAAGGAGCTTAGTGCTAAAAGTCATATCAACGGGGTCTAAGCGTGGACACTTTGATGGAACCTTGCAACTGGTATGAATTAGCTCTCCCATTAAGTTCTCTTATGAGCATTTGGACAATCACTTTATGCAAAAAAAAAAAAAAATTAAAGAAAATTTAACACTAATATAATTACATAATAGATCTTTTAGCGTACAACAATTGACATATCTTCAATAACTAAATTTAATGATGTTTACTGAATATCAAATCCTCATACCAATTATTCCAACCCAGGAAAGTATCTTTCTAACATATTGTAAAGAACTTAGTGAAGGTAGTACATGGGGAATCGTTGATATTTATTTAGTTACATCGGGCATCATTAATATTGTAAAGAACTTGTTAATCCAACTGAAAACAAGTTATACAATTTTGAAATGATCTTAAAATAAATAGCAACGATCCCTTATGTGAAACCCAGTATTTTAATAGCCTTGTTCTTTGATTTTAACTGGTTTAAAATGTTTTTCATATTATTTTTAGTCATAAAGTACTTCAACTTATTCGTTTTTCAATTTGGCAAATTTTTCGATTTACGCGATTTCGGTACCGGCGGGTAAACGGGTCAAAAGTTGGACTAAGTGTAATTAGTGCATTGTGGTGTGTGAGTGTTGTTTGATGGCTGATTTATAATGTTAATTTAGTAGCAAAAAAATTAGTTTTTGGGTCAAATACTCAACTTGGAGACTATTTGGTCAACTTGGGTACTATTTGGGTCAACTTTGGAAGCTTTTTAAGTCTTCTTCTTGTTGTTTCTTCCTCATTTCTTCATAGCAGCAGCTCGAACTCCTCTTCCTCCATTTTCCTCCAAAAAAATTTCTTTGATTTCAAGTAGAAATCACTTGGAAGGTAAGATTTTTGTATTTTAGCACTTTTTGGCTTATGGGCTTTATGATCCAAGCTTTAATTTCAAGTTTTGTAGGATTCTTTATGGCTGAGAAAACCCTCTTTGCAGCCTTATATGTGTTGATTTATGTATGTTATGGGTTGTTTTTAGTGTTTTGGAGGTTGGGAAGTGATTGGGATTGATTTTTAACAACTTTCCATGGTTAGATTACAAATTTTAAGATTATGAGTTGGGGTTTTGTCTTCCATAAGTGGCCTAGAGTGTTATGCTTATGTCTATGCACATAATGATGTTTTAAGAGTGTTTTAAGGTTAGTTTGGATAGGAATTGAGACTTGAAACCAAGTGGAATTGATTTCCCTTCATTTTGTAAGTAAGCGGAAGTTTGGCGCAACTAGGATAATTTGGATAATTGGTTATGTTTGAAGGATCTTTAATGGATCTTTTGATGGTTTTAAGTGTTTCCTTGGTAGTGGGTTGCATAGGAAGCATGTTTGAATCATGTGTGTGGCTAATCGGTAAAAATTTCAGTTTGATAGTAAAGAGGAATTCCACCCATAGGTTGTTGCTCTAATGTTGTAATAGAGTTAATTGTAGTGGTTATGGGGTATGGATTGTTGTGGAATGCTATTGATATAGTCCCGGTTATTGCTCCGCTGAATCTTTCCGTTTATGGATTTTTTGGTTGGTTGAATATGTTGTTTTGAGTTGGGTTGTAACCAAGGTCCCTTGAATACCTTGGAATTAGATTTTGTTGGTTGGTTGAATATGTTGTTTTGAGTTGGGTTGTAACCAAGATCCCTTGAATACCTTGGAATTGGATTTTGTTGGCAGGGAGGATAACCTACTTATAGCCTAGGAAGGGGCGAAGTTTTTCGGTTTTTCTAGAAAACTGAGCTTATTATCTCCTAATCTAGCTGTAATACGAATTTGAGGGGTTAACTAATAGTTGTGTTTTGACTGGGGTTTTAGCTTGTCGAAGTTGGTCAGAAATTGTGAAAAGGTCATTTTTGACCAAAGAGCTGTTGGTGTCATTTTCTATCGTTTCGCGTCGTTTTCGCTTCCCTAGTCATTCTTTAACTTCTACATCTCTTCTAAGAGTCCTCTTATATCTGTTTTAGGTACCACGCCACCTACCGCCGGCGATCGCGTTCAGTGATCATTTGTGCAATTTTTGCTTTGATAGGTGGGTAACATAGACCCTCTTCCACTTGCATTTTGTTTAACGACTTTTGAAATATGTTTGGATGGATTTTAAAATGTGTATGATGTTTGAAACTGCACTTTTACCAAGTTTTGGAACTATTACATATGAAATCGGGACCAAGCTATTTTATGTTAATCAATTGATATGTTTGCAAACTCATTTGATATGAAAGCATTTTATAACTGTTTTGGCTCATAGGTGACCTAGGTATATAATTTTGGATGTGTTTGGAAATGTTTGATTTGGGTTAGAACCGGTTCTATAGTCATCCATGGGATGCCATGGTGACTGCTATGACTGTCATAAACTATTTGACTAAGAATTCTGTGCTGGGATAACTTTCTAAAATGTCTCATGCCACTTAAAACAACCCATAACCATAATCATATCAACACATATAAGGCCTAGGTCATACCTTTGAGCCTAAAAGATACCCATGCTATTTTATTATATTCCGGATTGAAACTGTACTTGGATTTGTTCGCTATGCTTTAGCATACTATGTTTTGAAATGATTGGATCTTTTGGTTATGTTTTGGACATGCCTGACGTTTAAATGGCATGATACATTTTAGAAACTACTTATGATTATGGTTTATTGACATTTAAATGGCATGAGACATTTTAGAAACTGCTTCATGACTATGGTTTTCGCAAATGTTATTATATTTATGTTTTCTTTTTATCGAAATGCTTGGCCCCATTTGAAGAGCTTTTATGATATCCACTGAGCTAGTTATGCTCACCCCACGTGATTTATAATATAATTTTCAGATTAGGTGCTCGTTTTTACTCTCCACCGCGTTAGCAGCTTTTAGATTTTCTCCAGATTCCACATTACTGGTAGGACTCTGCGGATAATCTTCCAAGCTTCTCTTTTGTTTGGAGAGGGGTAGTGTATTAGATAGGTTTTGTATTGATGAACTTTGTTTTTGTTGTAGCATCTTTTGTACTAAGAAGAAATTTTGTAATTCGTATTTTTGTGTAAAATGAAATATTCGGTTTTAAGTTAAGTAATGGTTTGATGGTTCTATTACATTGCGGTTAAGTATAAGAAGCTCTAACGCGTTTGTGATTTAAAAAAGAGACCTCTTACCAGATAGATTTAGCTGAAAAGTCCTATTATGTAATTATATATATTTAGTCTCTTATACACATCATAGGTTTGAATCCTAAGTCCAGTAATAGGTATTCGATGAGTATTTTGAGGTTTAAATCGATGTTCTCGGGCTTAGAATTATATAAGATTCTATTTTGTTCGCGGCATTACAGGATCTGATCTCTGGAATTCTTTGACCTGGAGTTATTGATTGACTTGTTTTGGGGGGGGGGTTTGAGAGGTCCTTACTTATGTAATCTTTGTTGTACCTCTTTTGTTGATTCTTGAAGAGTTATTCTTTGCTCATGATTCTGCCTTTGACTCTTATCAGCAAGTATGCCGTCTAGGACGCGTTTTGGTTCTACAGGTCGCGGTAGAGGCTCGGCACAGCAGGACCCTCAGCCTGGGGAGCGTCTGCTGGTAGGGATTCGCTGCAGGAGATCCCTGTAGTCGAGTCAGCTTCAGAGAGTGTTACTAGGCCTGTGGTCTACCCTAGGGACGAGGCAGGGCCGTCAGCACCTCCTCCTCCGACTAGACCGCCAGTGGTTGATTATGGAGCCATTGCGGCTGTTGTGGCACAGGTTATTCGACAGTTGGACGTTGAGCGACATCCCGTTGCTCCACCACCTCCACCACCGCTTACCGACATTCCATCCCTGTTTCAGACGCTCAAGAAGGCCGGGCTACCTAGAGACAGATGGAGGTGTGGAGCTTAAGGCGGAGTCATGGATGGGCGAGATAGAGAGGGATTTTGAGTTATTTCAGATTCCGGTTGAGTCACGGACATCTTTGGCTATTCCTTTCTTGGTTGCTGAGGCGGCCAAGTGGTGGCAGACCCTTGAGGCTACGTTGCCCACACCGAGACAGCCTGTGACTTGGGAGATATTCCGGGAGCAGTTTCTAGCTCATTATTTTTCCCCGTCCATCAGAGCTCAGAAGATGGACGAGTTTTATCGGCTGGAGCAGCGAGATCAGTCCGTGGTGCAGTATGCATTCCAGCTTATCAAGACGGGGAGTATGTTCCCGCTGAAAGGCGTGTACGAGAGCAGGTGTATGTAGAGCTCTGACCCCTCTGAAAGGTATCCCGGAGAGAGCTCCCGCCTCGTCCCCAGACTTATGAGGAGATGTATAATCTAGCCATTCAGCTGGATTCGGAGCGAGGCGTGAGGAGAGATCGGGATACCTTTCAGAGGGGTCAGAGCTCTAACCAAGGCGCCAGCATAGACAGGCCAGACTAGCCGACCATTTCAGTCTCAGTCTCAGTCGCGTGGACAGTCGGCCCGGATGGTGACTTTAGCACCTCCAGCTGGGAATAGGAGTCATGGTCGACAGGGTGGTTTCTCTAGGAGGGGTCCGTCGACAGGTTCTTCTGTCTTCTTCGATTTGGAGCCAGCCTCGAGATCTCGGTCGGTGATTGGCCGCCGCGCCATGCCGGTCACATCGACTACACTCTGGGGAGTGTCAGTATTGGACACTGGAGCTGTGCTTTAAGTGTGGCATCTGAACACTTGATCAGAGCCTGTCCTACAGGTCGCACCAAATCGAGGGCAGACTAGTGGAGTGCAGGGTGGTCCGCCTGAGGACAAGAGGCGGAGGACTCAGGCGAGGGTGCATGCGTTGAGTCAGCATCAGGCCGATCAGACCGATTCAGTAGTTGCAGGCACGATCTTAGTGAATTCTATACCTGCTTATGCTTTATTTGATTGTGGGGCATCACATTCATCTAAGAGACTGACTTTGTAGCTAGATGTTTTCTTAGATGTCTGTCCGAGAAACCTAGATGGTTAGAGGATCCTTATAGAGTGGGCACCTCGGACGAGAAGGTTTTGGAGTCTAGGTTTGTTTTGGAAGGTTGTCAGTTAGAGTTTTGTGATAGGAAGTTTGAGGCTGACCTTATTCAGTTACCGATAACCGACTTTGAGATGTTAATTTTGGGTATGGATTGGTTGTATAAATGGTGCGTAAATGATCTACAGATTGTAAAGAGATGTGTGTGGTGCCCCACAATCTAATTTAGCATAAGCAGATATTTCGTGGGACTGAGATCTAGCCCAAGAGTAGGATTCACATTATATCAACAGTGAAGGCGTTTAAGGCCTTAGATAGGGGTTGTGAGAGCTATTTGGCTTATGTGATAGACTCTGATAAAGTAGAGCCAGGCACCCCGCACCCTTAAGCTTGCTTAGAGCCAGGGGTGGCACCAATTTCAAAGGCCCCCTACCGTATGGCACCTGCGGAGCTAAAGGAGTTGAGGAGCAGCTTCAAGAACTTTTGGACAAGAAATTTATTCGTCCAAGTGTTTCACCTTGGGGAGCACCGGTCTTATTTGTTCGGAAGAAAGATGGTAGTTTGAGACTTTACATTGACTACCGTGAGCTTAATAGGGTAACTGTGAAGAATAAATACCCTTTGCCACGGATTGATGACTTGTTTGATCAGCTTAAGGGTGCGGGGTACTTCTCTAAGATTGATTTGCGGTCCGGATATTATCAATTGAGGGTGAAGGAAGAGGATGTACCTAAAACAGCTTTTC
The DNA here is from genome assembly GCA_025175665.1 of Cinchona pubescens. Taxonomy (NCBI): domain Eukaryota; kingdom Viridiplantae; phylum Streptophyta; class Magnoliopsida; order Gentianales; family Rubiaceae; genus Cinchona; species Cinchona pubescens. The sequence goes on along the minus strand of JANKKI010000024.1, from coordinate 4,157,689 downwards.
GGACTCGCTATGGCCACTACGAGTTCTTGGTTATGCCTTTTGGTTTAACTAACGCCCCTGCAGCCTTTATGGAGTTGATGAATAGGGTGTTCAAGGACTATCTTGATGTATGTGTAGTGGTCTTCATCGATGATATCCTGGTTTATTCTCCTGAGCGAGGAGGCTCATGCTGAGCATTTGCGAGCAGTTTTGAGCTTGTTGAGGAAAGAGCAGTTGTATGGTAAGTTTAGCAAATGCGAGTTTTGGCTTCGGAGTGTTGCATTTTTGGGTCATGTGGTGTCAGAGGAAGGGGTTTCTGTAGATCCCAAGAAGATTGAGGCCATTGTTGATTGGCCTAGACCTACCACAAAAATTATCCTACTCATGACCTGGAGTTAGCTGCGATAGTGTTTGCTCTCAAGATTTGGAGGCATTACCTGTATGGAGAGCAGTGTGAAGTGTTTACTGATCATCAAAGTCTGAAGTATCTCTTCACTCAAAAAGAGCTTAATATGAGGCAAAGGCGTTGGCTTGAGCTATAGAAGGACTATGACCTGACTATTAGCTATCATCCTGGTAAAGCTAATAAGGTTGCCGATGCTTTGAGTCGTAAATCAGCTGGCCCTAGTATGGCTCTTTTGATTTGTCAGTTTGAGGCTTTGAATTTGGAGGTTGTTGAGTCTACTAAGCAGACTTTGGCAGCATTGGTTGTTCAATCTACACTGGTGGATCGCCTTAAGGTGTCCCAGTTAGATGATCCTGAGCTACGTAAAGTAATGTTGAAAGTACACCACATGGTGACATAAGCTTCCTAGCAAACTCTGAGATTGAAAAGAGAACTGATGAAAGAAGCTCACTCTTCGCGCTATCTATTCATCCTGGGGGTACGAAGATGTATAGGGACTTGAAAATGAGATTTTGGTGGCTTGGAATGAAAAGAGATAGCTGAGTTTGTGGCGAGATGTTTGGTGTGTCAGAGGTTAAGGCTGACAGGACTAGGGAATAAGTTTACTACGATCATTGGAGATACCAGAGTGGAAATCCGAGCATATTACTATGGATTTTGTACATGGGTTACCACGGACTAGGCGAGGTAATGACAGTATATGGGTGATTGTTGACCGCCTTACAAAGTCCGCCCATTTCTTACCAATGAAGGTGATCGCTACTTTGGAATCATTAGTGAAGTTATATGATCAGGAGATTAGTCTTTGCACGGTGTGCCTAAGAGCATTATTTCTGATCGCGATAAGGTTTGGAAGTTGTGCAACAAGCTCTCTGGTAGGTTGTCCACAACTTTGAGTCTTTATACACTTATCATCCTCAGACAGAGATGGCCAATCTGAGCGTACTATTCAGACATTGGAGGATATGTTGAGAGCTTGTGCCATAGACTTCCATGGAAGCTGGGATGAGCATGTGATGCTTATGGAATTCTCGTATAATAACAGCTATCACAGCAGCATCGGTATGGCACCATTTGAGGCTTTGTACGGTCGTAAGTGTAGATCACCTTTACATTGGGATGAAGTTGGTGAGAGATCCTTGGAGGGCCCAGATTTGATTCAGGCAATGATTGATAAGATTGCTATTGTTCGCCAGAATTTGAAAGCGGCTCAAGATCGTCAGAAGAGCTGGGCGGATCACAAGAGAAAGCCAATGGAGTTTGCGGTTGGGGATAAAGTGTATGTGAAAGTATCGCCGACTAAAGGGGTAGCTAGGTTTGGGAAAGGTGGAAAATTGAGTCCACGCTATATAGGCCCCTATGAGGTGTCTGAACAAGGTTGGTGATTTGGCATACCAATTGGCTTTGCCTCCGAAGTTGTCTACAGACCATACAGTACCTTCCATGTCTCTCAGTTGAGGAGGTATATCCCTGATCCCTCTCATGTGTTGAGCCATGAACCTTTAGTAGATCGGGAGGACACGATCTACTAAAGGTCTGTCTCTTATACACACTAGATGTGACATTGAGGAATAAAGTTATCCCCTACGTGAAGGTTTTATGGTCTAATCATCTGAGCGAGAAGCTACCTGGGAGCTTGAGAGCCTCATGAGATCGAAGTATCCAGCTTTGTTTGCTTCGTGATTTCGTAAGTTTCGAGGACGAAACTTTGTTTAAGGGGGGTAGAATGTGAAACCCAGTATTTTAATAGCCTTGTTCTTTGATTTTAACTGGTTTAAAATGTTTTTCATATTATTTTTAGTCATAAAGTACTTCAACTTATTCGTTTTTCAATTCGGATTCATACCATCTGAAGCAAAAAACAAAACAGTTTGATGGCTGATTTATAATGTTAATTTAGTAGCAAAAAAAATTAGTTTTTGGGTCAAATAGTCAACTTGGAGACTATTTGGTCAACTTAGGTACTATTTGGGTCAACTTTGGAAGCTTTTTAAGTCTTCTTCTTGTTGTTTCTTCCTCATTTCTTCATAGCAGCAGCCGAACTCCTCTTCCTCCATTTTCCCCCAAAAAAATTTCTTGGATTTCAAGTAGAAATCACTTGGAAGGTAAGATTTTTGTATTTTAGCACTTTTTGGCTTATGGGCTTTATGATCCAAGCTTTAATTTCAAGTTTTGTAGGATTCTTTATGGCTGAGAAAACCCTCTTTGCAGCCTTATATGTGTTGATTTATGTATGTTATGGGTTGTTTTTAGTGTTTTGGAGGTTGGGAAGTGATTGGGATTGATTTTTAACAACTTTCCATGGTTAGATTACAAATTTTAAGATTATGAGTTGGGGTTTTGTCTTCCATATGTGGCCTAGAGTGTTATGCTTATGTAATGTCTATGCACTTAATGATGTTTTAAGAGTGTTTTAAGGTTAGTTTGGATAGGAATTGAGACTTGAAACCAAGTGGAATTGATTTCCCTTCATTTTGTAAGTAAGCGGAAGTTTGGCGCAACTAGGATAATTTGGATAATTGGTTATGTTTGAAGGATCTTTAATGATCTTTTGATGGTTTTAAGTGTTTCCTTGGTAGTGGGTTGCATAGGAAGCATGTTTGAATCATGCGTGTGGCTAATCGGTAAAAATTTCAGTTTGATAGTAAAGAGGAATTCCACCCATAGGTTGTTGCTCTAATGTTGTAATAGAGTTAATTGTAGTGGTTATGGGGTATGGATTGTTGTGGAATGCTATTGATATAGTCCCGGCTATTGCTCCGCTGAATCTTTCCGTTTATGGATTTTTTTGGTTGGTTGAATATGTTGTTTTGAGTTGGGTTGTAACCAAGGTCCCTTGAATACCTTGGAATTAGATTTTGTTGGTTGGTTGAATATGTTGGATTTTGAGTTGGGTTGTAACCAAGATCCCTTGAATACCTTGGAATTGGATTTTGTTGGCAGGGAGGATAGCCTACTTATAGCCTAGGGAGGGGCGAAGTTTTTCGGTTTTTCTAGAAAACTGTCTCTTATACACATCTAGATCTGTATAATACGACATCTGAGGGGTTAACAACAGTGTTTTGTCTGGGGTTTTTTTTGTCGAAGTTGGTCAGAAATTGTGAAAAGGTCATTTTTGACCAAAGAGCTGTTGGTGTCATTTTCTATCGTTTCGCGTCATTTTCGCTTCCCTAGTCATTCTTTAACTTCTACATCTCTTCTAAGAGTCCTCTTATATCTGTTTTAGGTACCACGCCACCTACCGCCGGCGATCGCGTTCAGTGATCATTTGTGCAATTTTTGCTTTGATAGGTGGGTAACATAGACCCTCTTCCACTTGTATTTTGTTTAACGACTTTTGAAATATGTTTGGATGGATTTTAAAATGTGTATGATGTTTGGAACTGCAGATCCCTTTTACCAAGTTTTGGAACTATTACATATGAAATCGGGACCAAGCTATTTTATGTTAATCAATTGATATGTTTGCAAACTCATTTGATATGAAAGCATTTTATAACTGTTTTGGCTCATAGGTGACCTAGGTATATAATTTTGGATGTGTTTGGAAATGTTTGATTTGGGGAGAACCGGTTCTATAGTCATCCATGGGACGCCATGGTGACTGCTATGACTGTCATAAACTATTTGACTACGGGGTCTTGTGCTGGGATAACTTGACCTCCAGGTCAGACTAGTAGGTGTGGTAGATTACTAGATCTGGCTAGTACTGTAGGTCATACCTTTGAGCCTAAAAGATACCCATGCTATTTTATTATATTCCGGATTGAAACTGTACTTGGATTTGTTCGCTATGCTTTAGCATACTATGTTTTGAAATGATTGGATCTTTTGGTTATGTTTTGGACATGCCTGACGTTTAAATGGCATGATACATTTTATAAACTACTTATGATTATAGGTTTATTGACATTTAAATGGCATGAGACATTTTAGAAACTGCTTCATGACTATGGTTTTCGCAAATGTTATTATCTTTATGTTTTCTTCTTCGAAATGCTTGGCCCCATTTGAAGAACCTGTATGATATAAACTGAAACTAGATATGCTGCAAAGAGGGTGTTTTCAAGAGACAGAATCCTTGAAAACTTTTTTACTCTCCACGCGTTAGCGACTTTTAGATTTTCTCCGATTCCACATTCTTGGTATAATAACTCTGCGGAAAATCTTCATGAAGAAGTTTCTAAAATGTCTGGAGATGTGTGTATTAGATAGGTTTTGTATTGATGAACTTTGTTTTTGTTGTAGCATCTTTTGTACTAAGAAGAAATTTTGTAATTCGTATTTTTGTGTAAAATGAAATATTCGGTTTTATAGTTAAGTAATGGTTTGATGGTTCTATTACATTGCGGTTAAGTTTGTTGCTCTGTTCGTTTGTGCCTTGCGCTTTGGGCCGGTGTACCATTAGCGTTCGGCGTGTTACGGTCCCGTTTTTGGGGCGTGACACGTTACGTACCTTTACCAAGTTTTTTACAATATCTTAGGAATACGCTATCCCAGGTTGGAGTAGTTGGTGTGAGGATTTGATACTCCAAAAATATCTATAAATTTTTCTATTTAAGATGTGTCAATTGCTATACACTAAAAGATCTATTATGTAATTAAATTAGTGTTAAATACTCGTTCATTTTTTTGCATATAGTTATTGACCAAGTGCAAATAAGAGATATTAATAGGTATCATTCCATTTGCAAGGTTCGATCAAAATTTCCATGCTTAGATCCTGTTAATATGACCTCTAGGACTAAACCCCCTTGAGATAATATTGGCAAATATAGCAAACCATTTATCCTGTTAAAAAAACACACACATTTAGTAACACCGGTTAGGAAAATGAAAGCTCTATATGGTTATAAAGAGCAATAAGTTCATTTACCAAATCCTTGAAAACATCAACTATGTACATATCATTTATCTTAAAAACTACATTTGTTCCATTTGATGTTTCAATGTTGAATCTAGCTGGTTTTAGCTCAATTTCTCTAGAGAACATGTTGTAACATAAGCATCTTCATTTACAAAATACTTCCTATTATCTATTGCTGAAGTCCATAAAGGAATTCAATTTCAGCCATCCTCTCCTCCACAGAGGAAACAGAAAATTCAATGGCCGTTGATTTTTTAGAATTCGTAGTTTGTGGTTACCCTTTACCCAATGCTACAGTTACAGGATTCATAGAACTACTGTGAATAAATAAAAAAGGGGAATAAAAAGTATTGTTGCCATGTGGCTTGGCAACATAGTTTGCTTCTAGACTTTTCATATGCACAATCTAGAAAAAATGACAAAATGAACTATTACTAAAGAACATAATAATTGGTTTTGAAATTAATTTCAAAAACTTAGTTGAATTTTGATACCTTTTTTTGAGTATAGAATTCTCCATCCTCAGCTAATTTTCATCAAGGAAAGAATTAACTATAATCAAAATAATGCATAGCTTGAGAGTGACCACAATTGAAACAATAAGCCTTGGTAAGAGTTTCTCTTAACTTGTTGGTTTTAGAATGAAGGTGTTATTCATTAATTATTCGAATCAATGAATAATGACAAAATCATGTTATCGACTCTAACAAGTGAACTAGAAGATTTGAGTTCAAATATATTTTGGTTAAAGAAAGTAAACTAGAGATTAAAAGTGAGTGAAATAGTATAATAGTCGAGATCTGCAAACAAACAAACAAAATCTTACAAGTAGGAAGAATTTACTCTTAACTGAATCAAAACTAAATTTAAATTAATACTGAACTAATCAAATTTAAGACAAAAAAATCACAACAATCAAACAAGTATCCATGTTTTTTTATTTTATTTTATACTTGTATGACAATATTTCCAACTACAATTTTGTTTAGACAAAAATCATATTCTAACATTAATATTCTTCTAGTCCTATGTACATGGCAACTTGATGTATCCATTTAATTATTTTGGATGGCCATTTAAGCTTATGTTCTTCAACTGGTTTCCGAACATATTCACAAAAATAATGCTGTACTACAATTTGATTTTAACAAATTGACCTAAAAATAATCCACCACAACAATATCACAAAATCCATCCTTGGAAAACCCTTCAACAAAAAACCAACATTATCAGCTCTCCAAAGAACTAAATACAACAAAAACTTTCAAAGAGTTTTTGAATTTTATTTTTAATAAATTTTCAAAATAATACTTTGAAATCAGTTACATAACAAAGACAGGCATCAACCTTATAATACGCCTCTGCCCTCTATAGCCTCATTCAATTTTTCTAGAGTGTTTTGAGAGCAAAAATACCTTGTGCCAACAAAAATTGGTCTATGTTTGTGTGGATGCTTTTTCTGTGGAATACACATGTAAAAGAAATAAAGTATTCAGCTTTAGTATATCAATCAATGGAAAAAAGCATTTATAAAACAAAAAAAAAAGCATGGAAAAAGCATTAGCATGAGATTTATTTCCATCTATTTAGCATTTTTAAGAGTAAAAAGGCACTTGAAAAATCATACATACATCAATTAGGAGACCTCAGGAGAAAGTAAGGATACTCATGGACCGGGTACCTAGTCCATGAAGTTACTACCCAACCTGATTTGTTATATCTTGTTACAGAAAAATTGACTCGGTACCAAATCCATATTCAAACGATATCCGGTCAAGCAAGTACTCACTAAAAGAAGTTCGGATAATCTAGTACCCGACCTGATCCATTTATGATATATTTTAGTTTAAGGAATTTAAAAGGGTAACAAAATTGACTACTAATTAGATAAGTGATAACTCTAATAAACTGGAGTTATTTTACTCTAAATTATTGCATTTTGATAGTTTATATTCTGAACATTGGTTAATTAATTGAAGGTTTTAGTTAATTTCTTTCGTATGTGTTTATATTTTTGTTCTTGTTAAATATGATAAGTTTTTATTAAAATTTTAGCTAAAGTAATTGCTTAATTGTGTTAATATTATGCACTAGGTCTAAATTACAGGTTGGAAGCTGGAATGAACAAAGCTCAAGGACGAAATTGCAATTATAGAAGAAATGAAGGCTTGCCGGGAGGAGAGTCCAAATCTCGATCTAGATTCCTCCATGTTGCGATTTGGACTTGGGAAAATGACTTAAGTGATTTAGCAGTCCATATCGCGATCTCAAATTCCATACCGCGATTTGCACTTGGTGATAGTTTAAGTTGTAAGGGCAATTTTGTAATATTCTAGCAACCAATTTCTGATTTTACCTTGTGTAATACTCCACTATTTAAGCTACTTTAAAGTTGTAATAGGAATAAGTAGGAATAGAGTAAGTAGGTAGTTAGTAATTTTTAGGATAGATTAGAATAGCTTAGCCTTCAAGTTTCCTTTTTAATGAAAAGTTCTCTTTAATCATCTTTTAGATCTAGTTTTAATTTCCTTCCAAGTTTAAATTTTGATTAGATAATTGTAGTGGGTTAATCATTAACTTCAAGTGGATATAATTTCATAATTACTTGCTTCCCAGTTTAAATTAGTGAGAATCTCTTTCTCTCATTTTAGAGTTTCATATAGAAATTAGGAGAATTTTCAATTCCTTGCATTAATTTCTAGTTAATTTTTAGTGGGCTTTCTTTATTATTGTCAAAAAATCCAAAAATATTTAGATTTCAAGTTTAACTCTTTCCAAATTCTAATTTAGAAATGGTTGCTTCTAGCCTTCAGAACTTCTTTTATGTAGTGTTTTTAATTGGGTTAATCACTTGCTTTTTATTTTTAGCTTCATTTTGGTTAATTTAGAGTATAATTAAGTGCTTTTATTTAGTTGCTTTTATTAGGATATGGTCGCTAGTTTCTCAATTTCGTAATTGCTTAGTTTCATTTACTTGCTTTAGTAGCTAATTTATCATAAAATTATGTTTTAATTGCTTGAATTTAATTATGACTTTGAGTAGTGTAGTTTCATCTTCTATTGTTTGAATTTGCTTAATTATACAAGAATACATAAATCTTGGTACTATTTCTTGCAAAATAATCTTCGTTGGAATGATACCCACTCATCCTATACTACTATCAATTCGGAATACTTGAGGAAGTTAGGTAGAGTATAGTGATCTTGTGGGGTTAATCATTGCTTGTTTGTTTTCAAAGTTGAACTCTACCCAGAACAAGCAATCAAGTTTTGGCACCGTTTCCGGGGATTGTCCTTGGTATTTAGCAATATTATGCATTTTATGGGTCGTGTAGATTAAGCACCTTAGTTTAATTTAGTGTTGATTTTGTTTATTTGTTTGTGTTGGTTGTTTGTCTTGTGGAATTGACTTGGCACTTAAATTGACTATTTGTTTTGGTTTTGTTGTCGTGCATGGCAAGAGGAGACAAAGGCCCATTTATTTGCTTGGACAAGGAAAGGGAAAAAGAAATAAAGGAAATCCGGATGTTTAGAAGATCTTAACAAGAGCAAGAAAGAATTGAAATGGCGAATGCTAATCAAAATCAAAGGAATTTGAACATGGAGAACGATGAAAAAGTGGTTATTGGAAATAATGGAATAGGTGCTTACGAAAATGGAAATGGCATGAATGGGAATGGAAGGCCATTGAGGGAATATGCGTTGCCAAACTTTGATGGGGCAAATTCTAGCATTGCACGGATGCCCATGTAAGCTAACAATTTTGAAATTAAACCAGCTGATAAGTTCATAATTGTGCTATGTTTTACATGTCATTTACCACGTTTTTATGTATTGTGAGCAAGATTTGAGTCATTATTGAGCTTAATTTGGTTATTCTTAGTTTGTTTTGGGTTAAAGTGAAAAAGAATTGAAAATGATGGAAGAGATGAAAGAAAATGACATGGGCGGAACATGCACGAGTATGAAGCCATTATGGATGCTATTTTGTATTTCAAGAATAACTTTCGAGTCCAAGCTCTGATTGAGATGATTTTGGATGATTTAGAAATCTATTGAAGAGTTCTACAACTTTCATGTTTCAAGTTTTCCAGGATTCTATAGGCATCTTGATTGCTCAAAATTGCAAAGTTGGAAAATGTGCACCAGCGAGGAGTGATACTGATTCTATAGGTGATTTAATATATTTTGGAAAGCTAAGAGATACAGTTACAACTTTTATGTTTTGAGTTTTGCCAATTTCGGTCGGCATTAGGGTCAAAATCAAAGCCGAAAGTGATAGTCCAGTGCACATGCCTGGGGACATGCGGTGTGACCAGATGAGGAAGTTCTAGCTCTGCCTAGGGTGCACATGTGCCCAAAACAGACAACGCATGTGCGCCCAAAACAGACAACGCATGTGCGCCCAAAACAGAAGTGTTGCGTATTTTTGGATTTTTGGTAGATTTCTTAGTCGATTGGACTCTTTTTTAGCCAATTTCTCGTTCTTATCTGTATACCTTGATTGTAACCCAAATACTCAATATAAATACCCCAAGTAGGGTGATTAGGAGAGAGGAAACTTTTATTTTCATGCTATAGCTAGGGTTTTCAACAAAAAAATTCTTCTTTATTCTTTCATTATTGGGCTATTCTATTATGCTGTGAGATTTCTTGTGCTTGTATTTGTTCAGTTACATATCAAGTATTGATTATTTTTCTAGGATTAATTTTATGATTGTTCTTTTTTAACTTATTATTGCTGTAGAATAATTGAGTTATTGGAATTAATCTATAGCTAGATTGTTTTAACCGCATGTTCTTAATTCAATCTGTGAAGTAACTAAATTTGATAATTACTCGATTAGTGTTATTGAATTTAGGAAAATTAATCACTAATTAGCATAACCGCGTGTGTTTATGTTTAGTTAGCCTAATTGTTCTTGTTAATGTTAAAGCTTCTATTCATTAATCTTTGGCGCGTTTCTGGCTTAAATTAGTAGTTAGGGTTAATTGGATCACGTACTGAAAATTAATCAACTTCAGAAAGAAATAGGAATCAACTTTGAATTGAAAATTGAATTATCTTGTATGTCAAGGATTGACTAGTAAAATTACCAATGTGGATATGATCAAAACCAAGATTTTTCCACTTAATTGAATTCTCTTTAGTTATTTTATTGTTTTAGGTTTTAGTCCAAAGCATTCAAAAACCCCCATTACTTTTGAGCACAAGAATAAACTTCGTTTTCTGTGGGACGAACTTGACTCACTATACTACATTATAATTGTTGAGAGTTGTTAATTTTGGGTGCCTACGACAACATTTCAACTCAGCATTCCACCAAAATTTTGGCGCCGTTGCCTGGGAACGGTTTGATTTATTATTGTGCTTTAAAATTTTTGTATTTAACTGTTTATACTTCCTATTTGATCTCTTTTTCCTCTCCATCATGGTTACTAATTTGCATGTGGTTTATTGTTCCGATTTCATTATCGAGAAAATACCTCCACAACGTTGGTATGACCCCTACACGTATAAGAACAATCAAGAAAGGATGGATTATCCTGAGTTTGATTATCCATAACAAGATCTTCCGTGTATACATCCAGTTTTGCCACAACAACCTTATACCCAACTAGGTAAGTCTTGGAATAATTAATTTATTGTTTAGCTGCTAATACTTTGCAATTTCATCAGGAAACAAGAGCCAATCTGCAAAGTTTGGAGCATCAACTATCAACTGAATTTCCATAAGTAGACTAGAATCTCAAGTGATTGAGGATGGAGAAGATGAAGAAAAAGAGCAAGAACTAGAGATGGGATTAGTAGATGACAAGCCTATTGAGGGTGACTCTAGTTCATCACCTCTGATTTCAATGCCTCAAGACCTTCCAGAGCAAGTTGGGGTGCCATTAGACCCCATATTCTCTTATGGATCAACCTTAAGAGTTGAAGATCAAGAAGTGGCTCGTAAAGAGTTTGATATCATCGAATCTCTTAAGGGTCATGAGGAAGAGGTTAAACTAGTTTACATAGATGACAATGGGGTCAGAGTTTAGTTTATAACTGATGGAATCAAGAAGGAGATTAAGAATAGATGTATGGAAAATGATTACAAGGAGAGAGCCTATACACGATTGCTAACAATTATTGATGACCAATTGTAGCTCTCTTTCTTCTGGTATAGAGATGGTTATTCTGACCATCTTGTTCACAGTCAAGCTATTGACTATAAAGGAGCACTGCATTGGAGGCAACCCATGTCCATTTAAATTTTATTCCGTTTGTTTTTGAGTTCTTATTTTTGTTTATTCTTTTTTAGTTTTAGATGTTTTTACTAATTAGAAATTTTCGGTTTCATTTTCATTATGGTGTTTTCGTTTATTTCTATTGTGTATTTTCTTAAGGGAGTAAGTTTTTTCTTGATTATTGTAGGATTTTTTTCTACAATTTTCTTGTTTTCCTTATTGTCTCAAGGGAATTATTTGTTTTGTTCTATTTTGTTTAGTGTTACTCCAACTTTCATTCGCGACAAGGGAATATTTATAGCAGATACTGCTCCAACACGAATTAAATCTAGAGAAGCTTTTCTTTTTCCCATTTTATGCTTTTATTTTTGCATTGAGGACAATGCTTATTTTTAAGTGTGGGGTGGGTAAGTTATTTGGATACATTTAAATTGTTTGGTATATTTTGCTCGATTTTGCTGCAATATTTTGACTTTTCTTTCGATCTAGGAACTTGTCAAAATTTTTGTGAATTAATCGACAATTTTTGAAAATTTTTTCTTTACGTATTTTTCTCATTTTTCTGCATAATAAATATTTAATTGAACCATGCATGAATATCTAGTCGGTGTTAATATTTTCTATTCATGATTTTCAAGTCTTTTGAGCACTAAGCCATACATTAGTTTTTTATTTGGGATATTTAGAGAAATTTATGTAGACTCAATTATGTTGCATCCCAAAAACTCACTTTATTACATTTTCGAAGCTAATTGTTAGATGACCTGATTAATTTTAAATATGAGGGTAGACCATTTTTCGTTTGTTGAGCTTTTCTAGCCAACCATTTCAACAATTTATTTCTAAGTACCTTATTTGAAACTTATTCTTGTGAAGAGAAACATCACTCTCTTTCTTTCACATTAACTCAATTTACCTGCCCTTATTGTGAAAATAGAGTTTAATGTTTCTTTTAATTGTTTTATCATAAGTTTTCCTTTTAAGAGCTTATGGTGCACATGATATGTTAAGGGGATATAAGGGTGGAAGCTTGTGAGAAGTGGGTGGTGTACATTTATGCCGTTAAATGGAGTATTGGAAAAAAAATGTTGAAAAACTGAAAATGAAAGTTTTTGATATTTACAGGTGTTGATACAAACATTTAGGTTAGGGTTAGCCCGTGTGCAGCATTGTCCGAAGTAAAAGTTGGGCACTACTCGTAGTACTCACGTTCGGATCACCTGAAAATAAAAAATGTAGGGCTTTGTCCCCCGGGGTAGGCTCCGACGCTCAAGTCATTACTTAGACCAGAGAGTAAAATTGAATAAGAATTAAGAGCTTGAATCATTAAGAATTTAATTGATTTGAGTCTGACCTGTCACTTTGATATTTATACTTGAAATCGAAGGGTCAGATCAATCCGTGGGCAGAATATATAATACTTGACCCATTGGGGCCTATTTGAACTACACTGTGTAAAATTACTAAAATACCCTTAGTAGACCCGAACTCAGAGCTACGTGTAATATTGTCATTGGATCGATCCATGGGTCGAATATATAATACTTGACCCATTTGAGCCTATTTGAACCATAAGTGTAAAATTACTAAAATACCTATGGTAGACCTAGACTCAGAGCCAAGTGCCTAGAATTGCACTCCATTGTTGAAGAGTGATTGTTGCTAAAGCTTCCGCTTCAACCCACTTGGTAAAATAATCAATAGTAACCATTAAAAAAATTTCTTAGCTAAAGCCAGTGGAAAAGGTTGCAACATGTGAATACCCCACTGGGCAAAAGGCCAAGGGGTGAGGATAGGGACGAGCTGCTCAGCTGGGACTCGGGGTTGGTTGGAATAGAGTTGACATTTTTTCACACTTACGCACATAGTCCATGGCATCCTCTAGCATCTTTGGCCCATAGTAGCCCTGCCTCTGTACTTTGTGAGTGAGTGCCCTGCTGCCAACGTGGTGTCAGATTCATGCAAACTCCTTCATGCCCTTCCGCTAGGACAAACTTGGCTTCATTCAGACTTAGGCACCGGAGATAAGGCATTGAATCTGATCTTCGGTACAGAGTCTCTCCAATGATCAGATATTTTACTGACCTTCTCTCAACCCTTTGGGCTTCTACCTTGTCCTCCGATAGTTTGCCTTCCTTTAGATATTGAATGACCGGGGTCATCCAATTAGGAGTTCTGTCCATGTCCATGACTTCTGCCTGTTCAACACTCTTCTCCTTCAGCACTTCGAGATAGACTTCCTTTAAGACATTGAAGTGTACTAAACTGGCTATTTTGGACAGGGTATCTGCCTTCTTGTTTTCTTCCCTAGTTATGTGAGTTATCTCAAATTTGTCAAAGTGTGAGATCAAACTCTTCACTTTAGTCAAGTAGAATTGTGGTGAGGATTCTCTGGCCTCAAATTCTCCTTTAACTTGTTGCACTACCAAGTTGGAGTCCATATTCACTACTAAGTTCTTCACTCCTAATTCTTTGGCTAACCTAAGTCTGGAAACCAAGGCCTCATATTCTACTTCATTGTTACTTGCGTGCTTGTCATAAGTTTCTCCGGAGAGGTAAGAATTATGCCAGCACCACAACCTTCAGTATTTCTTGGCCCGTCTTCATGCATAATCCATTGAGGAGATTCCCTGACTTGCTGCCCAGGGGAGGTAGTCTTTCCTTGTTGTTCTTCTTCATTTACTTCTTCAATGATGAAATCTGCTAAGGCCTGAGCCTTGATGGCTGTTCTCGACTGGAAGTGGATGTCATACTCACTTAGTTCAATGGACCACTTAACCAGCCTCCCTAACACTTCTGATTTCATGAGAACAATCTTAAGCTGATGGTTAGTTAGTACCACTATAGGATGACTTAGGAAATACGGCCCGAGTTTTCTTGTTGCCGACACCAAGGCCAAAGCCAACCTTTCAATAGTGGGTTATTGGGTCTTTGGGTCACTCAGTACCTTGCTGACATAACACATCGACTCCCTCTAAACTTTTGTTTTCCTCCTTGATAAGGACTACACTCACTGGCGCAGCTGAAAAAGCCAAGTATAAGTATAGCGTTTCTCTGGGCTCAGGCTTAGTAAGCAGAGGAGGCGAGGCTAAGTAATCCTTCAATTCCTCAAAGGTTCTTTGGCATTCTTCAGTCTATTGAAAGTTTTTAGCATTCCTCAAAACCTTGAAAAATGGTAAATTCCTATCCCCAGATTTTGACAAGGATCGACTTAAGGCTACAAGGCGGCTGATCAACCTTTGCACGTCCTTTACTCCTTCAGGAGGTTCTATGCCTTGAATTGCTTTTATTTTAGTTGGGTTTGGCTCAATTCCTCGTTGAGTCACCATGAATCCCAAGAACTTTCTCCCTGTCACTCTGAAGGCACACCTTTTCGGGTTAAGTCTTATCTTGAATTGTCTCATGGTGGTGAAGGTTTCACGAAGGTCCTCCACATGATCAACATTCTTTTTGCTCTTGACAAGCATGTCATCAATATAAGCTGTTCCATGTTATGCCCCAACTAATTGGAAAACATTTTATCTACCTTTCGATGATAAGTCGCTCCAGCATTTTTCAGTTCAAAGGGCATCACCTTGAAATAGTAAGTGCCGGAGTCGGTGACAAAAGCTATCTTGGCCCGGTCCTTAGGATTTAGCCAAATTTGATAATATCCCTTATAGGCATCTAAGAAAAATAAGACCTCAAACCCGGAGGTTGAGTCCACTACTTGGTCAATACGGGGGTAGGTTAACAATCCTTTTGGATAAGCCTTATTTAGGCTAGTGAAGTCAATACACATTTTCCACTTGGCCACAGACATGGGCACCATTACAACATTGCTAAGCCACTCCGGGTACTGGATTTTTTCTATGGCCAGGCTTCCAGTAATTTCTTTACTTCTACCTCTACTGCTTGCCCCCTCTCCCCGCCAAAGTTCCTTTTCTTCTGAATTATTGGCTTGTATCTTGGATCCACATCTAGGGAATGCATGGCCAATTTGGGGTCAATTTTCGGCATGTCCGAAGGATTCCAAGCAAAGAGCTCTTTAAATTCCATAAGTAGGGAAATGATTTTTTCCTTCAATTCCCCCAGAACAGACTTTCCAATTTTTACCACTTTATTGGGTTCACGTTCATCTAAGATAATATCTTCTAATCCTTCGGCCGGTTGTCCTTTATGCGGGTACTCCTCTACCTCGTCCACGGTATTGATGTTGTACGTTAGGGCAATTTCCTTCCCCTTTAATTTCAATGAGGAAATGTAGCATTTCCTGGCTGTTGCTTGATATCCTTTAATCTCCCCTACTCCATTCTCCGTAGGGAACTACATCTTCATATGGTGGGAAGATGGGACTGCACCAAGTGCCCCTATGGTTGTTCGCCCAATTATGGCATTGTAAGGAGATGATGCTTTAGTCACTACAAAATCTACCATCACTTGGGCGTTCTACGGAGCTGTACCGAACATCACAGGAACAGTGATGTACCCAAGCGGAATGACCATTTCTCTAGAAAACCCCGTAACTTACCAAGGGTGTGGTCACAAGCTTGAGATCTTTTTCTTTCAACTTCATCTCCTTGAAAGCAGAATAGAATAGTATATCAGTAGAGCTTCCATTTTCAATAAGTGTCCTCTTTACATTATAGTTTGCCACCAATAAAGTTACCAAACAATGGGTTAGTGTGAGGATGGAGTACTTGTCGTGCCTCTTCCGCTGTAAAGATAATGTCTTCACACAATTTGGGTCGCTTCAAGTTAGATTAGACTAAATTCACCTGAAGAGCATATGCCTAGCGAGATGACGCGGAGTCACCACTTGCTGCTCCACTCCGTCTCTCTGAGACAGACCTCGGTCTCTCCTGTCTGGGCTCCTGGCCTGTCGCTAGGGTGACCTTCCTATATCCATTTCTCGGATGAACTATTTCAAATATCCTCTTCGGATCAAGTCCTCGATTACATTTTTTAAAGAGATGCAATCATTAGTGTCATGGTCGTGGTCTTTGTGGAAGTAGCACCACTTGTTTTTGTTTGCGAAAGACGCTCTGAGTCGCTCCTCATTGCTCCTAGCCCCTTCACATATGTTTCCTTCTCAAGCACTACTAGAATTCGTGAAGGCATGGTATTAAGCGGAGTGTAGGCCTTAGGAGGTTCAGGACTCCTCCTATGGGGCACAACTATGGATAGTCGGTCCCTCACATTACTCTTCTTTGAAGGCCCTGCTGCATTAGCCTTCCACTTCTTGCTATTGACTCCACCTGCTCCAGTCTCTCTCTTTTTCTTCTCACCTTTATCTGCTTGGGCAAACTTTTCAACCCTACGAAAAGATCACTGAGAGTAGTTAGAGGTTTGAAGTTGAAGTGAAAGGAGAATTTTTGTGGCCTTACCCCAATCTGGAAGGCCATGATTTACGTATCTTCTGTAGCTCCTTGGATTCCAATAGTCTCCTTTCTAAACCTATCGACATAATCCATGAGCGTTTCATCGGATTTTTGCTTAAGTGTATGCAAGTGGGTTCTCATCTTTGGGATCCTGTTTTGATTCCCAAGTCCAGTACTTGTTTAAAAACAAGTCAACTAGTTGATCAAAATTTTTTATGTTGCCCTTCTTATACCCTCTAAACCAGTCTGAGGCAGCGTACTTGAGGGTTCCGGGAAACCCTCGGCAAATGATAGCATCAACCGCTCCTTGAAGGCACATTTTGGAGCGGTAGGCATCCAGGTGCTCCCATAGATCAATACTCCCATCATAAGAGTAAAAGTTGGGAGTTTGCCATATTCTAGAAAGAAATTCTTGCAAGATATCATCAGTGAAGGGAAGGGAATACTTGTATCTAGTACTCCTTCCTTTTCTATCGTCCATTTTGTTCATCTTAACCTGCAACTCTTCCAGCCTCTTTCTTAGATCCTCTTCCCTTTCGGGGACTACCAACATAGTACGGTCCCTATCTTGGTGTCGTCTTCTCTCATGAGCTACAAATCCTGCTTCACCTGGGCTCCTTTCCCTAGTATTACTCAGTCTTGATGAAACCGCTCTTCTAGATTCTTGCCTGGCAGTTTGGCGAAATTCGTTCTTGCCTGGCAGACTGATGAGGGTGCTCCTGCCGAGTGGACCCTACAGGAGTTAGTTACCTGATCCTTTGTTCCTCTCTATTCCTCTCTCCCTGAGTTACCTTTTCTTTCTCACCAGCATGAAGCTAGGGATGGACAATCCGAGGATTACTACCTGAATGGCGAGGGTGTTGTTCACCTTGAGAGATGTATTGCTCCAATTGCTGCCTAATGAGCATTTCCTTCAACTAAGCATTTTGTTGCCTCAACTTGTGAATATCTTCATCCTTGTCCACAACCCAGGGACCGAAATCCCCTTCGTGTTCCCTCTGCCAATCTATCTCCCTGTTCGATCAACCGGAGTAATGTTGAGTTGAAATTCATTTCCCTTGCCAACATTACTCCTGCGAGTGTTACGTGCCATGTCTTCGTAATGACTTTTAGTTCCGGATCCACAGACAGCGCCAAATGTTGATACTAAAATTTAAGGGCTAGGATTAGCTCGTGTGCAGTATCGTCCTAGTGCCATGAAAGTAAAAGTTGGGTACCGTGCATAGTATCCACGTCCGGATCACTTGAAAATAAAAAGGCGGGGTTTTGACCCCTAGGGTAGGCTCTGACGCTCAAGTCAGTACTTAGACCAAAGAGTAAAATTCAATAAGAATTAAGAGCTTGAATCATTAAGAAAGTAATTGATTTGAATCTGGCCTGTCACTTTGATATTTATACCTGATACCAAAGAGTCTGATCGATCCGTGGGTCGAATATATAATACTTGACCCATTCGGGCCTATTTGAACCACATGTGTAAAGTTACTAAAATACCTTTACTAGACCCGGACTTAGAGCCACGTGCAATATTGTCATTGGGTAGATTATTTTGGCATCATCAACAGGTAGTGCCTATCACTGGTACCTATATTTGCAGGTAGTGCCCATCACTGGTACCTGCGTGTTTCTAAATGCGGTTAGTCCTACCACTGGAACCCATACTGTTAGCGGACTTAAAAAAATGAAATAATGATGTGATATATATATTCATCTATCTGAAAGAATGTTGGCATGTTCGGCTAATTCGAGGAAGGGGAACTTATATGCTTTTTGGTTGTTTGAAATTTTTCATGGGTATTTGTTACTCAAGTATGGAGTTATGGATGTATGACATTTCTCATGTGAAGAGAAGTTTTATTTTAACGTGTGGGCACCATTATGATAAAGTTTTTGTTCTTATTTGTCATATCCTATCCCTTTTTGGTTAACTAATATCCTAACCTATAGTTCGAGCTAAATGTACTACCTAAATTTGAATTGAATTGGTTATCTAGATTAGTAAATAGGTGTAAGAAGAGTGAGCTGTGGGGTGTTTAGATAAAATTTTTAGGGTCTTCATGATTTAATCTAGATATTTTCAAATCTAAGTTTTTGAATTGCTATATACACATACACACGAATTTCATGTTTTGGTTTTTATTAGCATTTGAGCTCTTTGATTCTTAGACTACTCTGATTGCTGGATTGCTTATTGAATATTTATGTGGATATTGGTGAAGGAATACGATGAGTGGAATGTTTTATACTTAAATATTTTAATTTTATGTTTCATCAAGGATGATCAAAGGCTAAGTATAGGTTAATTTGATAAGTTCATAACTGTGCTTTATTTTATGTATCATTTATCACGTTTTTATGTGTTGTAAGGAAGATTTTAGTTATTATTGAGTTTAATTTGGTTATTCATAGTTTTCAAGGGTTATAGTGAAAAAGAGTTGAAATGATGAAAGAAAATACTAAGGGCAGAACATGCATAAGTATGAAGCTATTTTGGATACTGTTTCGTATTTCAAGCATAACTTTTGAGTCCAAGCTCTGAATGAGATGTTTTTGGATGATTTGGAAAGCTATTGAAGAGTTGTACAAGTTTCATGTTTTGAGTTTTCTAGGATTCTATAGGAATCTTGTTCAAAGTTGCAATGTTGGAAAATGTGCACATGCGAGGAGCGATTCTGACTTAGTTTGGTAGATTGAGCATAACTTTCTTATATGAGCTCCATACAATTTAGGTGATTTAAGACGTTTTCAAATGTCAGAAATAGCACGACAACTTTCATGTTTTGAGTTTTCCCAATTTTGGTCTCCATAAGGGTCAAAATAGAAACTGAAAGTTATGGTCCAGCGCACATGCAGTGGGGATCTGCAGCGCATGTATCTGTGACCAAAGGAGGAAGTTCCAGCTCTGCCTAGGATGCACATGTGCCCAAAACAGGCAGTGCATGTGTGCCCGAAATAGCAGTGTTGCATATTTTTGGATTTTTGGCAGATTTCTTCCCCCGGTTGGACTCTTTTTCAGCCAATTTTACGTTCTTATCCGTAGACCTTGATTGTAACTCTAATACTCAATATAAATACCCCCAGTAGGGTGATTAGAAGAGAGGACACTTTTATTTTCATGTTATAGCAAGGGTTTTCAATAATAAAATTCTTCTTTATTTTTTCATGGCACTTAGTGCCGTAAAACCTTTTCTTGGTTGAGAGATTTGAAGCCATGGTCAATTCTACTAAATCATTGTGAGACTTCTTGTGCTTGAATTTATTCAATTACATATCAAGTATTGATTATTTTTCTGCGATTAATTTTATGATATTTCTTTTCAACTTATTATTGCTATAGAATAGTTGAGTTATTGGAATTAATCTATAGCTAGATTTTTTTAACCGCGTGTACTTAATTCAATCTGTGAAGCAACTAAGTTTGATAATTACTCGATTAGTGTTACTAAATTTAGGAAAATTAATCAACTAATTGACATAATGGCATGTGTTTATGTTTAATTAGCCTAATTGTTCTTGTTGATTTTAAAGCTTCTATAATTAATCTTTGGCGCATGTCTGGATTAAATTAATTGTTAGGGTTAATTGGATCGCGTGCTAAAAATTAGCCAATTTTAGAAAAAGCAAGAATCTACTTTGAATTGAAATTCGGGTTAATTCTTCAATTAGTGCTTGATATGGAAATTGAATTATCTTGTGTTTCATGGATTGACTAGAAAAATTGCCATGGTGGATATGACCAAAACTAAGATTTTTCTTAATTGAATTCTCTTTAGTTATTTTATTGTTTTAGTTTTTAGTTCAAAAACATTCAAAAACCCCCATTCTTTTGGGCACAAGAATAAACTTTGTTTCTCTGTGGGACGAATTAGACTCACCACTACTACATTATAATTATTGAGAGTTGTTAATGCTGTGTGCCTATGACAGCATTTCAAATCAGCATTCCAGCACCCACCTTGATACAAATGCTATAAGATCATGCAATGTGTGGGGTTAGTCCTAATGAAGATCCCTATACACATCTCATGAATTTTGAGGAAGTTTTCGACACGTTCAAATTCAATGGTGTTCACCTGGATTGTGTACGAATAAGGGTGTTTCCTTTCTCTCTAAGGGGTAGGGCAAAATCATGGCTTCAATCTCACGCCCAAAGAACGTTTACCACTTGGAATCCACATGCTCGAGAATTCTTGGCAAAGCATTTTCCACCGGCAAGAACCTTCAAATTGAAAAATTATGGCGAAATTACCTCCTTTAAGCAAGATGTTGGTGAAAGCCTAGGAGAAGCTTGGGAGTGGTTCAAGAAGTTGCTAAGGAAATGTCCTCATCTTGCAATTCCTTTGTGGCTTCAAATCCAAACTTTCTATAATGGTTTGACTCAAGAGACAAAATCCATAGTGGATGCCTCTGCCGATGGTTCCATGTCTTACAAGACACCGGAGGAATTTCAAGAGTTGCTTAATAGGATGGCATACAATCATTATTATCATGGACCAATGACTCCACCGGTGGCTCAACACCAAGCCAATCAAGCTAATGCACAAAGTGGAGTATTGAATTTGAACATGCAAGATGATCTTTTGGCACAACACAATATGTTCATGGATGTGATGAACAACGTTGCAAAGGCATTGGAGAACTTAGGGAAACCAAGTAGTGTGAATGCAATGTCTTCGTCTCCAACCTAACCAAGCATTGTATGTGATTTTTATGGAGTTGTCATACAAATGGACAATGTGAATTATGCCTTATGGGTCCAGTGAGCAACTCAATTATGTGTCTAATCAATCATCATTTCCAAGGAACCCATCCGGAGCTTATGGGAATACATATAATCCCTTTTGGAGAAATCATTCTAATTTTTCGTAGAACAACACCAACAATCAATACAACCCTCCTTATGAACCAAATCCCCTACCTCAAAATGTCCAACACAATCAAGTTCAAGTTTCTCACCTAGACCTTATCAACCGCCACATCAAAGAAATTTCTAAACCAACTCATATCAATCTTTCCCTAACCCATTATTTCAAAACCAATAACCAAGACCTCCTTTCCAGTATGCAAATTATTCCCAACCTATGTATCATGAACAATATTCTCTAAGAGAGAATGTGTGTGAAGATGGCTGAAAAAGAGAAGCCGAGTATTTGAGAAGAGAGTTGGAAAGGAAAAAGGAAGAACATAAGAGAGATTACGAGAATTTGAAGGCTCCGACAAGAAATTTGGAAATTGAATTGGGGCAATTCAATTGTCAAGGTTGAATAATGAAAGACCTCTAGGGACACTTTCGAGTGATACCATTCCAAACCCCAAGGAGCAATGCAATGCCATAATTCTAAGGAATGGAAAAGAATTGGTGGAATCTAAGGAGAAGAAAAAGGTGGACTAAGGAAATAAGGAACAAAGGTTAAAGGCAATTGAGAATGAAAGGGAAGTTGTTGATGATGAAGACATGTGGAAGAACCTGTGAAGATGGACTCATCACTAAAAGTGCCATTCCCTCAAAGGCTCATTGATCTAAGAAAGAAGGAAAAAGAAATGGAATCCAACCACTTCTTGGATATGTTGAAAAGGATTAATGTCTTCCTTTGATTGATGTCTTCACCAAGATGCCCAACTATGCTCGTTTCATCAAAGATCTTTTGGCAAGAAAGCAAAAATGGGATGACGATGAGAAGGTATGCCTTGATGCTCAGTGTAGCACCATTTTTCAAAGGAGGTTACCCCTTAAAATCAAAGATCCCGGTAGCTTTTATGATACCCGTGAATATTGGAAGAAAAACGTGGCATCGAACACTTTGTGATTTGGGGGCAAGCCAAAATATCATGCCAAAGGCCATCCATGACAAATTAGGGATCAACAATGTCAAGCCAACTAATATCACACACCAATTGGTAGATTTACCTGAGAGGAAACCATATGGCTTGTTGGAGGATGTTCTCGTACAAGTCAAAAAGTTGGTATTTCCCGTTGATTTCTTTGTGCTAGATACGGGTGAAGAATATGAGATTCCATTGATTTTGGGAGGCCTTTCTTGTTGACTGCTCATGCATTAATTAATGTGAACAAAGGAAAGTTGGTTTTACGAGTTGAAATGAATCAATTGAATTTGATGTGTTTGAATATAATGATAATATTCACATTGTTGAAGAAAATGTGCTAACCAATCTATTAATTCTTTCCTTACTAGGTCAAATGTAGAGCAAAATGAAGTTAACCAAGGCAATTCGCTCAAGAAAGTGCTGGAAATAATGTATAAAGAGATCCAAGAAATGAATTGTAGGAAAAACCACTCGAAAAGGAATGTGTGTTGATGAATAATCAAGAGATTTTTGCTAAGGATCGGCAAAATGGTGATGTCAAGAAGTTGAAAAGTCGCAAAAAGTAAAGAAAATAGTTTGAGAAACAATTGGAGATGTTAATTAGGTCACTAGTAATGGCTAAGGCTAGGAAGAAAGAACTTATGCATGAGAAACCCGAGAATCAAGCTTTAATCATGATGAAAAAAGGGATCAAACTTTTTCTGTGGAAACTAATAGGGAAAGGAGGGTCAATCGTCCACAAGTACTTGGAATGAAACCCATGCCATAGTCAAGCTAGTGACTATAAAAGAGTGCTTCTTGGGAGGCAGCCCAAGTCTTTAACTTAGTTGCTATTGTTTTCTTACGGTTTAATTCTTAATTAGTTTAATTTTGAGTAATTTGGTTTGAATTAGGTTAGAATTTTAGTTTAAAAATATAAGTTTTTGAATTGAATAAATAGGTGCTAAAGAATGAGGGAAATTGTCATCTTAACTTGTTAATTTTGTGTTTGTAGGTTGTGCATGGAATTGAAGAAAAGTGATGAAGAGTGGAGAAATTTTGCCAAAACGTTGAAAATACACTTTGCAGAAGTTCAGCTCCAGATCGCGATCTCAAATTCCAGATCGCTTCTGGAGGGTATATTGGTCATTTGCTCCATATAACAATCTCAAATTCGTATCGCGATATGAAACTCAAACTTCGGCAAGGCTATTTTCATCCGAGTTGAGATTGCGATCTCGAATTTGATATCGCGATCTCAACTCCATTGAGATGGCGATCTAATTATCAGTCCAGATCGCGATCTCGATGGGCAGAAACATTTTATTAGTCAACTTTTCTTCTTATTTTCTCACAATCTTCTCACATTTTTCTCTCTAAACCGAAGAACACCCTCCCCAACCCCTCAAATTCTTCCATTTTCTTCCTTCCAAAAATCACTTCAACCATAATAACCCACCACTAACATCACATCTTTTACTCTGTTCTAGGATCATCAAAGCAAGGATATTTTGGAGATTCC
Organism: Cinchona pubescens; assembly: GCA_025175665.1. Taxonomy (NCBI): domain Eukaryota; kingdom Viridiplantae; phylum Streptophyta; class Magnoliopsida; order Gentianales; family Rubiaceae; genus Cinchona; species Cinchona pubescens. The sequence goes on along the minus strand of JANKKI010000024.1, from coordinate 4,133,519 downwards.
TTGGAGAATTTTGAACCTCAAGGAGGATTTAAACACAAGAGTTTTTGGAAAATTTTCATTCCTTAATCGGGTAATATCCTTCTTTGAATTTGTGGTTCCAATTGCTCAAATTATTGAAGATACTTGTTGGATATTTTTCAGTGAATTTATGGTGGAATTATTGGTAGCTAATTGTTGATTTTTGGGCAATAAATTGGTGCAGATTTTTGAAGGAAACAATTGTGACATTAAATTGCTCAATTCTCTGAATTATTGAATTGTGGTTTGGATTGGTTTGTATTTTTGTTGAGAAATTGTGAAATTTTTGAAAATTTTGTGAATTAATTTTATTGGCTGTGTTTTTGGAACTGTTGGTGCTTGCTTCAATATTTGGTTGAATTTTGTTGTGTAACTAACGAGGGAAGTGTATGAAAGTGCTATGAGAAGAGCTAGACATAGGGAAAGAAGAGTGGCGATCGAGGAACAGAAAGGTCGGAGAGGAAGCGAGTGGAGAAGGGGGCATAGATTTGAGGGTGGTGGGCATATAGAATCTCAATTCTCGAGTGATAGTGCCCAACAGTTGTACAAAAACAATGAGAAGGATGAGGTTAATCGAGAAAGGAACTTTGACCTATCTTTGCATTTTAGGGGGGGGGCTTACGAAGAAGCTGGAAAAGCCATTGAAGAGCAAATTAGGTCAAGACATTAGGAATACTCCAATTGACTCCGGGGCTTACCAGTTAGTGATGGAATTTCACTGTAATTTGTGTGAATTGAAGGATGACAAAGTGAGAGTATAGGGAGGTATTGGTGGATTTTAGTTCGGAATTGATTAATGCCTATTTTAACATACCCCCTGTATCTTCTAGTCAATATTTGGCATTGTTGAATGACAAGGTGAAAGATATGAATGCGATAAAAAATGCCATTTGTGATGTTTATGCTGATTGGATTCGGAGTGCTTCCTCTAATATTGAATTGATATTGTCCATTGCACGTCAGAGACTCTCATTGGTGGCCAAATTATGGTTTTATTTTATTAGTTGCCGAATTTGGGGGTCCAATGCTTTGAGTTATATTCAGATGGACAAAGTACTCTTGATGTATGCTATTATGACGGGGTTAGCAGTAAATATTGGTAGCCTTGTTAGATAGGGGTTCTTGGATAGTGGAAGGTCCGGGCGACCTATCTTTCATGACCCTAGTTTGATTCACCATTTGTGCACTTTAGCAGGTTGCCCCATTGATCCTGCGGATCCAATGACATATCTAAGAGGCAAGATTAATCGGGAATATGTTTACAACATGGTGAGAGCATATGAAAAGCACCATCAAGAAGAACACCCTACCCAGCCACCGCCTCAGAGTACCTCCTATATTCCGATGCCCCCTGGTTTTGTGTTGAATGCTCCAGTCAGTGAAGAGGAAAGTAATGAATTGCAGGGATATTGGGGACATACATTTAGCTGGTGATGCATAACAACTTGATATTGACGGGAGAAAGCCTTCAAGACCACCTCATTGGGTACATGGTTTCTAATGTCCTAACACCTTTGTTTTGATGATGAAAAATGTAATCTAACAATCTGAACTTGAGCTGTGCAGGAATTCTGGTTTATTTGTTCTTAGAAGAGTTTTCGGACGAAGTATATCATCTGAACAGTACTATGCCTCTCTGACGCAAAAGCTCGTCCGAACGAGATTACCATGGAAGCAATGCACCATCTGAACGATCAGGCAGAAAGCAAGATTTTGGAGCACCTACAACGGACGCACAGGCTCGTCCAAACGAATTTATCTCTGACGCATTTCACCGTTCAAAAGGTCAAGGCAGAGGCAAGATTTGGAGGCACTTGCAACGGATGCATCTAACTGTCTGAAGAAAATTATATTGGATGAGGCTAACTGTCTGAAAGAAAAGCATCCCTGGTTAAGAACCAAACCTTTCAGACACACTACACCGTCTGATGACTAAACTTATCAGCATGCCTCATTCAGACGAAGGAACTCGGATGCAATTTTGGCCGTCCAAACAGCATCCTCAACTCCTTGATATTTCAGATCGGATGATTGTTCGGACGATTGTTCAGATGCTCAATAATAACCTCAGACGTCTAAAACACATAACAGCTCATTTTTTTAGCATTTATTATCTAGCCGTTATGAAGTGGTTGGAGCTGATTTATTGCACCTACAAATACCAACCCTTCTGTATTATGTTTTAATTAACTTACACATTGACTACAAGCAAATAGAAAGGCAATTTGAATACAAATTAGCTTTTCAGTAATATTGTATTAGTGTGTCCTTAAGAGTGCTATTCAAAAATATTGAGTGGAGTGACAATCTTGTAGAAAAGTGAGGTTTGGTGTAAAATTCTTGGCTCAATTAAAGAGAAGTAGTATGAGCAAAGGTGATCCTACTTTGTGTACACTTGAAGATTATTGGCTCACCAAATTTGAAGGAGCATCTTAGTGGATTACTACTCCAAGTTAGCTAGCTTGGATGTTCTTCTGTTTGTTTAATCACTCTCGTAAATTATTCCATTCATTTTATGCTTAATTGTTTATATTTTTATCATCTTATTTGTCAAGTGCAAGAAATTTGAATTGAGCATCATTTGCAAATTAATTTTAAGAAATGTATTTCACCCCCCTCTTAGATTGCTTTGGGACAAATAATTGGTATTAAAGCATTGGTATCTTTGTTGTGCTTAAATTCTATTTGAGTAAAGATCCCTTATGGCAACAAATAATGCTTTATTCTTTGAAGGTCAATCTATCACTAGACCCCCATGTTTAATGTGGTAAACTTTATTTGTTGGAAAGATAGAATGAAAATCTTTTTGCAATCTATTGATATTGAATTGTGGTATGTAGTAAATGAAGGTCCTTTTGAAGCCACCATTGTTGATGATCATACAAATAGAATATGAGAAAAAAACAAGGGATGAGTTCAGTCCACAAGACAAGGAAAATTTGACCTTAAATGCCAAAGTTATGAATGTGCTATACAATGCTAGGCCTTGGATGCTAACGAATCAACTTGTGTCAATGGATGTGTTTCTGCTAAAGAAATATGGGAAAATTTGTAGGAAATTCATGAAGGAAGCGATGATGTTAGAGAACAAAAGAAATCTGCTAAGTATGAATCCTTTAAGATGGAGCAACATGAAAATATTGATAAAATGTATTGTAGATTTAATGACATCATCAAGGATCTTGAAGTCTTGGGGAAAGAATACTCTTTGGGTGAGAAGAATAGAAAAATCGTGAATGCTCTCTCCAAAGAATGGGAGGAAAAGTCTATTTCTATAGAGGAAGAAAAGAACTTAAATTCCATACCCATTGAGTCATTGATAAATTCTCTCACTTCATTTGAATTGAAACTCAAAGTCAAAGTGGTGGATGATGAGAAAGCAAGACCAAAAAGAAGCATAGCCTTGAAGACCTCTCAAGAAGAAGATGAAAGTTTCTCTATCAATTTAGAAGATGAAGATATTGATGAAGGTGATCTTGCAATCATAACTAAAGGATTTCTCAAACACTACATCAACAAATGGAGAATGAAACAAAAGGGGAGCAAGCAACTCAAATAATTTCAAAGGGAAGACAAAGCTGGAAATTAAGAAGTAAAGTGAAAAATGCTTTGAAAGTGGTCAACCTGGACAGTGTTGGTCCCAAAGCAACCTAAGAGGGGGGGGTGAATTAGGTTTCTTAAAAAATATATTTTCAGAATTAGTGAGCTTTTTAATTTAAATGCAGATATAATAAAATCAATAGAACAGTAAAGTAAAGAGAGAAATATTAAACAATCAATACTTCCAAGCTAGCAAGCTTGAAGTATCAAATCTCTTGAATGCTTCACACACTTGGTGAGCCAATAATCTTTACAAAGTTGGGAAGTTCTTCCTCACACTAAAACTCTTTTAGTTGAGCCAAGAATCTTACTTACAACCACACTTTCTTACAAGATTATCACTCCACTCAAAGTTGAATTACACTCACAATTGCACACTAATACAACAAAAGCACTATAGTCAATTTGCACTCAAATTACTCTTTTCTAAGGCTTGTATTCAATGTATTAGATGATTTTTTCTTAATGTCAAAGCAGCTATTTATAAGAGCAATAAGTAGTGGTTGCAGCTACTTCCTAACGGCTAAATAATAAATGCACAAAAAGTAGCCGTTGGGGTTTCGGACGTCCGAGATATATTGGACGCGTCCGACACAGCGTCCGATCTTCTTACAGTTGTTGAAGAGCTTCGTTCGGACGTCCGTGCATGCGTCCGTTCCTTCGTCCGATAGAGGCTTCGGACGGTCATGTTCGTCCGAAAGAGAAGCAGTAGGATCCCATTTCTTTCTGCCAGTTCGTTCGGACGGTGCAATGCGTCCGAGAAGAACCTAGTTTTCTGAAAGTTCGAGTAGACACGTTCGAACCCAGGATGACAATACATAAGATCATGTCACTGTCGATAAATCTTCTGTTTAAACTCTAAGAAGAAGAAGGAAGGAAGAAAGCCTCGCTTTAATAACTTTCAAATCACTTGGGATGATTGCAACTCCGAAGGAGAAGTGAAGAAGAGATGGAATCGGCACAAATGGCCTTTATGGCCATTTGTGATGATGAGGTAACTTCTACTTATGACTCTAATGATGAAAATGATGATAATGATCTTGAATCCATCATTTTGAAATCGCATGATAGTTTATAGGAATCATTTGCTAGAAATAAGGAGTCAGTCAAAAAATCAAATGCTTTATTGAATGCTAACTCAAAACTTGTGAATGAAAACAATAGGCTATCACAAGAAAATGCTGAGTTGAAGAAAAGAATGCATGTGAAAACAAGGATCAAGGAAGAACAAGCCTCCTTGAAGAAAATATTCGATGATTTGAATGTTTTCTTGCATCAAAAAAAGGAAAATATTGTTGATATGAAAATGAATAGAAATGTATTGATCAATAAGAACTTTGTCACTTTTAGAATGGATGAGTATTTATGTTTTGTAAAATCGAAATTTTCTCTATACGGAAATAAGAATATTATTTTCAACTATTGTCAACAACATGGACATGTGAAAAATAATTGCTATGTCAAAGAAATGAAAAACTAGAATGAATACCGTATGGATTTGTAGTCATTTTATTAACACTATGGACCCAAGAAAATGTGGGTACCAAAAGTTATCACTTAATTTTTTGTGTAGATAATCAATATCACCAAAAATGCCAAATGGTTCATATATAGTGGGTGCTCATGACATATGACGGGTGATGCATCTCTCTTCACCAAACTCATATACAAAAATAGCGAAAAGGTAACTTTTGGAGATGACATGAAAGCAAAATCAGTTGGCATTGGTGCTGTAGGTAAAAATAGTGAGACTTTAATTGAATGTGCTCCTTGTTGACAATTTAAATTACAATCTCTCAAGTGTGAGCCAATTTTGTGATAAAAATCTATATGTATTCTTCACCAAGAATGAATGTTTAATTCTTTTCAGTAATGAGAATTTTTCTATTTTATTTAAAGGTTTTAGGCAAAATGATATTTATGTGATTTATTTTGATAACTTTCGTAATAGCCATGCAAAATGTTTAACCGCCTCCATGGATGATCCTTGGCTTTGGCACAGAAGGTTTAGTCATTTCAACATGGATTTAATTGAAAATCTTGCTAAAAAGGAGTTGGTAAGAGGTTTGCCAAAACTAAAGTTTGTTAAAAACAAAATTGGTGATGCATGCCAATTTGGTAGACAAGTCAAAGTTTCATTTAAACCAAAAAATTGTGTCTACTTCTAAATCTTTAGAATTATTGCATTTGGACTTGTTTGGTCCAACTCAACATGCTAGTCTTGGTGGTAGTAAATATGCTTTTTGTAATTGTTGATGATTATTCTAGGTATACTTGAGTACTATGTCTTGTTCACAAAAATGAAGCCTTGAAAATTTCGTAAAATTGTTTTTCAAAATACAAAATTTGCTGAATTTGAAAATTGTTCATTTGAGAAGTGATTATGGAGCCAAATTTAAATATGGGGCTTTCCCAAATTTTGTGATCACAACGGTATTTCACATGAATTTTTGGTTGTTAGAGTACCTCAACAAAATGGTGTTGTTGAAAGAAAAAATAGAACACTTTAAGAAGCTACTAGATGCATGATTAGTTAGTGTGATTTACCAAGATATTTTTTATCTGAAGCCGTTAACACGACTTGTTATATTATGAATCGAGTTCTTTTGAGACCTATTTTAAACAAAACATCTTATGAACTCTTGTTTTACAAAAAACCCGTTGTGAGTTATTTCAAAGTCTTTGGATGTAAATGTTTTTTTTTTTTTTTAAATCTTGAAAATTTGACAAGAAATTGGATGAAGGAATTTTCTTAGGATATTCTAGTGACAAGAAAGCATACCGAGTATACAATAGAAGAACCCTTTTAATTGAAGAAGTTGTGCATGTCACGTTTGATGATGCTAATAATATTATTTCATAGAATATTTGTGAAGATTGATGATTAACGTGAAGATGTACGTGTACAAAAGGAACTTGAGAAGCTCACCATACATGAAGAACATCAAGAGACCAAGACAAGCAATGAGGATGAAACTCATCACTTGGATGAAGAAGGAGAAAATAATGAAGATTCTCCAAAAGATCTTCCAAAAGTATGAAGATTTGTTTCAAGTCACCCTCAAGAGTTGATCATAGGTGATCCGTCCGGTAGGGTAAAAACTCATTCTCATAAACCTTTGAATAATAATTGTGCCTTACTTTCTCATATAGAACCTAAACGTGTGGATGATGCATTGAATGATGAATCTTGGGTTTTTGCTATGAAGAGGAACTTAGTCAATTCGAGAAAGATAACGTGTAGACCTTGGTTGAAAGATCCTCAACTCATCCTGTGATAGGAACAAAATGGGTCTTTAGAAACAAATTAAATGATAAAGGTGAGATTATTAGAAATAAAATTAGACTTGTTGCAAAGGGTATGCCCAAGAAGAAGGGATTGACTTTGATGGTAACACAAACCTTCTACACCTGTTGCTCGTTTAGAATCTATTCATATGTTTCTTGCATATGCATGCTTTAACAATTGCAAATTATTTCAAATGGACCTCAAAAGTGCATTTTTAAATGGCTTCATTGATCAAGAAGTTTTTGTTGAACAACCCCCCTGGTTTTGAAAATAAAGATTTTCCAAATCATGTTTTCAAACTTTCAAAAGCTTTATATGGTTTGAAACAAGCTCCCAGAGCTTGGTATGAAAGGCTAAGAGGTTTTGTTGATTGAAAATGGTTTTAAAAGAAGTGTTGTTGATACCACTCTCTTCACCAAAACTAATCTTAATTGTTTGTCGATTGTTCAAATATATGTTGATGATATTATTTTTGGAGCAACTAATGAAAGCTTGTGCAAGGAATTCTTGTGTTTAATGCAAAAGGAATTTGAAATGAGTATGACAGGAGAATTACAATTCTTTCTTGGACTTCAAGTTCACCAAACAAAAGAAGGAACGCTCATTACACAAACGCATCAAGTACACAAATGAGCTACTCAAACGCTTTGGGATGGAAGATTGCAAACAAGTCGGAACACCAATGTGTACTTCAACCAAACTTAACGAAGATGAAGAAGGTAATAGTATGGATGAAAAACACTACAGAGGTATGATCGGAAGACTACTTTATTTGACAGCTAGTAGACTGCATATTATGTTTGCTATTTGTCTGTGTGCTGGATTTCAATCTTGTCCTAAAGCAACACACTTAATTGCGGTAAAAAGAATTTTTAGATACTTGAAAGGGACGATGAATTTTGGCCTTCGGTATCCTAAATCCATGAATTTTGATTTAATTAGTTATTCTAATGCTTACTTTGCTGGTTGTAAAATTGATAGGAAAAGCACCAGTGATATGTGTCACTTTTTGGTTATTCCTTGGTATCCTGGTTTAGCAAGAAGCAAAATTCTATTTCCCTATCTACGGCGAAAGCCGAATATATTGCTGCTGGAAATTGTTGTGCCCAATTTTTTTGGAAAATAAAGCATGCCTTAAAAGATTTTGGTGCTATTTTTGAATGTGTGGCTATAAGATGCGATAATACTAGTGCCATTAATCTCACTAAAAATCCTGTTTTGCATTGTAGAACCAAATACATTTATGTCAAGCATCACATTATTAGAGACCTTCTGTGCAAAAACGAAATTTGTGTTGAATTTGTGTGTACAAAGGATCAACTGGCTAATATTTTTACTAAACCTTTGCCTTTAGATCGTTTTGAATTTCTTAAAACTTGTTTGGGCATTATTGATTTCAAAACTATATTAATTATGCTTTCGGACGAAAATATGCGCCCTAAGTTATCCGCTCTCTCGAACGAACATGAACGTCCGAACTATCTGCTCTCTCAGACGAACATGAACGTCCGAACCCCTCTCTTTTACCTCAGATGCTTCCAATCGTCCAAACTTCACTTCTCACTCTTCAATCTCTCTGGAATTACTTACGGACGATTATCACTGTCCGACATTCTTTCGTATGCACACGGCATTGAGTATCGGCCATCCGTTCATCTGTGATCGGACGCATGATCGAACGTATACCAATCGTTTGGACGTCTGAACGATTGTTCTACACATTTAAATCCCTTCATTTTCTCCTGACACATCCTTTTTGCCGAATCCTAGCTCTAGCGACTCAAAAGACCCACTTCCAATTCCTTCAATTCGTCCCTTCTACTCTGAAATTGCTCTAGGAATCTCTCTTCCCAACTTCTCACCCATCTCAATTAAACCTCTTTTCACCATTATAACATCACATTCCTTAGAAATATAAAAAATCACTCACTCTCACTTTTTCTCTTTTCCACCTTCCTCTTTAAATCAAGATGGTATCACGTGGAGGATCTTCAACTTCTACCAAAGGAAAAAAATAAAAAGAAAAACTCCAATGCATGGTTAAACATCATCAAATCCTCAATCCACCCCCAATCCCTCTCTACCAAAATTCATTGATGCCAAGGCATCTGATAGGTACACTTCCCTTCTTAGCAAAAGAATCGATAATCGTTCAACGTCCTGTTTCACAAAGCCTATTTGATGAATTGAATTTACCTCTTATTAAGGCATGCTTTGAGAAACAAAACTAGGGAAATTTAGTTCACATGGATTTACCTGTTTATCATGATAAGGTGTTGCAATTTATCGCTAATCTTAGGAAGGATTTGACTATTCAAACCTTAGTCTCTCATGTGAATAATGTGAACATTGAGATTTCCTCTAATGTCGTTAATTCAATTTTTGAGTGTGAAGTTGTTTCTCCTGATAAAATCTCTTATTTTTTCTCCTTGGATAAATGGCCTGCTATAGATACTCGTTTTCATATCGAAGAGGTCAAACTCATTTTTAATGTCAATTTCAAATAGGTTTCGGATGCCAAAACTACTCTACTTAGTCTTGAGCTCAACATTTTATACTCCTTAGTCACTAATCTGCTATTGCCTACTGATGGACATCGCACTAAGCCAGGCAAAATACAGTTGTACTTATTTTATTGTGTATGATCTATAAAGGCATCAGACTTGATTTTGGTTATCTATTTTGCTCTTTATGGGAGCTCTTTTGGACTAATACTCGTAGGAACAATCTTTGGAAGATTCCTAACCAAAGTTTTTGATAACTTTGACGTCCCGTTTTCTAGCAGAAAAAAATACCCTCCTTATTTCAATAAAGCTTATATTGAACAAAAGGGTTTGTGATTTTTTATTGACCAATGGTATATAAAGGCTGAATATGAACTTGAAAAGTCTAAAACCTATGCTTCCACTTCCAGTCTTGCACTACCTCATTTCCCTCCTCCTAAACCCTCATATGCCACACCTCCCCTATCCCATGACCCCTACATTTCATCTTCAGAACCCTCACTTCCCCATCTATGCACACTTCTTACTTCTCTGAGCAATCAAATGAACTCATTTCAACACTGAACCCTTCGGAAGTTAAAAAGGCTCGAGACAAAACAATCTATCCTTCACGAAGCGCTAAGTCTGGGAATGTCTACCTCAACTCAAGAGATTAGGTTCAATTTGCCAATATCCAATCCCAATACATTCGTCAGTCCTCATCCAAAAGAGATGACAATGACAATGAAGATGGTGATCATTCCAATCTTGAGCCCGAAGATCGTGAGAATCCAGTTGGTGCAACCAATCCAGACAAATCCACCGCTCCTAGCATTGATGTTGATGATGATGAAGACATTGATGACACATTCAACTACATCATGCAACGTCGTGATCCTCAAGACTTAAGTGAACAAGACAGTGAGGCTACAAAGGATAATGCACCGGCCAAAAAGTGCAAACGTGAAGAACGCTCCAAGAAGAAGAATTATTCAGCTTCCACCCCTTAGTTTCTCCTTGTGTTTGCTGCCCTTAGACATTTGTTGCAGTTGACTAATTTTTGCACTTGGTTGTAGTTGACTATTTGCTAAACTTGGTTGTAATTAATGTGATTGTTCACTGTTCTATTTTTTAATGATTTTTTTACCTTTATTGTGGCCTACGTAAGGGGGAGCATCCATCATAGAGAGAGCTTATTTTGCTTTGATGATGCCAAAAGGGGCAGAAAGATAGCTATTTGAGTGTTTATTAGCAATTTGAGCATTTATAAGCTATTTGAGTATTTATAACTAATTGTATGATCACGGTTATTTTATTTGCCTCATGATTTGTCATCATCAAAAAGTGGGAGATTGATTTCCTAAAACCTTGGTTTTGATGATGACAAATGTAATCCAAAAATCTTTACTTGAGTTGTGCAGGAATCCTGGTTTATTTGTTCTTACCAGAGTTTTCGGACAAAGTACATCGTCGGAACAACACTTTGTCTCTCGGATGCACAAGCTTGTTCGAACGAGATTACCACGGACGCAATGCACCGTTTGAATGATTAGGTAGAAAGCAAGATTTTCGAGCACCAACAACGGACGCACAGGCTCGTCAAACGAATTTATCTTGGACGCATTTCACTGCCTGAAAGGTCAAGGCTGAGGCAAGATTTTGAGACACCTACAACGGACGCATCTAACTTGTCCAAAGAAAATTTTATCGAACAAGGCCAACTATCCAATAGAAAAGCATCCCTGGTTAAGCACCAAACCTTTTGGACACACTACATTATTTGACGACTAAACTCATCAACGTACCCGGTTCGAACAAAGGGATAGGAGTAATCTCGGCTGTCCGAACAACATCCTCAACTCCTTGATATTTCAGATTGGATGATTGTTTGGACGCTCAATAATAACCTCAGACGTCCGAAACCCATAACGGTTATTTTTTTTAACATTTATTATCTAGCTGTTAGGAGGTGGTTGGAGCTGATTTATTGGACTTATAAATACCAACCCTTCTGTATTATATTTTAATTAACTTACACATTGAATACAAGAAAATAGAAAGGCAGTTTGAGTACAAATTAGCTCTTTAGTGATATTGTATTAGTGTGTGCTCAAGAGTGCTATTCAAAAATATTGAGTAGAGTGATAATCTTGTACAAAAATGAGGTTTGGTGTGAAATCCTTGACTCAACTCTAATCAGAGAAAGAGAAGTAGTGTGAGCAGGGGTGATCGTACTTTGTGTACACTTGAAAATTATTGGCTCACCAAATTTGGAGCATCTTAGTGGACTATTACTCCAAGCTAGCCAGCTTGGATGTGCTGTTTGTTTAATCACTCTCTTAATTTATTTTATTCATTTTATACTTAATTGTTTATATTTTTATCATCTTATTTGTCAAGTGCAAGAAATTTGAATTGAGCATCATTTGCAAATTAATTTTAAGAAACCTAATTCACCCCTCTCTTAAGTTTCTTTGGGATCAACAGGTTCGGCCAGCACTACCTTCGGTTTGGCATTTTGGTCCACCTTGTGGACAACATTACATACCACCTGCAGGTTCAGCACATCGAAGGTCCAGCCAAGCAGATGCGACCGGAGAGAAACATGATGATGATCATGAAGAAGCAAAACCGAATGATGCTGAGGAGGGTCAAGAGAAGATGGAACAGCAAGAGTGATGCAACTAGCTGCATTAAACTTTCATGATCCAAAACCCGAGCAATTGAAGCACTTTGTTGAAGATGAACTTTTTCTCTGTTTTTCATGATTTAGCACCTTGACTTTTAATTACTTTTATTTTATTTTTAGTCTGTTGATTTGGAATATTTTACTTTTTCTTTTGAGTAGATTGACTAATGGCCTTAAACTGATGTCAAGCAGATATCTTTTTGATGGTTCATGAATTAAATCTTTTTGAGAATTGCTTGTTGGATACTTGTGTGTAGTTTTTTGTCATGTTTATTGACTAATAAGAGTAGAATGGCTAAGGGTCTTAATCTGATGCCATTTTTTGTAATTGTTGATGATTTGAATCAGATGTTGATTTTTATGGAGCTTAATTGATGAGATGTATGACATGGTTAAATACTCTTAGCACTTTTACTCAGTTTTAACTGTTAGCTAAAAATTGTGTCATAGTTTGAGTAGTTCTTGTTATTGGTGGACATATCTTTATGTTGGATTTTGGGTGAGTGGAAGGATGATTTATTCATCAACTTGAATAAAAAGGGACAAGTTTCGGAATGTTTATTTTTCGTGTTGGGAATGGTTAATTTGTGCATATTGATGTCACATGATGTATAATGGTGAAAAAGTGATCAATTGAGTACTCGATGATGATGAATATTGATGTACAATACTATGTGATTGAAGTATTTGATTGGGTGATTTCATAGATTTAAGTGTGAGTGAGTTGTTCTTTTACAACATAAAGATTTCAAAAACTTGGCATTACTATTTTTTCAAAAAGAAGTACTGAAAATTTAGGAAAATTTATTTGAAATATTTTTTCCGATCAAATCACTTATATTATTTTGTTAGATTGTTTATCTTTTGGGAAAAAAAATGAGTTAAATGAAATAAAAGAAATTTTGGGACATTTTGTGTGTTTGCATAGGGAATGTTCTTCTAATATGTGAATAATTGGTACTTGAGATTAATTTAGGAACATTTCACTCATTTTTTTTGGTTTAGGATCGTCTTTAATCAAAGTAGAATAAAATAATTTTTTTTTTTTAGGAATAAGACAAGTATGGGATTTCGACATGTACCCATGTTGTTTCTCCAAAATAAGCCATTAGAGTAGTAATAAGGCAAGTACGGGATTCCGACATGTACCCATGTTGTTTCTCCAAAATAAGCCATTAGAGTAGTAATAAGGCAAGTACGGGATTCCGACATGTACCCATGTTGTTTCTCCGAAATATGCCATTAAAGTAGTAATAAGGCGAGCACGGGATTCTGACATGTACCCATGTTGTTTCTCTGAATTAAGCCATTAGGAATTGCGTTTTAGTATACCAATAAGTTAAGGAGTAAATGTTCATAATACTTATCATTGATCTCATATTACTTATTCTTTGTTAGAGGTCTATTCCCAAAATATGTGACATTTCCATTTATGTAGATTCCTGAATGAACTTCTATTTTCATGAGGCCTAGTCGAGATAATAGACTAACTCCATAATATTTGTGATTTGAGAAGCAATGATGTTTTAAATATACCTAGAACTAAAACATTTGGTAATTCTTTTTGAGAATAGCAATTCTTGGTGACTTGAAATATTGTGTAGTAAATTAACGTGTGCTTCTTTGTAGAAAAATTGCAAATTTGATTGACTCATTTAAACACTTCACTTATCATATATTATTGAAAGTTTCTTGAGAGGTTTCTTAATTGTTCTAAGTACATCCACAATTCATCAAGTGTTTTGTCAATTTGGGTGGTGTTTTTGTGTTTAAGTGTTAGTAGGCTACATTTAATTTTTGTTTTGCTAGGGACTAGCAAAACGCTAAGTTTGGGGTGTGATAACTCCAGTAAACTAGAGTTATTTTACTCTAAATTATGGCATTTTGATAGTTTAAATTCTGAAATTTGGTTAATTAATTGAAGGTTTTGGTTAATTTCTTTCATATGTGTTTATATTTTTGTTCTTGTTAAATATGATAAGTTTTTATTAAAATTTTAGCTAAATTAATTGCTTAATTGGGTTAATATTGTGCAGGTCCCTAAATTAGAGGATGGAAGCTGGAATAAACAAAGTTCAAGGACCAAATTGCAATTATAGAAGAAATGAAGGTTTGCTGAGACGAGAGTCCAAATCGTGATCTAGACTCGGAAAAATGACTTAAGTGATTTAGCAGTCCATATCGCGATATGGACTCACTGATAGTTTAAGTTGTAAGGGCAATTTTGTAATATTCTAGCAACCAATTTCTGATTTTGCCTTGTGTAATACTCCATTATTTAAGCTACTTTAATGTTGTAATAGGAGTAAGTAGGAATAGACTAAGTTGGCAGTTAGTAATTTTTTGGATAGATTAGAATAGCTTAGCCTTCAAGTTTCCCTTTTAATGAAAAGTTCACTTTAATCATCTTTCAGATCTAGTTTTAATTTCCTTGCAAGTTTAAATTTTGATTATATAATTGTAGTGGGTTAATCATTAGCTTCAAGTAGATATAATTTTTACTTGCTTCCTAGGTTAAATTAGTGAGAATCTCTTTGCTTTCATCTTTTAGTGTTTCATAGAGAAATTAGGGTTCTTGTTGATTTATTGCTTTTTAGTTAAGAAATCTCAATTCCTTGCATTAATTTTTAGTTAATTTTTAGTGGGCTTATACACATTATTGTCAAAAATCCAAAAATATTTAGATTTCAAGTTTAACTCTTTCCAAATTCTAGTTTAGAAATTGTTGCTTCTAACCTTCAAAACTTCTTTTATGTAGTTTTTTTTAATTGGGTTAATCACTTGCTTTTTACTTATAGTCTTATTTTAGTTAATTTAGAGTAGAATTAAGTGCTTTTATTTAGTTACTTTTATTAGGATATAGTAGCTAGTTTCTCAAGTTCATAATTGCTTACTTTCATTTACTTGCTTTAGTAGATAATTTATCTTAAAATTAGGTTTTAACTGCTTGAGTTTAATTATGGCTTTGGGTAGTGTAGTTTCATCTTCTATTGTTTGAATTTGCTTAACTATATAAGGATCCGTAAATCTTGGTAATTGCTTGCCAAACCAACAATCTTTGTGGGAACGATTCCCACTCATCCTATACTATTATCAACTTCGTATACTTGCGCAAGTTAGGTAGAGTATAGTGATCTTGTGAGGTTAATCATTGCTTGTTTGTTTTTAAAGTTGAACTCTACCTAGAACAAGCAATCAATAAGTACCCCTATAAATGGGAAGGGAAGGAGAAAATAGCCATTAATATTCGGCCATAATGACTAAAATTATAAATTTAACTCTATAAATGGACCAAATCAGATACTGGCTAGGTCAAATACTATCGACTCGATATCCAACCGATATATAAATAGCCAACTCTCTAATACTATCCAGTTCGAGTTCCCTATTTTACAAGTTGGAATTGACTAGGTCTGCAGGTTTTTCAAGTCGACAATTCAAAATGAACATTCCTAAGAGAAACGAAGAAGCCAAAGCATGAACATAAAAACCCTCATTTAACAAAACTTTAATAAATTAGCCAATTTCAAATAAAAACAAACAAAATAAAAAGAAAGTAAAAAAAATTCATTTGGTGAACCACTGGAATTGGTATCAAATGAACGATGCCGATCATCGACTGGAATTTTGAATTTCATAAACAATTTGGGAAAAAAGCAAAAATGTAAAAGAAAAACAAATTAGAGGAAAAATTCCCGATCAACTATTGAAATTTTTAATTTGATAAACAATTTGGAAGAAAAACAAAAAAGGAAAAGAATTTTTTTTAAAAACTCACCAGATTTGGTAGATCAGAAGACTAATGATGATGGAGAAGAGAGAAGGAAGTTCGCAGGGAGAGGAGAGAAGAAAAAGAAAAATAGAGAAGGAAATTCACTGGGGTTGTTCGATCTAAGGAGATGGCCAAGCTTTTCTTTTTAAGAACTAGGAGACCAAACTGTGTGTTGTGAAGTGAAGAAATGGATAGATTTAAATACACAATAAAATTAAATATACGTAAATACAAAATTTGATTACATACAAACAATTTTATCCAAAGATAACATAATCAGCAAGTTTGCTTTTATTTTATGCTCACAGGAAACAAAATCAGTACTCACAAGTTACATACATACAAAATATAGATGACAATAGAAATGGAGAGTTTTGCAATTTTTGTCCCTTTATCTAGTCATTTGTAGTATACAAAATTAGTCCCTTATCATATTAAAAAAATGCAGATTTGGTCCCCAAACTATCATTTTTTGCATTGAACTATACAATTCATAATGGTTTTTGTCACGTAAATTGCATGTGACTATTAAAAATCCTACAAAATCCTAACGGCCACGTGCAGTGCACATGATGAAAACGTCTGGATTTTTTACTTTTCTGTCATTGGCCTAGTTCCGCACAAAATTAGAAGTTCGGTGACCGAAACTACCTTTTTTAATACAATCGGGAATAGTTCTTGCACTATCTTTTCAAGATAAATGGGATTCAATGACTGCAAATATTGGTAGAGAAAAATCAAATTTTTGTTGACATTCCAAATGATGACCAGAAATTAGCTAGTCGTTAAGTTGTCGGAATAGCTCCGTGTGCTCAATGCTTTGGGTCCAAATATTGATTGATCTCTAAAAGTTCACTCAACAGTAATGAGCAAACATTTCAATCGTTAATTCATTTAACAATAGTGACAAGTATTTGGTTGTTAATTGCTACAAAACCTGGCAGCTATAATGAAATTCGGTCGGTATATGCTAGACTTGTACCTCATTTTGGTGACCAAATAGCAGGTTTAGTTGATAAAATGAAATGTACAACAAACATTTTTGGTTGCCAATTGTTCAAAATCTCACCCGTTGTAGTGAAATTTGGTCACCATAACTAGTTCTCTTACCTTCTTTTGGTTACCAAAGAGCAAGTTTAGTCAAAAAAATAAAATGGTACAACAACCATATTTTAATGGTCACCAAAAATATTTAGTAGTAACCAAATTGTTGTCAACTAATATGTGTATCTATAATACTTTTTCCTTTTATATTGGAAATGTATGTTGATGGTACAACAACAAAGTTAAGTATAAATTTCATTTACACTTCAAGTTCTAAATTTGATTGTTCTACAAGGATGGAATTAAATTGCTAGCTCAAAAAAGATTTCAATTGTCATATGGCTTCGATGTCTACAAAATTACAAGTTGAAGATTAAGTTTTCCTTTTCTTTTATTTTGTTGGAGTTAATCTAAGAACCTTGTATTGATATTCAAGAAAGATACATAAGTAGAAATCTGCTCTATTTACAAACACTAAACAACCAAAACAAAAAGAAAACACCAAAACAAACAACTATCAAATTTAAATGGTTTATGTGTTTGCTGTTTTTGTATCAAATTTAGAATTAAAAGATCTATATATTCAAAACTAGTACAATATAAGCTTTTGTTATTCTTTTTCCATATAGTTTTACATGTTTTAATACAATGAACTAATGTTTGTCAAATTTTGAGTCATATGTTAAGTGCGTAATTCTTGTCACTAATATATATATATATATAAAAAAAAAAACAATATGTATTGATAGCACTATGACTTGCATTTTATGTGATATTTGGGTAACTCACATTTTATGTTAACTGTAATCACACTTTTCATGATTAGCATTCAGAAAAGGAGTAAAAATTGCTTAAATTCAATTTCTTTGACTCCATATTATCAAAGACCATTGTATATTTTGGTTAACAATATGTAGAATTAGGTAATTTGCGATATTACAAGGTACATCTAACAACAACCAAGCGAAAAATTCTCGCTCAAACTTAAACAAATATTTTATGTAAAACTTTCAGAAAACTAACTTTACTTTAGTTACCAAAAGTACTCATTAAAAATAAAAATAATTATTTTAGGAATTTTATGAATCTCATTTTTCATCGCTAAAAGGCATTACATTTAGCGAGTAACTTTTGGTCGTTGTATCTACTCCTTGATTGCTGAATTAAGTGGAGGGAAAGAAAATTTTGGCATTAAATTTTTAGTGATGACATTGGCAAGCAAGGTCATTTTTTGGCTACTAATGCTGTTCTCATTTTATTTTTTTGCAACAAAGAGATTAGAGGAATTTATGTCGTTGTATAGTTGTTTTAAGGACTATTTTCTTTTCCTCACCAAACTTTTGGTTGCTGAAACCCATTTTTGTTGTAGATCCAAAGATAAGGGACCAAAACTACAAATCTTTCCAACAGAAAATTGAATGACTTCTTTAATTCATTGACTACATTTCACTATTATCCTTGACATGGAAGAACACGTAGAGGAAAGGAAAAGAAGTTTTGCACGAAATTTCAAAACAAATAGATAAATACAGCTAGTGGACATAATAGACAATTCACCTAAACGCTAAAATTCTCGCAAACTTCATGCATTATATAGTTATATTTATGAAGAAGCCTATTAGCTTTCTAAGATCACATTATAACATTCATCACGAGTAGCTGAATAAAGGTAACAGTAGTATTGCTTTGGCAGCAAAATAGATTTTGAAGTAGAATATAAGAAAAATCAAGAAACAAATTGTTATGCTTAGACAATGGTTTAGTTCTAACATCAAATCATGTCTCATTTGATCCAACAGCAACACAAATCTATGAATTAATAAAGAGATTGTGAAAAAATATTAACAAATACATTATTTAAGTCATCTTAAAAATCTGATAGTAAATTCTTCACCTTCAACAACCAAGATATCAATCACTTAATTTCATTGAAAAAGTTTTTAATGTTACATCTTAAATGAATGTATACCTTCCCTCGTCTTTTCTTTTGTATAAATGAGCACAATTTTTTTTTCAATTCCATAGAATTCAAAGAAAAATAAGATATCTTGCTATAAAAATAAAAATAATGGATCTATTGCTTGGATAAAAAAATAAAAATAACAGGATATTATGCACTACATGGTTTCAAAAAAGAAATCATGGTATAAGAAAATAAAATCCAATGTACTAACTTCCATTATCGACTTCATATCAATGGGTAAAATAAAATCTCAATCATAGTCATCAAAAAACAAGGACTAACAAGGCCACTGCAAGTGTCTATGGATGCACCCTACTATTTATACCAATTTCAAGTGTTTTTCTATTTTTTATCACTCGAAAATAAAGTTGTGAATAACCAATAGAAATGAATATTACACCCTACTTTTTTATCACCCTACGATAATTTTACACAGAAATGAATATTACAACCAATAGAAACAACAAAATTCACAAACAATAACACATTAACCAGTCATCCAACCCTATGCCAAACGGGATCTAGGAAGAATAATATTATTGATGTGATAGACATGAGCTTAGTCATAGGAATTTTTCGCATATTATTAAAGCTTCCAAGACTTATTTTATACCATTGCAAGCAATAGAAAGCCCTGTCCTATACATTTTTTTGAATTAATACCTAATGTTTCGGTAAATCAAACTTGTGAAAGCATACTAACCTTTAAGGAAATATCTAACAAATTTTGGGTTCCTTGACTAATTTCAGCTCCTTAGTCTATCATATGTTTGTTTAGCTGATGAATCTATCTTAACTAGTTGTTTCACAGGGATAAAAGAAAGAAAACTAAAGATGGAATATTTTATCCTTTTGGTGCCAATGTATTATTGCTCCACGAAAAATCGATCGTATTTATCGTTTTGTGAAACTTCCTTCCATTGATTCTACTGGTGAAAATTGAAATTCCTCCAATTCTTGATCTAAAGCTTCAGGTATGTATTCTCTTTATACTTTTGGTTGATAATTGAAGAGTAATTTTTTCACTTTTTTAATTTTTGTGTTGAAGAAAGTATTTGTGTGGCCTATCGGATAGCATATTATCTCAAACTCAAATTTCTCCTCTTTTTTTCTTAACACTTTCTCAGATACCACTCTATCCTATGACTATTTTCAAAATGATGGAGAAGGAATCAGTATTGTTTTCTATTTCTAGCTATCACGCCCCGAAATGGGAACGCCAACACGCCGCACCTTGGGATGAACCCCAAGCATGACAGGCACAGATAACAGAGCAATTGAACAAATCCATAGTAATATTATTTACTAGAAGTAAATCATCACTAGTATTAAAAAGAACAAGGAAACAACATAAGTCTAATAGGGATAACCTAAAACAACAATAATACTAAAATGTCATAGGCACACAGGCCTCTACAGAATCTTTATTATAAACCTAACTACTAGACATCACTATTGTGGATAGTAGTCATAAGCATAATCGTACTCATAACCCTGCTAGCCAATAAACCTGTCCCCTCCCCACGATCAAAACTAGAATCATAAGCTGCAAAATGGTAAATAAATTGGGTGCAACACTTTGCTCAGTAAGTAATTCATATACCTCTTGATTGGATTGAGCATGTTACACATATATACTAATAGTTATGCAAACATTCCCCACATGCAACAGTTCCTAAGCTAGTGTCATATGTAATGGATCAAATACACAATTACAATGCGGAACAGACAGCTCATAGGTTCACAAGGCTTATCGATTACTGGATCAAGAACTAACTACTATACCCACTAGACAGGGTCATACAGAACCAATCCATTGAACTACAGAGAAAGAAATGAGAATAGCATTCTTACCGTACCAAGTTTTCCATGAGCTAGACACACATAATGCATTCGCATCTCACATACACTACAAACGGATCACATTCAATTATTATATACATAGCACAAATTTAAAAGCTCACATAGACATGCTCAATCCTATTTTTTACTATAACATACTTTTAAAACACAAAAGAACTTATAAATACATCTATCAAAAATAATCAAAAGCTATAAGAACCACTTACCTCATGAAATTCTAAACTTAGTTAATTTTCTTGGTTCGGCTCTATACGTTCTCTCAAACATACACAAATTTAAAGCAAGCATTTTACAAAATAAATCTAATATAAAAACTTTAAGGGAATTCAAAAAATCAAACGCAATATCCCTAGAAAACCCAATTACACCGTCATTGGAATAGTGGGGCTAGACAATTTACCTCTTACAAACCACCTAGCCACTTGCTTCCGTTCCAAGCGAAATAGTTGAAATTCATAACCATTACGTAATTCTCTTTAAAGTTATCTAGTAATAAGTTAACCTAATAGCTACTGGTTCGAATTGAAATCATGAACTTCCAATTCATTTGATAATTATACTATTATAACTAAGCCAACAACAATTGGCAGCCTGACTTGGATAATTTGTCCAAGAGTTCACCAAAGAACTCACTGTCTATGCAATAAGGTTGCATGGCTCGACAGCAATGTCGTTTCTATTTTGTTAATTCTAATTAATTCTTGTACTAAATTCTCAGTTCATGACCTCATGATGTGCCTCAAAATTGACCCAATCCAAAAACTCTCAACTTTTAACAACCCTAGTTAAAATAACTCTTCAATCTCCACACATTGAATAATGAGTAAAGATTTTAGAACAAATGAGAGTTTGAATTACCCACAATAATCTGATTCCTATACAAATTTGTCCCTTGATTTTCCCTTTTGAGTTCTCAATTACCCTTTTTTCTCCAAACCCTAGTGTTTGAGAGGAAAAGTAAGAGTCGTAACTGGGAATTGGGGAAGTTACGATCAAAAAGATAAATAGGTAATTTTTCAAAATTATAAGTTAGGTCCTCTCACTTTGAGGCAGTAACGCAAAGCCCTAGTACTACCAAGTATTAACATAAATATTACAGATTTAGACAAAAGTTTATTGGTATTACATTCTACCCTTTTTAAGAAAAGTTTCATCCTCGAAACTTACGTACTTGAAGAGTCGAAAAGGAAAGGATACTTGCAATGCATTTCTTTTTCAAGTTCCCAAGTAGCTTATCTTTCGTGTGATTAGGCCATTGTAACTTTACATAAGGTATGGTCCTTCGACAAAGAACTTGATCTTTTTGGTCCACCACCCAACCTGAATTGGCACCTCTTCATAAGATAATTCTTCACGATTGACTAATAGCTAATACTCCACCATATGACTCAAATCCGATACATATTTTCTCAACTAGGAGACATGAAACATACTATACACTTTTGACAACTCTGGTGGCAAAGCCAATTGCTAGGCCAAATTCCCAAGCCTTTAAGGATTTCAAAGCTTCCTTGAAAGACCAACATACCATGTGTTAAATTTCCTACCTTTACCAAACCAAACTACACCATTAGTAGGTGACATCCTAAGATATATCTCCTCACCTACATCAAACTTTTGTGGTCGTCTTTTCATAACAGCCTAACTTTCCTGTCTGTCTTGAGCTATTTTCAACCTCTCTCGAACTTAAGCTATTTTCCTAACTGCTTGAGTGATTTCTACCTTGTAAACTTTCTCTCTGCTACTTTATCCCAATAAAGTGGTGATCAACATTTCCTCCCATACAAGGCTTCATATGGAGCTGTCCCAATACAGCTATGAAAAATATTATTGTATGAGAATTTCATAAGCATTTATTGGTTATTCCAATTTCATTTGAAATCCAAAGTACAAGCCCTCAACATATCCTCGAAGGTCTGAATTGCTCTCTCAGACTGTCCATTCATTTGAGGGTGGTAAGCTGTGGTCCCCAAGGCTCGCTGGTAGGTAATCCGGAACCTTGAGAAAAATCTTGGATCCGACAATCAGACATGATACTCATAGGCAACCCATGGAGTTTCACAATGCTATTTGCATAAATTTCCGCTAACTTCTCCATAGAGATGGTGTACGCAAAGGCAAGAAATGTGCTAATTTTGTGAGTGTCCACAATCACCCAATACAATCATTGCCTTATCTGGTCTCGGGTAACCCAACCACAAAATCCATGGTAATGTGCTCCCATTTCCATTCCGGTTTTTCCAATGGCTTCAACAAATCACTGGGCCCCTGATGTTCTGCTTTTACCTATTGACATACCAAGCACTTAGACACATACTCGGTGACATCCCTTTTTATTCCGCTCCACCAGAAGCTTCCCTTCAAGTCTCTACACATCTTAATGCTTCCTGGATGTATGGAGAACTGGAAGTTGTGAGCCTTGTTCAAGACTTTCATCTTCAACTCACCATCATTTGGAACACAGAGACGATTTTGCATCCACAAACTGTTATCATTTAGGATATAAAAATTGGGTGCTTAACCATGTCTTCTTGGCCTTTTGTCGCATCTTGACTAGATTTACATCATTGTTTTGAGCTATTTTTAAACACTCTACTAAAGTTGATTTCATGGTCAAGGCTGCTAAAACTCTATAGGTGGCTCCATTACCTCCAACCTCATATCAGCAAATTGTTGCTCTAGCATAGCAACCACAGTAACCATCACTTTCTGACTTAATGCATTAGCTACCTTATTTGCTTTACCTAGATGATAGCTAATCTTCAAGTCATAGTCCTTTAAAAGCTCCAGCCTTTTTCCCTGCCTCATTTCCAGTTCCTTTTGAGTAAAAAGATATTTTTGGCTTTGATGATCAGTGGAGTTTCACATTTCTCCCCGTAGAGATAATGCCTCCAAATTTTCATGGTAAACACAATTTCTTCCAGCTTTAAGTCATGAGTTTGGTAGTTCTGCTAATACGACTTCAACTATCTCAAGGCATAGGCTATGACTTTGTCATTCAGCATCAAAACACTGCCTAACCCATTTTTTGAGGTATGTCGCTGTAGACAACAAACATTCAAATTCCAAAAGGTAGACTCAATATTGGTGCAGACATTAACCTCTTCTTTAGTTCTTGAAAGCTAGCCTCGCAATCTGCTGACCACTCGAATTTGGTCCTCTTCGAAGTCAACCTGGTTAAAGAAATAGTCAATAAAGAGAAACCCTTCACAAACTTGAGATAGAAACCAACCAAACCTAGAAAGCTCTGAATTTCAGCCAAATTAGAAGGTCTCGTCCAATCGACAATCGTGTCAATCTTTTTTGGGTCCACAGCCACCTCTTTTTCTAAGATCACATAACCTAAGAATGTCACACTTTCAGCTAAAACTCACACTTACTGAGTTTCACAAACATGTGCTTCTCCCTGAGAGTTTGTAGAACCACATAAAGATGCTCTTTATGTTCCACCTTGCTTAAACATTAAACAAGGATATCGTCAATGAATACCACGACAAATTTATCCAAGTGTGATTGAAAAACCTTGTTCATAAGATCCATAAAAGCTACAGGGGCATTAGTTAAGCCAAAAGCCATGACAATAAATTCGTAGGAAGTCTTAGGAATATCTTTAGCTTTAATCTTTAACTGGTGATATCCTGATCTGAGATGAATATTAAAGAATATCTTAACACCTTTCAACTGGTCAAAACAAGTCATTGATCCTAGGAAAGGGTACCTATTCTTGATCGTGATCTTGTTCAGCTCCTGATAGTCTATGCACATTCGCATACTGCCATCCTTTTTCTTGACAAAAAAGAACTGGAGCTTTCCAAGGGGACATACTCAGACAGATAAACTTCCTATCCAAAAGCTCTTGCAATTGGCTCTTCAATTCCTTGAGTTCAACAGGGTCCATTCTGTAAGAAGCCTAAGAGATCACTATCGTTCCTGGAATAAGCTTGATTTCAATCTCTATCTCAAGATCCAGTAGAAGTCCAGGCAATTCCTTAGAAAAACATTCAAAAAGTCTATCATAATGGGGATTTCTTCTAGCTTCTTCCCATCTTTCTTCATGTCTACCACATAAGCTAAATATGCCTCATACCCACGCTTAAGATCTTTCCTAGCTTGCATGGCAGACAGTGCTAGCATTTTCAGCTTCATTTTGTTACCAGAGCACCCTTGGTACACAAACTCCTGGGCTACCTGATAGCAAAATCTAACCTCTTCTCTCTACAATCAACATGCGCATAATTCCAAGAAGGCCAATCCATCCCAAGAATGACATCAAGCCTAACAATGATTACCGCTTTGTCAACCATGAGCACTTTACAAGATCGTTCATCGCTCGGCTTGGGGATGGCTTTGGGCAACCATACTTGTTGAGGTGTATTAGGGTTAGGATATTTACCCTCGGTCTACTTTGGTGGTTGTTCTATGCAACTTTCTGAGAATTAGAATTAGGACTGGAAGCTATGGCAGATTGTTTTGGAGGCTAGGTTTCCTTCCCTTGCATCAACTGGTTTTCCTTGGAAAGCAGGTGACACGTATTTCTTCCACGTCTAATCTTCTTGCACGTCGTTACAATATTCTGGCAAATTATGATAAGTAATATTTTGCCAGAAATCTCCTTCTTCCCTATTCCAAATCCTAACACGAGGGAGTAGAATCTTTGTAAGATCAATTTCCATGCAAGCACGAGCAAGGCTCGGTCTTGCAATTGTGGTATTGGACAAATCAACTTTCGAGGGATGGCCAACGTGTTGAGCGACAGAGTATAGGGTATCTTTGTTGAATAAGTGCGGTGGCAGATCTTCCAATGTTATCTTGGAATGATAGGGCTTTCCACACTAACCCTAAATGAAGGAGTCTATTTTATGATGCACATACCAAAACCAAGAAAGGTCTAGAAAGCTCAACACCTCATGCGCAAATAATCCTCTTCCATATCAAATATGATTAAAACATGTCATTGATTTAGAAATCTTTGGGTACGAGAACCCTTGAAGACAATGGTTAGAAAATCTTTACAAAGTGATTCCATACAGGGTCTCCTTTGAAAAGTTGCCAATAAATGCAAACTTGAACGGAATTAATAGCTTTTGAATTTCTTGTTGAGTAAACAATAATTTCAGTTCTCCTTTGTATATTGAGGGCTCTTTGATAGGGATGATATCAGGGGCATTTGAATTCGTATCAGAAAGGATTGATGCAAAGGATTGAGACACGGTTGAAGATGATTGCCCTTCAGTCAAGGGCTAAAGGACAGCCATGGATAGGGTTTGCAAGAACCCTAGAGAGGAGAATGATAGTGGAGAGAGCTCTTTGTTTGCTGCAGTTATGTCATTTTATGCTGAATAGAATAAATTTTGGAATATTTATTCTGATTGGGATATTATTTTCGCATTTGCTTCTTTATTATATTCTACAATGCAAATTTCTTTCTTATTGAATATTAACTAGTCAATTTTAAATGCAATTCTAGATGTTCAAAGCATTAGTTACTGATGTTAATTACAACTATTAAATGCTATAATAACTAATTCACACTCAAAAAAATTTTACGTTCAAAATTAAAAATTTAATCTACAATCCTTTTACCTGGTTCACAAACCCGGAGTAGTATTTATTATATAAAACGACTAATCTCGTTGGATTTTACTCGAATTATCAAGAAAAAATAATTGATTGCGATATTATATTTTACTATAAAATATTCTATTTTACTGTAAAATACTGAGATTCTAGTAATACAAATAAAATAATTTTTGTAAGAGTTTTAAACATATATTTTTAAGAGCAATTTATAACGGTTTTGGTTGAATGGTATATTCCTAATCACATGTTAGCAGGACACATATTATAAAAATATAATCTGGAATATTGAAGTTGCTTCATTTTATATCTAATGACATAAGTTTTAAACTTTTTATGCTGATTGCGATATTTCTTATGACATTTACTTTCATGGCGTATACATCATAAAAATATATATTCAATAGTGTTGCAATTACTTCATTTCGTACTGACACTACAAGAAAAACCAACTTTTTGTGACTTGTATTATTTTAGATGATACAAATACAACGTATTTTATACATTACACTTAAATGCACATCATAAAAACTAACAGTTATAAGTCACAAATGATTGTCTGACCTCTATTTCTAACGTAGTAATTGAACTTAAGTAAGAGAGAAATTAATGAGAATATAATAATAAAAAGTGACCAATGTTGCAATGTATATTGAAATTCCTAAGATTTGACTTTGGAGGCATAAAGAAACTACCAAAATCTTACCACATCGGTGACATAATGACTTGGAGACTAAGCCAATTATGACAACCATTGCATAGTAAAAGGCTTACTAAGCAATGGGTCATAAGCTCTCAATCTAAGAAGAACCAAAAGTAGGTGACTATATGAGATAATGAATAAATGGATTAATTTTTATACTATAACACCGTCAAAACCATTCTATGGCAATGCAGACAGATAACCATATAAAGTCTAATCAAGCATCTTAAGAGTTTCTAAGAATGACGAAAATTAAAAGTCCAGATAATTATCATCTTGCCGAAAATAAAACCATCTAAAAAAGGTTCAAGTTGTTTTCATAATAAAGAATGACCAGAGGTTAAAAAAACTATTAATAGTAGAGTCAGTGTCAAAAGTAAAAGGTTCAAGTGACTTTTATAGTACACAAAAGAAGGTGGTTCAGTTACAATATTCAGGTCAAAAAATGGTGATTTTCTTCAATTGTGACTGGTATGATTCAATGAGCAATTGGGGCATTAGAGTTCAAAACCAATATAATATTGTTTTGATTCCTTTATACATGCACAAAAAGCATCTCAAGTGTATTATGTTGCATATTTAGGTTGAGTCAGAGATAAATTAGATTGGTTGGTTGTGATAAAGATAGTTTCTAGAGGCAAAATTGACGAAGATCATACCTTAGAAATTCCTTACCAGTATGAAAATCATTCGGTTGTTGGCATAGTTTTGGGTAATAACCCGACATTGGCATAGCTCCCTAATTGAATAACAAATAGATTCATGATTTGGCTTGTTCGGGCACCAGCTCATCGCAAACAAATTACCATTACGAAACAGATCTATGACGTCGCAAGAATGGAATTTTAGACGATTTCACTAGTCTGTGCATTTGTTCTTATACAAACTCAGTAACTACAAATTTTTCCCGTTGAACATTATATCCAATTCTGCCTTAGGCTCTCTTTGTGTATTTACGCGGTCTATGTGGTGGATCAACCTTTCACCCTCTCTCGATCAAAGCCATTTTCGAAAATGAATTACACCATCTCCGTTCAACTTTTGATCACTTCTCCTAATGCTGAAGCCGGTTTCCCTACTATATAGGGTGTAAAAATATTCAGTGTCTTCCACATATTCGAATTCCATTCACATAACATGCTATTTTTCCAAGTCATCAATAACATAATCATTTTTCATTTGCACATTTGGGATATGTTGACCATCCACCATGCCTTGCTCATATCCAACCCTATCCCAATGTCCTTGCTTACTCTCATCAAATAAGGTTTCTTTCAGATCAAACACAGTTCTTTTTCCTTTAGCATAAGATCATCTATGTTCCCCACAAAGTTAACAATGTCATAGAAATATCAGCCCGACAAATGAAGTGGCCATCCATCGAATTTCCGCCATTGCAATACATTAGTTGGTTATGCATATCTCTATATTTTAATAGGACATACACTACAAGACCAATTGCATTGTATGCGTTACTTATATTATAGAATAAAACTAATAATCCAAATGATGTAAACCAAAATAACAGGTATGATCTAAATCTCATGCATGAACATTAGATAAGTTTAGAAGTATAGTAAGTACAAAATATTACATGTTGGTCGACCTTTGGCAAAAGTAGTTGCCTTCTTGGCGATCTTCCTCTCTGAATCATTCTTATGAATTTAGATGGTTCCATTTCTTAGTTAGTGACTTTCAAATGTTTTTCATTCAACTACATCATACAATGTCTCCATTTTGATTATCAGACTATATAATTATTGTATGGTTGTTGGAGTATTAAATATCGTAGTTGTTGAGATGTTAAATAGAGTGTCACTAGGTATTGATTAATAAAACTACTTATTATTCTCCTACAGCAATGCCGAAGGTATGTTTTTCAAATATTCATATGTTGACTTCATTACTTGGTCCACTAATCGTCTGCCTAACATGTCTTTGTTGTATGTTGGGCTAACCAGTGCATTGTCTAGTTAGGGTAGTATGTACTAGGCCCATGAAGTGAGCCTAATAAGTTTTCTTCCATGTGAAGTATATCCCATTCGAAAGTCAATATTCTCATAACAACCATCAACTCCCTCTCCTATACACTTTACCATTATTTCACCAAACTTTACCTTCGTGGAAGGACTTGGTAATAGGACCTTTTGGCACAACTACAATCACGACAATGATTTGCTCATTGATGAGAAACATCATTTCCAGCATCTTCAAAAGATGAGAAGTTCATTTAACCAATTCTTTTTGTTATTTTCATTATGTTTAGATAAATATATGCTATCTTCTTCTTTGGCTTATGTAGACTCTAACTTTGTTTGTTGTAATATAAAGGAATCTTATTTGCTATGTACTAATGGTGCCACTACGGATGTGAATGATTGGTGGAAAAACCGACCTTGTGCAATTGTTGTACAGGTTGAAAAAGTTGGTTTTGGGTCCTTTTTGGATAGTTTGCCTAGATCTGAAGGTAAGTCATTACTCTTCTATGATTTGACGGAAAGATAATGGGACACTACTAACTCCTTCCACCTTGCTATTAGCTAGATGACCTTAATACCTATGGATTTCTACTGTATCACCAGCATAAGAGTTGGAGGTAAACAAGCTCTTTGGGCATTTGAAACAAATAATAAAGAGGAAAACATTCAAAAGATTATTGGTTGGGTCCCAAATCTTATCTATGCCAGTTATGTGAGTGTGAAAAATCTATGGAGGCAGTTTGGGGATGTAGAGCTTGACAACAATAATAAAATGGGGTTCACATGCTAGCAAAGGCATTCATTTGTTCGTGCCCTACGTTCAATCCTGAAGGACAGTGATGATACAGTCAGGATTGAACGTAGGGTGAAGTTTAGCTTGTCTCATTGCTCTAGATAACCTATAAAGATGTGATAAGTATAACAAGGAAAGAGCTGGGATGGCTACCTTGTATGGATACATGTACGAAGTATCGAGAATGAAGAGTAAAATAATGGGTGGTCTAAGCTGTATTTGGGAGGTTAGTATGGACAAAAATATTATTATCCCTTACTTTTAATTCAATTAACACTTTCCTAAATTATACTACTGTCAACATTGTTACAAGTTTGGGCGTATGAGTACTTGTAGTTGCTTCCAATCAAACTTTTTTAGTTTGACATGAATGTGATACCAAGGATATGGAAGTAGAGGTTAGAAAATAGGCAGCCATATAAAAAATTGAAAACAATGCCTTACATCATCGACTAGATGTGCTAAGCATCGATAAGGTTTGTCACAACTATTTCGGACTATATTACAAACCACTACATTACCCTAATCATAAGACTGTGAATCTAAATTCATCTATTTTATAGGTGAGATTTTGGCTTACACGGAAAAAATATATTTTCACAGAAGATTTTGAGGGTAGTAAGAGATTGTTTTTGACAAGGTTGATAGTGGATGGGCGCTTGGGAAAATTCTACTATCTGGTTGATCAACTCTATCAACAAAAAGGTATATGCGAGATGGTGTTTTAGCCTACACCACCTCCTATGAATATGTGAGACACTGACAAATTCTTGGACATGCTCGAAGGGTTTTACTAGCAGGTGTGGACTATTCTGAGTTGTACCCTTGAATTAAAGGGGTGTAGTCTTATGATACTTTCATCAAACAACATCTCATGAATCCACCAACGAGTTTTGTGTCAAAAAATCAACCGGTTAACTTACAGACCCAAGGTGTAGACCAACAAAATCAAGGCAATCAATTTCCCTATAATTATCCATCATCGACTGTTACATGTATGCAACTAGATGGAACCCTGCTAGATGAGCCAATAAACAAGGTTGAGGGGCATGTGATGGGAATTCCTCCATCTTAAGTGTTTGGCGTACACACGGTACATTGTAATTCAGATTTTTTTTTGAGAAATATCTTGGTACACATCATTAAATTATTCTTCTAATACTTTTAACAAGTTTCAACCTACTTGTATGAGGACATGCTTAAGTAAAATATGGTCTCGGATACAAGATTGTAGAGAAGGATGCCGAAATTTTCAACTTTTCCACGATTCTAAAACATGTGGTACGATGTTTAGTCACATTAATAATTAAATATTTTTTGCATAAACATGATTTTAATTGATTAGACATTATTTCATGTAGGACGTGACGTAGAATGAAAGGAAGCAGGAAGTGCAACAAGGTACGGGTAGCTACAACACGTCACTAAAAGATTAACGTAGCTGTTGATGGTTATGTCTTCAACACATCATAACAGCACCTGATTTGACTATTTATTTTCAATCTTGTTGGGATAATGTATTAATTATATGGGACAATTTGTTTTCTATTTGTTATTATGCTTAATTGGTTATGATATTTAAGTTTTATGATAATTAGAATTATCATGGAATTCTAATGTAAAAATTTTTTTCACACATATTTTTTATGTAATTAAGCCATTACAGTAAGAAAATAGTGTTCTACACAACAAAAACTCCACAAATATGCCAAAAAATATTTCATCATTAATGGACATTTTGGAACTATAGCTAAGAAGTTGGATCAACAATTCGTATGTACAATAATAATGAAATGATTTGGATAGATGAAGATAACTATATCTACCTGCGTTGCATGACAAATGTTAATAACATAAACCCTAAACCTGCTACCCTTGCTACTAACAAGTCTAACATTCATATACATATATAAACCCTAAAAAAAACTTGCATCTACATACGCAATAGATTGCTCATGTACGTTTTTGTTTGATTAATCACATTTCATATATACACACACACACACACACATAAGCAATAGATTGCTTATGTATGTTTTTGTTCATTTAATCATATTTCATATATATATATATATATGAGGGTGTATTTTTCTTTTACATCTTGAACTATAATTTAATAATAACAGTTTCAAATGGGCCGGATCACACTTCAAGAGACAGACATCAAATTCAATCCCTCCGCTTCAAGCTATATGAATAACAAAATTTGGGATTTTCCTACCACCTTATGGATGACTGCTTGCCCAGCTATTACTCAATCAAGTCATCACACGCGTGGTCAACATCAACTGTCAACTTCACTGATAGATGTGACGATTGGCATATTTGATTACATATGAGGATCGTAGACATTTATTACAAGACAGTTGGGGCTTCATCTTAAGGCAGAAATCAAGTGGGCAGCCACTTCATTTGTTTGATATGACTGTACAACATTGTCCACAAAAGAATTGTCAGCATCAACATACTTATGAGTATTCAACTTCATACGACTATTCGAGGATGTCAGAAATTAACATCATGTGACTTACCTTGGGACAGTAGAGGAATCCATCTGTTGTCTAGAAGTCATAAAGTTGAGGCTACACTGTGGCTACAAACAACTTTGTGGTGCTTCATAAAAAATTTCATTGGAACGTAGAAGAATAGGATTTTATTAGAAAATGGTTCCAAATTTCAATGGAATTGTTTGTGCCCAAAATGCAAGCTTATATAGTTACGTGCACGACATGGAAAATTAGTATTAGTCTTAGAATTTGCTGGATTATACAATAGATACATATTTGGGTGGATCAGTCTATAGCTGATTTTCTACCTATGGTACGCCAAATATTGGTTAGCTCAATTCGCAACAATGAAATGAACGAGTAAATATTCCACCAATTGGTTCAATGGCCATAGAGGCACCTCTTGCACATACCTATCTTGACTCGATGATTTTGTATTCGTAGGACTATGCCAAAATAACTAAAGAGGAAGTTTACGACCATTATTCCTCCTTTCGTGAATGAAACTTGAGAGCTATTTTCTGAATTAATTTGGATCCAACAAATCGGTTTGGATGTTGGAAATTTACTTAGAGAAGATGGATTATCAGCACACATTTATTTAATCTCTACATCGACATCTAATCCAGATGATATAACATGGATTATTTGCAACCCATCTACTTTGGACCTTATTGTACATAACAAAACAATCCCTCGTACGGTGCACTTCAATGTTACTGTGATGAATTACGGACAAAATTTTCATAGGGCTTCAAACATTGCCTTAAGGAATAAAGTCACTCAGATGGAGCTGACATGTCTAGATTAATAACACAAACAACCATATTATGTAACTCTGAACTGTTAGAGTTTGTGGCTTAATAAGTTGCGTTCATTAGGACTGCGTAAGATTTTTGAATTAAAAAAACCTCTTTAAGCAGTTGTCCGTTAGTTCATCTACCGTGTCAATGTCTTATATTTATTTGAATTGATGAAGTAATGACATGGTCCACCAATTCTCAATGAATAACATGAAATTAGAGTAAGAGGTTATACACCCCATGCACCAACAAAAATGTTAATACATATTTTCACTTAAAAATTTTTGAACACCTTCAATATCCTTTGAACATTAAGCCTTTTTTCTGTTTTGAGTATCTACCCATTCATTGGTGGGGGGCTTCACTCCCAAAATTTTATTCATAAGAGAAAAGATACAAGGAGAGGGACATGAGAACCAAAACTTCCTGAAAGAAAAGGTTATAAGGATACCTTTTTAACAAGAAAACAGAACTAGGGTTTACATTGTCGAAAATACTCAAAGCCTATTCTTTCCAAATCAATGAAACCCTTTGCCCTTTTCGAGATAGATTGACTGTAATACAAACGTGGAATGATTGGTGAAGATGAGCCTCTTTTGCCAGGAATTAGTCTGCTATACTGTAATTACATTCCCTAAATGAATGTTTATAAACAATATGCATATGATGAGTTACTAAATAATGTAATCCAACAGCCAAGGGGCAACCACCAGATCCTACAAAATTTGAACCAATATTATGGAATCCACCTCTACCTCAATACAATCCAAACTCTTATGCATACAAAGTTGAATCCCGTCCAGCACTGCTTGTGCTTCAGTAAGGCAAGAACTACCAAAATCATTCCAGATCTATAGTATTTAGAGAAGCCAACCCTTTATCATCTGTTAAAATACCTCCACTTCTTGAGGAAAAAGAGTTGTAACTTGAGGAGCTATCTGTATTGACTTTTAAACATCCAGTAGGAGGCAAGTTCCATTGAAGCTGCTTGTACCTGACTGATTTAGTGACAATAGTTGTAACCAACCAACCACTGGATAACAATTATCATCAACTAGACAGGACTTCCTGAAAGGAAAAGCTTAAGATCAGTGAAAACATGTGCCACAATCTGATGAGAATGAAACCTGACACCGTCATACTTAGCCACATTCCTAGATTTCCATATATTCCAATAGATGATGAGGGGAAGAATCTTATGCAAGGCTCAACATTACCTTATCATTTCATTTATAGTCTCATAAAATAGTGACACAACAAGTTGTTTGCGTTCTTTATTTGAGTTGAACTGAGAAAATAAATTCATTTACTGTAGGGCATTAAAAACAATAATTTAGTTGAAATGGATGATACACTTACAACGATCTCAATCCCATCCTTCATGTCATCTATGATTTGCATGTACTTCATTACATACACACAATAAAACTCACAATTGAACAATAAAACAATAATTACAGGGTGTAAATATACACATTCAAGAAAGAATCTAATATACGTACCCGTTTGGTTGGAATGGACACCATTTAGGCATTTTCCACACGAACAAAGAGAAATTTATATTGTGGTTTGCATATCGGAATGCGGTGTTAATCCTATCACACTATGATCAAGGTAGGCAAAAGTGACTTTACTTCTTGCATAAAAAGTTTAATTCAATTCCATACAAAATGCAACACAATACCACAAGCTTTGATTCCATCAGTCAGCCTTTTCTTTCTTCATCTCTCGGCAAGATGTTGAACACTAATACTTCACATACAACAATATTAATCATGAACACGTATCAATGTTTGTGCCCTCAGTTCATTGTCATGAATATCTGATATAGTTTAGTACAATCTTTAGAATCAGTCATTAGATTGTAGGGTTCCTAAAAATGACGATATCTAGCTTAGAATTTACTGTCACATGATGATATGTTAGAACCACCAAATGTTTCATTTATGAGATAGTTTGAAAATTCTTCATTAGACATGGTCCCATGCAATACCGTTTGTTGTTTATCGAAGAATGAAGTTACACGTCTCTTAAGTAAGGTTCCCAGGACAATCATACAATTACTTGCAATTGTGAAGCTAATTCATGTTTCATTTACCTGCAACCAAGCTGGCATGTACCATATGCAATACTTACCTTGTGGATTCATGCTTTGTTCTTGCGAAGTTAGCATGTCACAAAAATAGTTTATGACTTGCTCAGAAATAAATCAACTAATTAGTATTTAGCCCCTATTTTTGACACTAAAATCAATACACAATTTACCTTTGCGTGGATCTATTGCTCGGGCAATAATGTCCACAAATTTTCCCATGTTGCTATTTGACCAAATATCCTGACCCTGTGTGGTTGTCCTACAAATGATAGCCTATGATTTTATATTAGTTTATGTAAGCTTAAGGATTGTTAAAGGATGATGACAACAATACTGACATTTTTTTTCCTTCTACAGGTCAAGTAACAAAGAAATAGTCCTAGATTAGAAGGCCATTGATAAGGTTCTCACTTGAAGGAATTTTTCTAACTTAATCACCTTTGTCATACCTCTATTCCAATAGATTTCATGGCACCTCATAATATCTCGATTAACCTAAACTACGTTATAAATTCATAAATCTGTGATGTTTTTAGTGCATTTAGATATTTTTTTTGTATATAACCAAAATTGCACAAAGTTCTTGAATACCAACGTACCTTTCTCAATCTGTTGACACTTTCCTTAAATCTTTCTTTTGTCTTCAAAATCTTGCATATTGGCGATATTCTTGACAAATTTCTACCTCATGACTTAGCCAATTTTTTCTTGGGATGCACTGTAGAAGACATTGAAAATTATGTATTCAGCAACAATATAACTCTAAGTTCTTGTGAATTTTTTTTTTCTCAAGAGAAATCTTGTCCTCCACAAGCTTCGTTATTTCTCATACACCAATAGCCAAAGGTTTAGTCTCCTTCATCGGAGATGTTACATCCTCAGAAACTTTAACACTATCAACCCGAACTATTTCTAGAGAATTGATTCGTACGTGTGGTGGGTTTTTCTTCAAGTCATTCTTTGTAACAGTTCTTTTTAGTTCCTCCTTAAAACTTTTAAGCTCCCTAATCAAGCCAAGTGTAAGAATGTCGACACACTTCGCCATTCTGGTAACAATTTCCAATACTTCTTGCCTTTGGTCTTTCATCTCTCTCGTACACTCCTCTAGCTCATCGAATCATTTTGAATTCCGTTGGTTGTTTCATTGTCATTGATGGCTCCAACCTATTGAAAATAATATTTCTATTAACTTTGTCGTTAAAAAAGGAAAAAATTGCTATTGTACCAATCATCACCTTTGTTGTCCCTTAATTATTTGGTAGGATAGAAATTATTTCTTCAGTAGATATGCTTATGTGTTCAATAGGCATTGCCACCTGAACTTTGTCCATCGACCTCTCTTTATGTTCATCATTTTGTTTCCAAAAAGTTTGCACTCATATGGGTGATGGATTTTCAAAAAACACCTAGCTGTATCATTTATAAAAACACTAAATCCAACTAATAACTATGCGACATCCAACAAGTATATCGTTGTCAACTATTGGTAAAGAGAAGTAGGGATTGAGCCCACAAGGATTGGTTGGTGATTACCGATTATTTGGTTGGATTATTAGTTGAAGTGATTCATTTTAAAGCAATTTAATTATAGCTATAATTTAAGAGAATATGCAAGCAATTTAAAGGCTAGCTAGCAAACAACTTTCAAAGTGAGCATTAACATTAAAGAAAACATTTTTGAGAAAGCATGTTTAAAGAACATTTAGAGAAAGCAAATAAAAGGGAAAGCAATTAGAGGAAGCAATTAACTAATTTAAACTACTAATTATCACAATGGATGCATAACAAAAGAAAGCCCAATAACTAATCTATCCTAATTAACTAATCTAGACTACAAATTACAACTAAGAAAGTATTTTAACAAACCATTGAAATTAGCATGTAAAAAGAGAGAATTTAAAGAATTATTTAAGGAAGCATTTAAATTTACCTAAAAATTACTACTGAGAAAGCATAGTTAAAGAATGCTACAAATTAATCTACTAATTAATCTAAGAAAAGAAGTAAATAAAGCAAGTAAAATAAACAACACTAAATTAACTAAAAGCAAGTGAAATTAAACATAAATTAAAGAGAACATACACTAAAAGTCTTTAATCAACAACTAGGAACTTTTGAAACTATACTAAACTACATCTAACCTAAGAAAATCCTCCCCAAATGGGGAAAAAAATGAAGAGCTAAATTAGCGTACTTCTACTCTATTGCTACCCTACTTCTATACTACTTGACCTCCAAAGAGATGTAAAGGATGTATTTATAATGCTAGGGCTGGGGAGTGAAGGCTACAGAAACAATTTGCCACGACACTAGACAATTTTGCCCCTCAAACTAATGAACCACAGACCACGTTTATTAGAATTCCTTTTTTGTTCTGGTGACTGCAGCATTGATGCTCATGTTGACTTGTCTTAGTAACTGCTGTCACACATTCTCTTTTTTCATTTTGGTAACCACAGTCATTGATGCTCATTATTAGTGACTCGTCTTAGTAATTGCTGTCACTCATTCTTCTTTTTCATTTCGGTAACCGTATTCATTGATGCTCATTATTTGTGACTGTAGTCATAAGCTCGGTCAAACTTCCAGTAGCTACTTCGGTTGGTGACCATGTTCACTGATACTCAACCATTTTTCCCAGAATTTTGCTTGGTTCATCATCCAATTATGGCTTGATTTGATCTGTTTCTCATTCGATTCCCATTTTCTCCAATCAAACCCTACACATAAACACACTTTATCAACTATAACAAAAAAAAACTCAAATAATATTAAAAATATTAAATCATAACACAACTAATACATTCCAACATATAAAAGTAAAAATAGATAAAAACACACATTAAATCCCTAAGAATGATCAAAACTAAGGCAAAAATACTAAAATTAAGGTACATATGACTTTAGTTTTCTAGAGTTATCACTGGGATTAACTGGTCATCCATCACTCCCTTAGTTCAATGATCTTTTTCTATTTCATCTTCGTTGAAAAACACATTAGGAAATATGTGCTAAAGATCACTTTGTGAAGAATGCACACTTATAATCCTGGTTGTGAGTTTCTACTATTCATTCTCTCATTATGCAACTACTGTCCACTAACCATCCTCTATGCATCCTCTTTGAGAGGTTCTCTTTGGTAATAGAATGAAATCTTACATTCTGTCCATGCTTTGGTTGCTCATGCGTATTAGAGTTACTCTCACAACTGAACTAGGATTGTCATATGGCTGACCTGCTGTGGTATTGGGGATTAACTCGTACTCTCACAATTGCTCATGTTTTCAAAGAAATGAAAAGCCACATATTCTGACTAAAATTGGATTATTCATTCCAATTACTGGGTTCTTTAATTACTAGATTTATAAATACATCTGATTGGCCAATTTCATTATTATTTCCCATTACATTCATATTGGCCCATTCTCATTCTTGGTATCCCAATATAAAATAAAAAAACAAATATTAATAACCAACAAAAACAAGTGGATCCTACTTATATTTTGAAAACAATTAGCATTGCTTAATAACAAAGCAACAAATCTATTTCAAATATCTAATATAGAAATAAATTAAACATAGCAATTACACTAAACATGCAATTCCGTATCTTAACTAGACAACATGATACATGAATGAATAAAGATAAAAATTCCTTAACTACATAAAATATCCACAATCTAATCATCACTGTGCCTAAGGTTACGTAAATCACTCAAGACTAGTACTAGTGCAAGCACCCACAAGATCCTCCATAACTTCTTTGAATGCCTTCTTAATGGAATCTCAGTATTCCCAGTTATCCCTGCACAGTGCTACTTTCATTATGTCAATTTCTGCTCCTTGAGCTCGACGTCGACTTTATTTGGATTCCACATAATCTTTCCAGTATTTTTCTGGTTTCCCAAGGCAATACCACATCTCATATGCTTGGTCAATCCTTTCCTCTTCATAAAATCCTCAGTCTGCCAATAGCCAAAGATCGGTCCAAAAAGGATGAACAAATCAGCGAATATGTACGGTTTCATGGCATTGTAGTGATCCATGGAGTGGTTTTGCATCAATCTCAAACCATCATAGGTAACCATATTGACGGAGTTCAGTAGGGGTATGAAAGGGAGTTCAACACTGCCCATTCGACAATTGAATGGATGAAGGTAGTATTTTTGTTTTCATCATGCATGCTTTCTACCGAAATAAGGGCTCCATGATGGAAGTGCTTTTTTTGCAATTGACGGACCTTAACCTGCACTATCAAGTTAGTCCACCTCGTGCTAACCCAGTGGTACGAGTAATAGTCACTCGGGAAATAAGAACATTTTTCCCAGTGCCGATCACATAACGCTGTAGACTCGTCTATGGTGTCAACATCATAGCAGAGTTTTCTAATGCTAAGATTATTTACAATTGGGGTGGTTTATTATGAAGAGTGTTTGGAAATGTAATGAAAAATCATAGGAGTATTGGTTTGGTACCGGAATTGTAATACCCGACTTTTCTGATCATTTTACATATTTTCATACTTGATCTTATCCTTTTAAATACTCATTAATATCCTTTTCAAATGAAAAATAATCGTTTTACCCTTTTTAAATATTTTCTAAAATTTTCGAGTCAAAGTATAATTTTATAAAACTTGAGAGACTAAAGTGAAAATCTTAAAAATTTATTAAAACCTCTTAACGAAATCATTCTCCAGGACATTCTGCTCACTTCTAAACAGCTTGCAAACATCCTAAACCCATTTCAAAACTCCTGCAAACCAAATTTCAATACCTTAGAATTAGTTTAGAAATTTTATCTTTCAAATCAAATTGGTAATCCCAGAATTCTCGTAAACCTTTAATCCAACTTCAAAAGTAAGTTTTACTTCCAGATCTGTATGATTTTTATGTTAAATTCTAAGTTCCTCATGAAATTAATTTGTTTAATTTTGTTGTTTATGAATTGATTTGATTACCAAATATGTTTATGAGCTATTGGGACTGGATTTATGGTTTGAAATGACTTTTTAACTATTGTTTTTGTGAGATTTGAATTAGGTTTTGAAAATTCTTAACCTAGTGAGATATTTGAAATTATGAACCCTAATTCTTAGATTTTTGTCTTATTTCCATAAATTTAAGTCAACCCTTACTCTTTTGTGTTCAATTATTATCTAATTTGAGAATTTGAGTGATGCCCAAAAGTGAATCCCTATCTCGATTTTTATCCTAATGGTATAACACTCTCCTAGTTTAGGTGATTCGAGATTATAGTTTTAGACCATCGAAATTAGGATACGTCTACGAAATCGATTTTCTTGAAGGTAAGGAACGTTTATACCTTTTTATCGATACCCTGTATATGATTGGTATCGTAATCATAGAATAATTGATATTAAGATAAGTATATTTATTTCGATTAATATTTATAAGGTAAGTATGTTTATAAATTATATGTATCAATTGTTCATTATTGTACTATGTGTTAAGGAATGATTACTGTGAATAGCTCAATGGATCACTTTAGTGGACTTGGCTATGAATGAGTGAATGAAATGATACACTGAGTACTCTGCTTCGTAAATGTTATACCCAATCTATCGGGAAGACAAGTGATAGACACTCCATTATGCCTTGTCTACTCGGGCGGATAATAGGTAGACCTAGATCCAGTGCTGGGAAAACTTTGGTGAACCTTGAGCTCATTGATTGACATTTGCATTTTAAATAATGATAATGTTTCGTATATTGTTCCCTGTACTGATTGTATACATGTTATCCATAATTGGGTTTAAATGTTATTTACTAAGCACGATGTGCTTACTCCGTAGTCATATTGTTGTGGGATTGTGGTTTGTTGTTTGTATATGACTGTGATTTGGTTATTGTGGATTGTTATGGATATGGCTATTGAATATACTTTGTGGTCTTGTATTGGTTGATTTTGAGATCTAATGACAGGTATTATGATTTGTATATTGCTCTTGTACCATGCCTTGCATGCTTGGGGTGATCCCGAGATGCGGCGTGTCATTGTCCCATTTTGGGAGCGTGACGGGAATGGTTTTTTCGCTATTGGTAGGTGGGAGGGACATGAGTTGCGTCTGTTACATAGTGAAAGACCACCACATTATAATTGGTAATCTGAAATGACGTATCTTAAATGAAAAGAATAATACATAACGGTTCAGCTGTTGGAAAACTCAACAACTTTATCGAATGGACGCTATGTGGACGACCACTATATAAGACAATAAAACTCCTACAACTAAATAATTAATACTAACTTGAATATTAATTAAATTAATCTTTAACATTTTCGGCTTGATGAACTTTCAAATAGACTGTATGGGTCGCGTGCATAAGCCAGTTCAATTAGTTAACCAACCAAATCCGATTGGGCTTAGGATTATGGTTTTCTCTATTAACATATATTAAATTAAAGATAATTTTTAGTATCTCACTTATAGATTAATTTAACATGCAATAATGTTACAATATCTCCAACTTACAGAGATGGATTTA
This sequence comes from Cinchona pubescens, assembly GCA_025175665.1. Lineage (NCBI taxonomy): Eukaryota > Viridiplantae > Streptophyta > Magnoliopsida > Gentianales > Rubiaceae > Cinchona > Cinchona pubescens. The sequence continues at coordinate 4,091,832 of JANKKI010000024.1, read as the reverse complement.
TAAGAAATATTTCATTAGATTAAAGTTCCAATGCAAGATCTTAAATAAAAATTAAAGACATCTTTTTTCTTTTTTTAAAATTTTGGTAGATTATGAAATTATACGTCTTTAGTTTGAAATACTTTATCATCTGTTTTAAAATTTGTAATTATTCCACATGACCATTTTCTAAACTATACACATATTTTTATACGTTGAAGTTGAATATTATAGACATGTGATTGATATTACTAGTGGATTTGGCACACATGCAGTTGTGCAATTAAAAATGAGTATATTTCATGCATGTATAGTGAAAATCAATTTAAAGGAACAATAATTACTTTTTGCACAAAACATTCAGAATATGATATTAACTACAGAAATTGATACATAATTAAAACACATATAAGCATCACAATAAACAAACAAAAGAAAAAAGTTCCACATAACAATTAAATTCCACTAGCAATTCTAAAAAATTATGTTAACTAGATAAATGGGAACATAATTCAGTCTAGGCTCTCTCTAACGTAATCAGCCATAGGATCTTCTTTTGCTTCCTTGAATGGAGTTGAATCCATACACGGATATGGCTATGGCATCCTTCTCTGTACAGGGTAGGAGTTCAACATCCACTGGATGTGTCTTATTTGGATCTCAATAATTTTTTGCAACATTTCCAGTCTCCAATGGCAATACCAAATTTCATAGTTTTTGTGAATCTAGGCATCTCCATAAAATCCGCCACATTCAAATTGTCGAAGACCGGCCCAAAAAGCATCCAAAAATCAGCGGGAAATTGTGCTTTCATGGCATTAAAAGGTTCCATAAAGTGTCTCTCACCATTCTGCAACCATCACAAGTCACCATATTGACAGAGTTGAGCAGGGGCATAAATGGGAGTTCAACACCGCACCATTCCATGAACGAATGCATGGAGACAATGTTTTGGTTTTTGTCATACATGCTTTTAATAGAGATAAACATTGTATGGTCAGAGTACTTCTCCAGGACTTTAAGGACATCCAATTGTAGCTTCTCGTTCGTCCACTTGGTGCTAACTTGGTTCCAAGCGGAGTAGTCACTCTGCAAATATGAGCAACTTCCCCCATTTTCGACTCACGTAATATTGTGGAAACCTCTATAGTTAGCAACATCTTAGCAGATGGTTTTCTGATGCTAAGGGTGGTTGATTGTACCAATGGATAGGCATTTGTAATAAGTATTTTTTTAGGATTGGGTTCTTCACTATTTATACTAAAAGGTATCAACAGTTGAAACTATTAGTTACGAAGGACACTACTTTCCATCTGAAATGATACACACTTTCTGCTTGTTTCGTATGCATAATAGTTGAGTAGGTGGACAGAGAAATCAATGCTAGTGGAAAACCTCTTTGGTAACTCTAGTCTGATTTATAATACTATTTCATTTTTTATTAAAAAAATATTTTGAAACTAAATGAACCTGGATAGTTATAACCACTAGTTCTCTTGTTACACCCAATATGTGTATGTAATTGTACCAAAATTTATTAAAAAGAACAAAAACTAAAATACAACTTAAATTAAGAGTATGTCTGCATTTTCTAAAAAAATAAAAATTGTAGAAGTTAGTTTAGGAGCTAGAAATTATTTTAGGCAATAGAAGAAGAATAACGAGGGAAGTGTATTTATGAACATAGGTAGGATAGGAAAGAATTGAAGGGAGATGTGACCAGTTTTTAAGTAATAATTAGACCAATAAATAAAATTACATCAAAAAACTAAAGAGTTATTAAAATTGTATGGGTGTGCAATTTTTTATTCTAAAATTCTATACAAAATTATTAGAAACAAATATAGGTAGTGGAAATATGGGAAGACATAAGGAATTAATGGCTGGTTAATGATGGAGATGAGAAGTTAATTGGTTTTTCAAAATAAATTACACCAAAGTTACTCCCTAGCTACTTAAGGGAAAATTTGATGTTTGTTATCTTTTTATTTTCCAACTAAACCCATTTTCCTCTTCTACTACCTATATTTTCATTACTTTTTTTACACCTATATTTTATTATTCTTTTTTTTTTAATTGTACACCCATAGGTTGTGGCTTTCACACTAATAATAATAGTAGTTATTGCCATGAATACTTTAATAACTATAAAGAGTAATTTAAGTGTTATAATTTTCATACTTTTCTTCAACTCAATACCAATTAATTCCTTTTAATGCACATTAAATAATTTTAACCAATTATATTGCATAGATTGCACTTTGTAACCAGTTTTAATTACTCATGAACATATGTTAGTAATTATTATTAGTCTAAAGCATACTCTACGTGTGTACAATTTTATTAAAAAATAAAATAAATTAAATAAATGGGTGGTTAAAGAGATTTAATGAAAGGTATTTGGTTGGTTGTATGTTGAGAAAAGTTATTTGATGGCAGAATAAGGAAGTTAAGAGGCAAAAATAGTAAAAAGAATTATTAAATTAATTGATAATTACACCAAAATTACACCAAAGCCTGAGGAGTTATTACAGTAGTATTTATTATTTATTATCTTTAAATTTCCTATGCCTCCATTAATACTCTCTTCCACTCCCGCCACATTCTTCCCCACTTCTTAATACATTCTCATTGTTTAAAATAATAAGATATATTTGATTTAATAGCATTCCCATAACCCTCTCAATTCAAAAGACTGTCAATCATTTGAAACGAAATGAAACTTGGATAGTAATGAAAGGTAAGTAGTGGATGGTTATAGTACTACATTTTCTTGAAAAGATCAATTTATAAATATTCTAGTGGGTAGTTATGATACCACATTTGCTAGAAAAGACCAATATATAAATATTGGAGTTCATCAAAATGTTTTAAAGATAATTAATCCACCCCGCATTACCTCCGCCTGATAATCACTGGGGAGTCTGTAACAGCATCAATCAACTGATGTATGAGTTGGAAATAAGTTGTGTTAAAAAGAAACTTTCACAAAGGCTGCAAGGGTATGTGTGTAATACATTATTTAACATCAAGCTTTAAGTAGCCAATTTTCAGCTATTAATTAATTCACTTCAAAAGCTGAAAAGTTAAATTATGTGGCAGAATGGTTGGTGGACATAGCGGTCTGTCTGTAGAGACAAAACCACTTGTCACTACCATAGTTGCATCTATAGCCAAATTGCTTGTTATTCATTAATCATGCTTTCTAAAGTAGGAATTAGTTGTACTTTTTACTTACTTTCCTATATTAAGTCATTTAAATACTTTCTTAGTGTAGTTTGGTCAAATTAGTGTTTTTAATTACTTTCTTAGTTTTAAAATCTTACTACTTAATGAAAACTCCTTCATCATTTTGTCTTCATAGCACAATGGCCTTATAAGCCTAGTAATTGTCAATGCAATCCTTGTGGGAACGATACTCACTCATTACTAAACTACAAACCTATCTTGTATGCTTGTGAGTGTGAAGGTGTTGGTTAAGTGTGTAAGAGTTTTTTTACTTGTTTGTTTGAGTAATATACTTACCATTTTCAAAACCTAAACAAACCAGCAACATTCATCAAGCTCAAAATTAAAAGACATCATGATGTCTTTGATTTATTTATTTTATCATTGCATTCCTTGCACTGTCATTCTTGTAGCAAAGAAATTAAATGCAGTTGGCTCAGCCCTGGAGTATTGCAATTGCAAGAGATAGAGGTTTGATCTTAAGTTCAGATAGTAAATGGGTTACTGGCTTTGCCAAGAACCTTGGAATGGCTTCAATCTTGATGGATGATGTTGGATAGATAGAATCAAGACATGTAAATAACTATGGTATGTAAGTATGTGATTGATATGTAATTACCCTAATAGCTCCCTTAGATTAGGTAATTACTTTTATAGCCTAATTGTCTTGATTAGCAAGACTTACCATGTATAGATTGCCTAGAATGTTCTTTTGTAAACCTATATAAAGGTTCCTATGTACCAATTGTAATGAGTCCTGATTTATACATATTCGATATACTCTCTTGTTTCTAATATTGGAGTCTCCGCTTATAAATATATTTTGCCCCTAATTCTTAGTTTTCAATTTTCAGGCTTTTCTCGGTTTTCAACCATCGAGTTCTCTCAGTTTTGTGCCTTTGGGTTCTTACATTTCTTAGCCTTCATATTCTCTCATTTTTTGTTTTATGTTACAGTTTCGGTTCTTAGTTCTCTTGTCTACTCAGTATCGGTTTTCTATTTTCAAGTTTTGCTTCAAATTCAATTGGTTTTCAATCAACCATATTGAGTTTGAGGGAAGATGTCAGGATATGTAAATAATTATGGTATAAGTGATTGATATGTAATCACACTAATAGCTCTCCTAGATTAGGTAATTACCTTTATAGTGTAATTGTCTTGATTAGCAAGACTTACAGTGTATAAATTGCCTAAAATATTCTCTTGTAAACCTATATAAATGCTCCCTATGTACTAATTATAATGAGATCTGATTTATAGATATTGTACATATTTTCTTGTTTCTAACAGTTAGAGATGGCCTATCTCTAGTTGTTGATTACCTGGGCATTTCTTTCATAAATATTGAAGTTGATTCTAATACACTTCTACCATTAACTTCTTGTGAGTTTTCTGCCATTATTGGTGACTGCAGGTCTCTTATGTGTAAGTTTAGAGCTCATTTCTATAATTTTGCCACATTTATATGAAGGCCAATCAATATGCTGATATACTTGCTAAATAGGGGTTGTTTTGGTGGAGACCTTTCTCTTTTTGCTTCACCCCTCCTTTTTTTGTATCCTCTCTTTTGTTAAATGACTGTATAGATGTACCACCTCCCGTTCAGTAGTAGTTTAATTTGTAAGTTGTTGTTCTTTAGTCTCTTCTTTGTTTGCTATTGGTTCTGTAAAAGTTTGTTATTTGCTATGATATTCACTATTTTACTACCAAAAAAAAAAAAAACTCTTCTATATAGAACTATTACATTTGTTATAAACTTGAATTTTTTACACCTTTTATCATTCTACAAAAACTTGAGCATATTTTACACCCTACAATATATTAGTATAAGACACACATATGAGAAATACATATGCACAAATGTGCGTAGAGCTAGGATCTCTCAAGATCAGTGGCAAAAAATTTTAATGTAGAGTAAATAAAAAAATTATGTTAATGATAAATAAAAATACAAATAGATAAGTATTCGATAACTTAGAACTTCATTAAATTTATGATAAAGCAAGTTATATTAAATATTCATTATGATAATTATGTATTACGAATATATTTTCATAATCAATTAGCATTTTCTATATACGAAATATTTATAAAGTTTTGTGATTAAGGGATAATTACACATATTTTAACTTTTAGGGTCAACACATGAACTAGTGACCAATATTAAGAAATATAAGTTTGGACAATTGTAAGAAAAATATAAAAAAGAACAAAAAAATTTCTAGGCTATTTAACAAAATTTTCAAAGTTGATGGGGGGAGGGAAATTGCTCACCATCTGCTACGTTAGCTTCACCCTGTGTGCAAATAAATCCACATACACTATTAATTGGGTGCTTTGGCAACATTCAATTTATTTCTAGTGACAATTGTGTCACTTGGGTAGTGTTACAACATTTACTTTTGTAAACGTAGACGACAAAAAAATAACCTTGTAATGGATTAACAAGTCTCACTTGTTAGCCAGCTGGCACACTCAAATCAAGTTTTTCAATAGTCAGGTAATCTTAAGTACAATAAAGGAACAAAAAAAGATCGATAACCAATCTAAACCTTATGACTAAGATCATAGATAAATTAATGGATCAAGTTTCTGTAAAATTAATATCGTAACGTGCGAACAAAATAACGTGAATCATGTTGAACATAATACATGAATAGACATAAATTACATACTAGAATCCATGATAGCAGTAATTGGAGAACTGATTTCTTTCTCACAATTACATAATTCACCGGGAAATATAGAAACCCAAGAAAAACTAAAGGAGGTGTACGCTAACACCTAAGAATGACTACCTCTAATTTTTCTTAATTGGTAATAAGTGTGTCAAGATGAGAGAGGACCTAATTCTCAAGAAATATATATAGTTGTCCAGTAGGGTTTGGTCCATCACAAACCCAATAGGAAACTAATTCGTAATAGGCAAGTTACCCAAAATGAAACAAAACAAAACAGAGATCCAATAAGATTTGTGAAACCATCCTTAACATGCGGACCACAACCATCAATCTCCCACTTGGTCCACATGTTAAGATACAATGTCAATTTAAAACCAAAAGCACACAAAACATTAAATCTCTGCAAACAAACATAAGGCAAACTACTGACATGAGTAATGGCAATCATACATCTAGAAAGCGACATACTGTCTTCCATGTACGACATAATTAGCAACTCATCAAACATAAACATCATGAGAAATATACATAATGTCCACGATAATATCTTATAAAGACACATTCTTATTATTCCATTAATCGGTCAGAAGTCATGCATACAAAAACTGAAACAAAAATGTAAAAGTTAGAAGCACATAAGTGAGCTCAAATGTCTAAGAACTCCGAAATACAATAATGTGAACTAATCAATAGTTTCACAACCAAGACCCATTCTTTGACATGTTCCACAAAGGTCTTTGGTGGTAATCCATTCATCAAGGGATCAGCAATCATGAGATCAGTGTCAATGTGCCCTATGTCTTGATTGTGACACTCATTACATGTGAACTTCTTCTTTAACAACAAGATACTTAAGCTCCATAAGCTTAGCACCTTCAGAGTACTTGTCATTTTTAGAGAAGAAAACCACTGAAGAATTATCACAGTAAATTTTTAGTGGCTTGGCAATAGTGTCCACAGCCCCAAGCCCCAAATTAAAGTTTTGCAACCATAAGCCTTGAGTTGTAGCTTCAAAACAGACTACAAATTCTGCTTCCATTGTGGATTCTGCAATGATAGATTCCTTGGCACTTTTCCATGAGATTGCTCCATTTGTGAGAAGGAACATACAACCGAAAGTGGATTTTTTTACTATCAACACTTTGAATCCGAATATCCAATCACCTCCAAGTGTTCATTTCTTCTATACATGAGCATGTAGTCCTTAGTTCCTTGTAATTACCTCAAGACTTTTGTGGCGGCTTTCCAGTGATCCATTCCAGGATTACTTTGAGACCTACCAAGCATGCCAATAGCGAAACTAATGTCCGGTCTAAGCTAGTGCAAGTTTGGGTATATATTTGGCTACTCACAACTGACACATAAGGGAGAGTTTCCATACATTTCCTTTCTAAATCATTTCTCGAACATTGCTTGAGACTGAATTCATCCCCTTTTTGTATGGGAAAAACAGTCGCGGAACATTCTTTCATTCCAAACCTCTCTAAAATTCTTTCAATATAGGCTTTTTGAGATGGCCTTAATAATACACGTGAATAATCATAGAATATTGCTATTCCTATCATGTAGGCGGCCTCTTCCATATCTTTCATTTTGAAATTCTTAGAGAAAAAGTTTTTGTCTCATTTAACATGCCTAGATCACTACTGGCCAATAATATGTCCTCAACGTACAAGATCAAAAATATAAACTTGCTCCCACTAACCTTCAAATATATACACCGATCAACGGTGTTTTCTTTAAATCCAAAGGAGGTAATGGTATCATTGAAATTGAGGTACCATTTCTGAGAAGCTTCTTTAAGTCCATAAATTGACCTATGAATGTAAGTCTACACACCATACGATCCCGACCTTCACTTTCTAAACCCACAGGTAGAGCCATATAAATTTCCTCATCAAGATGTCCATTAAGAAAGGCTATTTTTACGTCCATTTGGTGAAATTCCAAATCATAATGAGACACCAATGCCATGATGATTCTAAAAGAGTCCTTCTTAGATACAGGGGAAAAAGTCACCTTGTAGTCAACGTAGTCTTTCTGAGTAAAACCTTTGGCTACAAGTCGGGCCTTGTATCCTTCTATGTTGCCTTTTGAGTCATGTTTGGTCTTAAAGACCCATATAAACCCAACTCGTTTTGCACCTTCAAGCAACACTACAAGATCTCAAACATTATTTTGATCCATCAATTTCAACTCTTATTTTATGGCATCTTTCCATTTTTCAGAATCAGCAAAATTCATGGCTTTTGAAAATGAAACCGGATCTTGATTAACCCCAATATCAAAATTCGACTCTTGTAGATAAACCACATAATCATCCGAAATATTGTCGATTTGCTTTACCTTTGAGATCGCCTTAATACTATTTCTCGTGGTTCTTCCACAACTGGTTCATTATGAGATGCATCATTATGAGGCACATCATGATGATCATTGTGAGGTTCATTACTATAATCATTGTGCTACTCATCGTTATGATTATGTTGTACAACATTCTCGGGCACTACTGTGGAATTGATAATGGTGGATTTACAAGAGGAATAATCTCTCTTAATTCTTCTAGGGTCACGTTTCGTGATCCTTCCCTCCCACTAACTCCGTCATTCTCAATGAACTGAGCATTTCTAGTTTCGACGATTCTTGGACCCTGGTTAGGGCAATAAATCCTAAATTCCTTGGATATCTCTAGGTAACCAATAAAGAAACTACTAACCTTATGAGAATCCAATTTACTTTCATCTGGATAATAAATTCCACTTTCAACACGATAGCCACAAACGTGTAAGTGCCTCAAGCTATGTTTTCTTTCGATCCACAATGCAAAATGAGAAGTTTTAGGTACCACCTTACTAGGAACCCTATTTAAGAGGTGCACGGCTGTTCTGAGTACATAAGTCCACAAGGATTTAGGTAAAGTAGTATTGCTCATCATACTTATAACCATATCTATTAAGGTACGATTACGCCTTTTAGCGACACCATTTTGTTGTGGCATACCAGGCATAGTGTATTGAGTACATATGCCACATTTTTCAAGGAATTGCACAAATGGACCTGGATTCTATCCAACCAGGTGTATCTACCATAATATTCTCCACCTCTATCAGGCCTTATGATTTTCACCTTTTTATCCAACTACTTTTCCACTTCAATAATGAACACCTCAAGGGCATTCAATGATTGTGACTAACCTTGACGTGAAAAATAATTGATAGAAGTGATGAAGTATTTTTCACCATTAAACGAGGGGACATGAAATGGTCCACAAATGTCACTGTGTATAATTTCAAGAAGTTGTGTACTTCTCGTGGCCCATTTCTTACTGTGTTTAGTTTGCATATTTCCTTTCATGCAATCCACACACAACGAAAAATCAGTGAAATCTAGATTTGGAAGGATTTAATTCTTTACTAATCTTTCTAACATTTCTTTGGATACATGACCCAAACGTTAATGCCACAAGAAAGAAGAAATTTCATTTTCTGTGCTACGTTTCATACCAGTAATGTGATGAATAGAAAGAAGGCATCAGCAAACTTATCATCAAGTTTTAATTTATATAAACCATCAATAATAGTGCCAGAACTAACTAAAATATCACTCTTAAATAAACTGAAACCACAATTCCCATAATTAAAACTAATATCCTGATAAATCCAATAATGGCAAAGACATTAAATTTCTAGTAATAGATGGAACATAAAGTTTCCTAGGTAAATCAAGATGATATCCAATATCTAAAGTGAGTCGATATGTTCCAATCCCTTCAACTGGAGCTTTCATTCAAAGGAATTTGTGCTCTAGATCGTAATGAATCCCTGCATGGAATTTGAAATGTGAGTACGTGGTTCCAGAGTCAATCCACCAAGTATTAGAAGGAATTTCAGTTAGATTTGATTCAAAATATATGAAAGATAAAGTAATACCTTTCTTTTTGAACCATGCCTTACGTTTCAGGCAATCTTTGTGAAGATGCCCAAATTTCTTGTAGAATCGACATTTTTCCTTCTTAATATCCTTCTTTGGAGCCAACTTGCAATATTTGACTCTCTACCCTTGAAAGATGTATTCGTCATATCTTTCTTAGCCTTATTTTTCTTCTTCTTTTCAGCTCTTTCTGAGATGACATTAATAGTACGGATTTCTTGATTCTTCAACCATGTCTCTTCTTGTACTAACATGGTTGTTAGTTGATCAAAACTCCACTTATCTTTATTGGTGTGTAATTGATCTGATATGGCCCATATTAAGGAGGCAAAGAGCTTAATGTGAAGTATACCAGGAAAACTTCATCCATAATCATTCCCAGATTTCTTAATTGTCGAACAATATTAGTCATCTCTAGGACATGGCATCCTGCATACTACAAGATCCATCATAACTTGTGGAGATCAATTTGCTCATAAGTGTCCCAGCAAGCGACTTATCGACAATCTTGTAACGATTTTCCATATAATCCAAAAATTCCTTGGCATAATAAAATTTTCAGAATCGTTGACTTAATGTTGGCAGAGATAGTCATTCTCATAAACTTTAGGCCTAATTTGTTGGATCTATCCCAAGCCTTACGGGTTGCCTTTCCTCCGCAGTATCATCCTCAGAAGGTGAAGAAGGTTTCTCTTCAAGAATGACTTGGTCCAAGTCTTGTATTGATGCTCAACTTGTTCCTTCCATTCAGTGAAATTAAGGCCATTAAATGTCACAATAGAAAAGCCACGCATATTCATAAGTGTGGAACTATTAGCTGTAAATATACAAGAACACATAATTTCATATTAGACATGCTCAAGAACAAAACTTGGATATAGACTCAAATTTAGCAGACATAGAGCATGCATATTATAGTCACCTTTGGAGGCAAGCTATAATATGTTATATGCAAACAAATAATGATGCCATAAATAAAACAATAATTGGATAATTAAAACTTTCACACAAATATTTGTTATCTTTGGATATTCAAACTCATTCAAAAGTAATAATTAATCCCATAAGTTCACAAATTACTTGAACTTAATCTCCATTGGGTGACTTACATGTCCATGTAATTAGCAAATTATTTATCTAAAATTATTTCAATAATGTGCATCAAACTATATATAAAAAAATAAATTTTCTATATACTAAAAGTCTTGAAAACATGCAAGTTTGGCCACTTTGGTGACTAACAAACTCAAATATCAAGACAAAATAATGTGCATAGAAATAAATAAGAATATGCAAAATAAAATAAAATACATAAGTCCAAACAAAAACTTTAAGTATGGAATTTATTTATTTTTCAATAGAAACAAAAATTCGCTATTTCATATGCAAAATTGGTTCATAAATTGCACAATCCATGTGCAAATTGTGGAATCAAAAACTGCATAATAGTACGAAAAATATGGTGCAAAAAATTGTACGAAAATTTGTGTAAAAATTTTGCATAAAATTGGAGCAAAAAGCTGTAAAATCCGTATGGAAATAACATGCAAAAAGTGGGATGTATTCGCACGGAATTTTGTGTAAGAAGTTGGCATACTGTGTACTTGAAAAGTGGGTCAAACCTGTAAGGAAAGACAGCAAAAGGTGCGGCGTTGGGTGTCAGACAACCTACGGGCACGTGAATTCACATGCCTAATGCCCAGCACCTCCGAACCAATGCGTGTTGTCCAGTGGGCGTGTGGGGCTGCGGTGGCCTACTGACATCACTTTTGCAGAAAATTTATTACTGTAAAATGATAGTAGTGACAAGAATTTAATGCAGCGACTTTCATGCTATGTTTTTCATGTAAACGTAGCGAGAGATCAACAATTACAGCAAAATTACACGCAAAAAGAAATAACAGAACCATTACACAACAAAAATAAACCCAAAAAAAATTAATTGTTGGGTTATTCCCAATTGATTCCAATCATAACATATATCATAAAAGGCACAAATTTTTACATGAGTTTAATCCTGATTATGTTCTACGCTATAAATTTTCCATATAAAATTCCTGCCACTCTAACCAACATAAAAACATGATAATGGGTTTTTAAATTAGTGCAGTAAGTTCCTTTTATATGAAAATATAATTGTGGATAATATAAATTATAAAACATGCCCAAGAAAAATACATTGAGCCACAGAAAATAGGCAAAAGATGCATAATTTTTGCCCATAAACCTGTTGGCTCTAATACCACATGTAAAATTAATATCGTAATGTGCGTAGCGTAATAACGTGAATTATTGTAAACATAATATGAATAGACATAAATTACATACCAGAATCCAAGATAGCAGTAGTTGGAGAACTTCTTTCTCTCTCACACTTTCGTAATTCACTAGAGAAGATGGAAATCCAAGAAAAACTGTAAGAGGCATACGTTAATACCTAGGGACGGCTATCTTTACCTCTAATTTTTCGTAATTGGTGATAGGTGTGCCAAGATGATAGAAGACCTAATTCTCATGATATATGTATGTAGTTGTCCAATAGGGTTTTGTCCATCACAAATCCAATAGGAAACTAATTCGTAATAGGCAAGTTACCCAAAACAAAACAAAACAAAATAGAGATCCAATAGGATTAAATCACCCTTACCATGTGGGTCACAACCAACAGTTTTGTGATAATTATGTGACTTTTAACCTATAGTAGATTGGTTAATTACATGACTGTTAACCTGTAGTATTGTCAATGACTCCATTAGTTTGTCTATAACGTCCGTCACAAGTTTTAAATTGGTTGATATTTTTAAGAACAAGGGACTAAATTGGTCTATTTGATAGATAAGGGATTAAATTAATCGATACCCTAAAGAGAAGAAACTAAATTGGTTTTTTCCATAAAAGAAAACAAACAAGATACAAACACAAGACCAATCTTGCATTGCCAAATTATCAACCATATATCAAGGAATTTAATAAACACGTAGTTGTACAGAACACCCCACTGTTCTCTCTCATGCCTTCGATATCTAGCTACCAACACGTAATTAAAATGAATAATTCAACTGATAAACCCTATCGCTTAGCTTACTTGGACGAATAAGAAGATAGGCAATAAGCAAATAAAACTAGTCTAAGAAAGCATGTAAAAATTACTCTATGAAAGCAACTAAAGCTAATCAAAGAAAGCAAGTAAACAATTAATACTAATAAAGTTCTAAATTATTCTAATTCGGCAACTAAAATTGCTAGTAAAGTAACTAAATCTATGTATGATTAAAGTATAAAAGTAATTAAAGCTAATTTTAACTAAGAATGTATTAATTAAACTAGAGATTTGAAAAAGTTTCATTTTTCCTAAACAAGGAATTTTAAGCAATGATTAGAAAATTTGATTAAAACTAAGGATTTTTGAATTAAAGTAAGTGTTAAAGAAAGCCCACTAAATTCTAATAGATTAAGAGCACGAAATTAAAGATTAAACTAAGAAAACAATAAACTAGCAAGAACAAAGGAGATTTTCTAAGAAAACTTAAATTTTAATCTACTTTGATTTTAACCAAGAAAGATTAAAACTTGCAAGAATTTAAAGAGAAGGTCTAAAGATAATTAAAAGAGAACTTATATTAAAACCTAAAACTTGAAGAGTAAGAAAGCTAAAACTAAGCTAAAACTACTCTACTATTACTAAAAACTAACTCTAAACCATGTGTTTCATGGTAGTACACATGATTAATTTTAAAAAAGTGGCTTGAGTCAAAAGATTACAAAAGACAAAATCTAAACTTCTACCAGCTCATCCATACCGCGGTATCACCAAGTACTAGGATTTGATACCGCGGTTTGGAGGCCAAGTTTGCCTTTAATAAATCATCTTGATACCACTGTTTCATTTCCTACATAAATTTGAAACCGCGGTTTGGAACCAACTTCTAGCAATCTTGATTTACTTCTTTGTTGCCCTTTTGTTCCTTGAATCTTCAATCTCTAAGCTCAGTTCCATTTCAATCTAATCATGCAAATTACTATGATCTTAATAAATACCCAAATTATATTATAATTAACTAAAATTAATACTAATATCATAATATTTACAAATTATATATGTATAATCTAAATGCACTAAAATAAGACAAAAGCACATATTTAGACTCCAAAATTCAGATAATACCAACAAAATACTAGAGTAAAGGAGCAAAAATAACTTTAGTTTTTTAGAGTTATCACACCCTCAAACCTAGCATTTTTCTATTCCCAAGCAAGACAAGAAATAAAAAGAACACACTAAACAAGTAGGCAAGAAAAACACCACCAAGATAACACATAAAAGGTAACTAATAGATGTACTTTGAATAATTAGGTGACCTCTCAAAGGACCTCAAAGGACATATGATAATTGAAAGTTTCAAACTAATCATTCCAAGTTTATCAGCTTCCCAAGAAAAATAGTTCAATTGTCCAAACACAAGCTTTCGAGTCACCAAGCATTATCGACAATCAAAGGTTTTACAAAAATTCATCAATTCATGCAAAATGTATTTTGTTCAATTCAAAAGGAATATGACTCTACCTATAATGAACATGTCACATGTGAATGGGAGTATTAATCTAGCTAGGAGTAAGTATATTGATATCAATGATGGGTATTGCAAATATTTCCTTCTCAACTTGTCGAAACACTAAAATACTAAAACGTAAAGGATCATTTCAAAAACTTTGCTTCTACTTGCCTTCTTTTAAAAGCAATACTAATGGCCATTTTGGAGAAATAAAATTTGTGATGCAGGAATCCCATACTAGCCAAATTTCTATTTTAAGGGCATATTGCAAAGAAACAACGTTTGTGATGCTGCAATCTCGTACTCGCCTTATTCCTAAGAGCAATTTTTATTAGATGGTTCAAAATCAGGGAAGAAGATAAAATGTACCCAAAATTATATTTAAACTAATCACTCACTAGATACGAGTAAAACTCCATTATACAATCATATAAATGCCCCAAATCATTTCGAATCCACTTGAACATATTTTTTTCAAAGGATGTGCTAACTAACTGAAAATACTTTTGAAAATGAACAAGATATATTTCATCCTATCACTCACCCAAAATAAAACAAGGATATAATATTATGACTAATTCTAAGAAATAAAAGGCATAATTAAAGGGTAAAGTCATGCTAAACTGATCCAAGGACTTACTCACAATCAAACAACCAACATTTAAAGTCAAGAAACCAAGGCATTAACAACTAAAACCAAGTAATTATCACAAGTAGCCCATCAAAAGTCAATCAAATCATTTAATCATAGAGATAAAAAACTACTTGGCCTCAACTATCTGTTCTTAGCTAATTATTCTAATAAAACATCTAAAAGTTTTATCCATAAAGCATAATAAAAGCATAAAATAAGAGTACTAGAAAAGTAAGGAATGTCAAGGAAATAAGGGTGAAAATGTTTCTTCCAAATGGTCAACTCAAAACTTATAAAATTATTGGGAAATGAGGATTTAAAGATGTAAGAATAACGATCTTCTCCAAGTAAAAAAATTCATCAAGCCTCATCATCAATTTCATTAAAATCTTCAACGCCCATCTCAAGGCCCTCCTTTGTTTCACCATGTTGGCTTTCCTCGACCTCCTCCTCATGACTCCCCCAACTTCATCCATTAGCCTGGTCCTTCCTACCAGTCCTTGTTGTTGTGCTTGGATAGTTCCCTTATCTGGTGAGTAAAAAATTACCCTTGGGGTACCCTATATTGCTATCTTGGAGGTGGTCTTAGATGAATCCATGAGTTCAATGTGGTGGTGGGTTGATAATTAAGTGCCATCAATGCTAAATTGGGGTCGATAAGCATTTGACTACAAGTCCAATTACTGTGTAGTTCATTTCTTTCTTCCTTATTTTGTGGTTCTTTAAAGCCAATTTGCATGAAAGGAGCTTGAGATGGAATAGGTTGAGTTGGTAGTTCGAGGTAGTTTGATGATGCCTATTGAACTTACAAACCATATTATGCACGCACTCCTTGTTGATTCAGCCTCTCTCGAAAGTTTGAGGCTCTTCTGGTATCATTGGGAATCTTGCATTAACACACAAAAATGCGACTAATACAGGAAAATAAAAACTTGGATGTCCAAATATCCTATTATGCAACAACCCTTGCCAAATAAGCCCTCCAATATTAATCTACTCGCCCTCCATAATGGCATAAATAAACATGCCTTATCCTTTTCAACAAAACTAACTACACTAGATTCCTAAATTCTATAACTAACAAACTAGAATCAATTTTTAATTAGCAATTGAGGACCTTTACGCGGAAACCTCAAGTGTTTATCGCCGGTAGCATTCATGACCCAATATGTATATCAACACACAACCAGTTTTTGATGGCCTTCATGTCCTTTCTGCTTGCAATTAACTCCTTATACTCATTATTGGACACATTAGGCAAACTATAAAAATCATTAATCTTCTTAGAAATCAGAAAAGTCCAAAAGTTTCC
Source organism: Cinchona pubescens (assembly GCA_025175665.1). Lineage (NCBI taxonomy): Eukaryota > Viridiplantae > Streptophyta > Magnoliopsida > Gentianales > Rubiaceae > Cinchona > Cinchona pubescens. The sequence continues at coordinate 4,075,515 of JANKKI010000024.1, read as the reverse complement.
TATGCACTCTGCATTTACCATCTTCTAATTCACACAAATTACAACAGAATTCCTTGACCAAATTTGTCCAACCCGGTTGAACCTTCTTGTCAAAACACTCCCATTGTCTAGCCTTCAAATGTGCCTCCAATTCTAATCTAATGGGCTCATACGATCCCCGATCCTTAGATAAATCAAAACCCTTTTCTCTAATTATGCCATGTTTTTGGTTACTACCAAACAATTCCCTGGCCCTATCATTAATAAAAGGTAATTTGTTGATAAGCTTAATAACCTTACTAGGCCCTTAATCCGTCTTTCTCTTCTTCCTACCTGTAGTATAAGCATCCTTATCCCTAAAAATACCTCTAGGCATGATTCTCAAATAATTTAAAATTCACAATAAATCACTTTAACAAAAACCTCACTTTAGATTCTCAACCCACGGTTAACTTCAGCAAACCCACAATCAATTTCACAAACCCACGAAGAATTCAATAATCCAGTTACAGCAAAGATTTCAATAAACCAACAACTATTGAAATCACATTCTCCAATTCAATAAAACCCAAGTAAACATTCAATATTATGCTAAAATCAATCTTGAAACAACCCAATAATGAATCTAAACAAAGAAAAGTTACAAGCTTGAGCACAAACATGAATTATATCATCTGAAGAAAGTGATTGAAATCACCCCTTAAAGCCTTTGAAATCCTTCTTCAACTCTTGGAAAACCCCTTTTCAAATGCAAATTTTTAGTTAACATCGAAGGATTGATGCTTGGTTGGTTGGATTTTGATAGGATTGAGAGTTAAATGAGTGGAAAAAAGGGTTTTGAGAAGAGAAAATGAGAAGAGACAAGAGGAGAAGAGGGGGCTAGGGTTTAAGATTGAGATTTTGGGTGAAATATGGTAGAAAAAGGCTTTTAAAATCTTTCTGCCTATTTTTGATAATTTGATACCACAGTTTGGAAGTTAAAAAAATTATGGGCAAGGGTCGATACCTTTGTTTGGATTAACCGCGGTAATATACACTGAAATTGATGGCGTGGTTTTGAATGGTGTTGAAAAATAGGTCTCCAAAAGTCTGTGTTGATAGCGTGGTATCAAATATCGATACAGCAGTTTCGACTAAATTCTGCAATTTGATACTGTGGTAGTGAATTTGATACCAAGGTTTGGGCATGAACTTATGCCCAACTACTTTTTCAACAATTAGTCAGTTTTTTCATCTTTTCTCAGTGTCAACCCAAACTTCATCAAATAACTACTAACATAAACAGCATCAATATTAATTAATATTTCACTCATTTTCCTTCCAAAACTTATTAGCAAACTTACAACCAAACTTAAAACTTAAATCAAACATAAATTAATCTACTTAAACCAAGACATTACGCAACATAAAATTCAAATAAAAATAGAACCAAAAAAAATTTAAAATGAAGCATGGGGTGCCTCCCAAGAATGCAGGTTTATAGTCATTAGTTTGACTTTGGCATTGATCATGTGGTGGCAAAATGAATGGTTTCTTACATTACTCTCCTTTTGGCTTCAATGGATAGAGATTCATTCTCTTCTTATTAATTATGGACTCTCGTCTAAGATCTTTCAAGCGGATGTATCATTTTTGCAAAATATAAATATTAGTGACGGTCAAAGGACCAAACCAACCAACTTGTATGCTTCTTTTGGCAATGCCCTTTCTTCATGTTTATCATCATTTTATCGCCAACATCAAACTTCCTTTGTTGAATGCAAACTTGTATTTCCTTTAGGTTCATGTCAAGATCGGATGGCTTTTCCTTTAAGCTATCTTTGCCTTCCATCTTCGGTTGCTTTCCTTCCTTGACCTTCAGCAGATTTTCATCCAACCTACCAGCAAAATGATCAAGTAAGTTGATGACGTAACAATTTTTTAAATTTGAAAGTTCATCCTAAGATTCAAACATATTAAATTCAACCAATTCATTTTCAACTCAAAGTTTCAACTCCCCTTTGTTGACATCAATCACGACATAAGCGGTCGACAAGAGAGAATGATGTCTTTCCAATATTAATGGGATATCGACGTCATCTCTTATTTCAAGTACCAAAAAATCCACCGGGAAAATAAACTTGTCTACTTGTGCTAGCACATCCTCCAATATAACATAAGGTTTCCTCTCGGTCTTTTCCGCAAATTAAAGAATGACTTGTGTAGGTTTGGCTCTTTTGATTCCCAACTTATCATATGTTGCCTTTGGCATCATATTAATACTAGCCCCTAAATCCCACAAGGATTGATTTATAGTATGGTCTCCAATCATTACCAGAATTGAAAATCTACCGAGGTCATTAAGTTTAGGTGGTAACTTACACTCACATGATAGCATTTCATTTTGCACTCAAGAACATCTTTTCTTAATCATTCTATTTTCTCTTTTTAGCCAAGATTTCTCTCATAAATCGGGCAAAATTTGGCATTTTGTTAAGTGTCTCAACCAAAGGGATGTTAACTTGAAGTTTCTTTAACATCTCAAGAAATTTGACAAATTTGCATTCCCTGAGAATCTTCCCTTCTAAGATCAATTAACTTTTGTGGAAAAGGGATTTTCACCGAATGGTGTAATTGCAAAGATTTTTCCTCATCACTTTTCCTAGGAGACTTGACCTTGTCCTTTTTCCTGTCAATCTTTTCATCACTTTCGGCTTCAATTTGAATGTCATCATCCTTGGATTTTGACTTTTCCATTTGATTTACAATCTCAAACTTTCTTTATTCCACAGTTATCTCCTGACCACTTCTCAAACTAATAGCATTGCAATGTTCTCTTGGATTTAGGAGGGTATCACTTGGAGTCTTTCAATTGGTCTTTCATTGACTCGTCTTACGACTTATCCCAATTGAGTTTCCAAATTTCTTATTGAAACTCCGTAGTTTCTTATAAATGATTCAAGTCTCTCCTAAAGGTTTCGTTTTCTCTCCTCAAATTCTCAAATTATCTCCTTGCATTTTCTCTCTCCCTTCTTGAACTTTCATTTTCCCTCCTTGAAGCTTCAAGCTCTCTTATCTATGATGATTTCCACCAATTGAGCATAAACATCATCTCCTTCCTTTTGAGAATTTTGACTAGTGCGAATAGGTTGGGATTGGTTGTAGGGTTAATAGGAAGAGTTTGGTTGATTGTTTTGGTAAGAGGTGCTAGGTTGATAGTGTTGAAAGTTGGATGGAGGGTTTACTGAAAAAAAAATTGAGCCTTTATCACTTTTTTTTTTTTACACAGTTCCAAATTTGTATGCAAAAGTCTCTTTTTAACACGGTTTTGGCAACCGCGGCATTAGATAAATTTTTATCACGGTGTTTTCTACCATTGTAACATACTGTGGCAATTGTGCAACAATTTACCACAATTAATAAGTCACTGTAGTAAATAGTTAGTTTTTACCATGGTTTGTGCAATATGTGGTAAAAAGGAATCACTTTGGCCACAATTTTCTATAGAGGGTTAATAAGTGTGAATAATTCTCAATCAAGTAAAATTGTATTTCTGATTATTTCCATCCAATTCTAGCTATCATCTCTGTGTGTAAACAATATTTTGAATATTTGTCAAATGAATTACTAAATATAAGTTATAATAATATATAGATTGAACTAGATTAATTTTTCATCGATATATATATATATATGTGTGTATGTATAATAAACGAATTTTCATAATATATTTGAATTAGATTAAACATTTTGAGTGGAAGTGCAGTGTAAACATATATAGTGGAAAGTAAATATACTCAATAAATAGTTACTTTATCTATGCTTTTGTATTGTGCAGTACTACGTACGAATATTGTGCAATTAATTAAAAGTTAATTTATGCCATTTTCATCCAGTACTCAACTCTTATCTAAGTAAAATATTTTAAATTTTTTAGCAAAGGAATTACCTAAATATAAATTATAGATATATAGATTTAGATACACTAATTATGAACGTATAATATATATTAATGACATAATGAATTAATTTGTATAAACATTTTTACTAAAAAGCACTATAAATAATATATAGTGACAAGTGTGCAACACAATTAAGAAGATGAATAGTGACTAGTTAGATATGCTATACATGCGCATATATGTTTATTTGTACACCTAATTTCTAAATTCTGATTTTTACTTCTTATTTTTATTAAAAATTTGATATATTTATAAGTATTATTGTAACAACACTTCTTTTATGAAAAAATGTCATATTTTTAATGTTAAATGTGCCCTATACCTTTCTTTATACACAAATTCAAAATTTTTAAAAACTAAAAATAATCCTTAATTTGTTACAAATTCTATAGGTTGTGAATGTTTACTCATGTAATTTAAATTTGATAAGTTGTAGTGCAAGTCCGTTTATATCTGTGTATCTAATAAGTGTAGATACAAGTTATGTAATTTATATTATGTAACTTATGGGTCATTGTACTCTTATAATTACATGAACTACATGAGCAATAAAAGAACAGAATGTCAGATCTTTCATATTTCTTTTCTCTCTTTCTCTCTTTCTCTCTCAGTTCCACACATTTTTAATATTTCATTTAACATTTAACAACACGTTATCAACACGATCAATCCAGTAGAACTTGAAGATATTTAGGTATTCTCTTATTTCAATACCTATTTATTATTTATTTCGATTATTCTTTGAATCATGTCAAATATTATCAAACTTGAATTTACGGCCCTTGACATAACGGGCAAAAATTATCTTTCATGGATTTTGGATGCTAAAATCCATTTGGATTCTATAGGTCTTGGAGATACCATCAAAAATGAAAATATTGCATCCAACCAAGACAAGGCAAAATCAATGATTTTCCTTCGTCATCATATCGATGAAGGATTAAAGAGTGAGTATCTTACTGTAATATATCCTACAGATCTATGGGGAAGTATAAAAGATCAATTTGACCACTAGAAAATAGTAATTCTTTCCAAAACTCTTTATGAGTAGATGCACTTAAGGTTGCAAGATTTTAAATCTGTAAGTGACTATAACTCAGCAATGTTTAGAATCAGTTCCCAATTAAAATTATGTGGGGAAACTTCTCCACCATTATTGATAAATATATGATGGAAAAAACATTCTCTACTTTCATGCTTCGAATGTGCTCCTATTGTAGCAATATCGTGAAAAAGGTTTTGCGAAATATTCTCAACTAATTTCATGTCTTCTTATGGTTGAATTAAATAATGAATTATTGATGAAAAATCATAAATCTCGTCCCACTGAAACTGCTTCATTCCCTGATGTGAATGCAAATATGTCTAGAATTACTTCATTCCCTGAAGTGAATGTAGCTATGCATAACAATTCTAAAATAATTACTGTTATAGTTTGTCCATGGACAGGGATGTGGATGGGGACATGGTCGTGGCTGTGAAAAAGGGCGTAATAATTACCCATACCACTAAAAGTGGATTAATCCTAAAGACAATGAGAAAGGGAAAGAAAAGGTCAGCTAAAATTATCCTACCAAAAATACTAAAAATTTGTGTTTCGATGTGACATGAAAGGACATTGGTTACGTATCTGTCATACTGTTGAGCATCTTGTTAAACCTGTTTTATTAATCATCCATCAAAGAAAAAGAGAAAAATGTGGAAGCAAATATGACTTATCAAGGTGATGGAGTTGTGACAAATTTTACTAGTAAAGTTGATGACTCAAACTATAATGCTGATGACTCACCGATATAACACATTTAGATGCATCATACTTCTTTGAGAGTTATGAATAAAGAGTTAGGAATGAATAAAACTATGGAATTTTTTTTAGTTTATTCAGTAGTTTTTTTCAGTTTAGTTTAAATTTCAACATTTATTTTAACGTTATTTGTTTCTTTTTGCAACATTATTTTGATTGAAGTTATTTTCTTTTAATGAAGAATATGAATATTTCTCATCCAATGATTAGATTCAAGAACAACAATGAAGACTTATGTCTTGCTGATAGTGCAACAACACATACAACACGTAAAAATAAGAAATATTTTTCTCATTTAATCAAGGATAATGCCAATGTTAATACAATATCGGTTAGTACTAAATTAATTGATGGTTCTGGAAGGATCAGCCACTATATTATTACCTGGAGGAACAAATTCATTATAAAAAATACATTATTTTCTGCTAAATCTCAAAGAATTTTATTAACTTTTAAAGATATATGCCACAATGGATATCATATTGAGACTGTAAATGAGAAAAATATTGAGTATCTATATATCACAAAAATAATATATGGAAAGAAATGTGTTTTGAAAAAATTGTCTATTTTTTTTTGGGTTTGTACTATACATATATAGTACAATTGAATCACATGTTACAGTAAGCCACAAGTTTTCTGATCCAAATACTTTTATTATTTGGCATGATTGCTTAGGCCATCCCGGGAACAATATGATGCGTAAAATAATTGCAAATTCACGTGGACATTTATTGAAGAACCTGAAGATTCCTCAATTTTGTGAATTTTCTTGTGCTACTTATTCTCAAGGGAAATTAATTATTAGACCATCACTAGCTAAAATCGGGATTGAATCCCCAACATTTGTAAACATATTCAATGTAATATTTACTGAGGGCCCACTCACATGTCATGTGGATAATTTAAATATGTTATGATTTTGATAGACACATCTACTAGATGGTCTCATGTGTGTTTATTATCTTCTCGTAACCTTGCATTTGCAAGATTACTTGCTCAAATAATTCTATTAGAAGCACAATTTCTAAATTATGCAATAAAGAAAATTCGTCTTGATAATACTGGTGAATTTACATCTCAGACATTTAATGATTTTTGTATATCAATTGGTATAAGTATTGAACATCTTGTAGCACATGTTCATACTCAAAATGGTTTAGCAGAATCATTCATAAAGTGCCTCCAATTAATAGCTAGACCATTACTTATGAGAATGAAATTGGCTACTTCTGCATGGGGACCTGCTATTGGTGCATCCACCAACACTTATATGTATCAGGCCAACAAGTTATTTGAAATTCTCCCTATTACAATTGGCTTTTGGTTAGGAGGCTAATATATCCCATTTTAGAATTTTTTTTTGTACAGTAATATTCAAACAATTGCTCTACCACAATACACAAAGATGGGTTCTCAAAGAAGGTTTAGGAATATAGGTTGGATATGAGTCCCTTTCTATAATTAAATATCTTAAACCATTAATAGAGGACTTATTTACGGCACATTTTGTCGATTGTCATTTTGATGGGGAGAAAATAAATAATTGGATATAAAAATTGAATGGAATGAATTATCATTATCGTACTTTGATTCTCATACAAAACAATATGAACTAGAAGTTCAAAAGATAATTTATTTGTAAAGTATTGCGAATCAACTGCCAGATTCATTTACTGACCTAAAACAAGCTACTAAATCTCATATACCAGTTGAAAATGCTCCAATTAGAATTGAAATTCTAGTAAAACAACCAATCATGGAAATGATAGTAAAGTATGCCTAAAGCGTGGTAGACCAATCAGTTCCAAAGATAAAAATCCTTAAAAGAAAAAAGGAGCAACCATTCAAGATAGTCATACAATGGAGGCGGGTGCTCCCAATAGAGACCTTAGACATAAATAATGATAAAATCCAAGAAATGGATCAAGTACCTAAATCTAATGAAAATGAAGAGATTTTGATAAGTGATATCTCTATTGGCAAAATATGGAACCGAAAAGATATTGTTGTCAACAACAACTTTGTTTATAACATGGCAGCTAATATTTTGAATAAAAAAGAGGATCTTGAATCTAAATCTATCAAAGAATGTCGACATGGAGATGATTGGCCAAAATGGAAAGATGCAATTCAAATAGAATTAAATTCACTTTCAAAACGTGAAGTTTTTGGACATGTAGTCCAAACACCTAAAGGTGCAAATTCGACGGGGTACAAATGGGTATTTGTACGAAAATGAAATGAGAAGGATGAAATTGTTGATACAAAGCATGCTTTGTCACACAAGGATTTTCGCAAACACCCGACATTGATTATCAAGAAACATATTCTTCTGTGATGGATGCAATCACCTTTAGATATCTTATTAGTTTGGTTGTTCATTGATGGCAAACTTAAAATATGTCTAATGGATGTTTTGACATCCTATTTATATGGCTAGCTTGATACAGAAATCCATATGAAAATTCCTGAAGGATTTAACATGCTCAATACATATAAAGTTTCTCAAGAAAATTGATCAATAAAATTACGTAAATCCCTGTATGGATTAAAGAAACTTGATATAATTGCTTCAGTGAGTATCTCTTGAAAGAGGGTTACAAAAACGATCCAATTTGCCAATATGTTTTTATAAAAAGAACTAGATCAGAATTTATGATAATTACTATATATGTTGATAATATAACTATTATTGGAACTCTTAAACAGTTTCAAAATGCAATAAATTGTTTAAAGAAAGAATTTGAGATGAAAGATCTGGGTAAAATAAAATTTTGTATAGGTCTACAATTTGAGCACTTAACGTATGGAATTTTCATTCATCAATCAACTTATACAAAAAAAAAAAAAAAAAAAAGGTATTAAAGTGGTTCTATATGGATAAAGCACATCCATCCATTATATGAGTACCCCAATGGTTGTAAGATTGCTTGACATGAAAAAGGATCCTTTTTGTCCTCGAGAGAATGATGAAGAACTTTTTGGTCCCAAAATACCATATCTAAGTGCCATAAGGGCATTAATGTATCTTGCTAATAATACATGACCTGATATAACATTTGTTATAAGTTTGTTAACAAGATTTAGTTCTTTTCCAACACGAAGACACTAGAATGGTGTTAAACATGTATTTAGATACCTCCGAGGAATTATTGATATGGATTTACTTTAATGAATGAATATAAATTACAATTAATTGGCTATGCATATTTATCTGGCCCACATAAAGTTCAATTTCAAATGGGTTATTTATTCACATGTGGAAATACAATTATATCATGATGTTCAACAAAACAAACTTTAGCAACTACTTCTTCATTTCATGCAAAATTAATTGCTATAAATGAGGCAAGTAGAGAATGTATTAACCCAACATATCTAGAAGATATATGGTTTAACATTATCGTTTTACATGAAGAAAAGGTGCCAACAATATTATATGAAGGCAACGTAGCATGCATACCCCAATTAAAAGAAGGTTATATCAAAGGAGATAGAACGAAGCATATTTTCCCAAAGTTCTTCTATACTCATGATCTTCAGAAGAATGGTAATATTGATATCCAACAAATTCGTTCATGTGATAATCTAACTGATTTATTCACAAAGATTCTACCAACATCAACATTTGAGAAGATAGTTTGTCATATTAGAATGCGTCGTCTCAAGGATATTAAGTGATGTTTTCATGACAAGGAGTAGTACACGCTGTACTATTTTTTCCTTGACCATGGTTTTGTCCCAATGGGTTTTACAGGCAAGGTTTTTAATGAGATAGCATGTAAAAGTGTATTACAAATATTGTGTACTCTTTTTCCTTCACTAGATTTTTGTTCCAGCGGGTTTTTCCTAAAAAGGTTTTAACGAGCCACATGTTCTAGTTAATAGACATCTCAGGAGGGAATGTTACAAATTCGACTATACAATATAGGTTGTGGATGTCTACTCATTTATTTTAAATTTGATAACTTGTAGTGAAAGTCTATCTATATCTAAGTATATGATAAGTGTGTAGATACAAGTTATATTATTTACATTATGTAACTTATGGGTCATTACACTCTTATAAATACATGCACTTACTTATGGGTCATTGAACTCTTATAAATACCCGAGCCATATGAGAAATAAAAAAAATTGACTGTCAGGTCTTCCATATTTCTTTTCTTTCTTTCTTTCTCAATTCCATACATTTTTTATATTTTGTTTAACTTTTATAACATAATTCAAACAACTTGAATATTAGAAGATTCAATATATAACTTCTTATTAGATTAGATAGTCATATTTGTAGTTTTAGATAGTTAAAATTTTCATTTAGAATCACAAAACATCCTTAAATTTAAGCATTTTTCAAAAATAAATTACTTTTAAATTATAAATTAGAAAGTTTTCAAAAAACAAAAACCTTAGTTTAACAAGATATATACTACTACCACCTCTTCGATTTACAAAAGTTCATACATCTAGCTAAGTACATATCCGCTTAGTTTTACACATATGCCAGAGTCAGTTGTTGGAGGCTAGGCACCTTGATAACTCTAGCGAAGACAAGCTAGAGGAGCGAGTCAGGTGTTTTTTATTCAAATCCCTAAATCGACGATTTCATTCCTTTCTTGCTCCCTCCTCACCTAAATCCATAAATGGGTTAGTGGCTACCTATTAGCCCCCTTGTGCTGAGTTTCCCAATCGTGCAAGCCACATGCGTGTTTTGTCCCAACGACATGCACGTTGGCAAGGCTGTGTGCATGTGAGCTAGGCGGCGTGTACATGTTGGCAAGTTGTGGGTAGCTAGGTTTTGTGTGGTGACCCTTGCACATGCCTATGAGAAGGCAAGGCATAAAGTGGGCATTGGCTAAGGTTGGTAATCAGGTTGGTAGGTGTTGCTAGGCGGATACTTGGGCATTGCGAGAAATGTTGGCAGCTAGGCAAGACGGGGATAACGTGCACGGGCACTTGCTGGCTAGATGTTACATTTTGTGGCCTAAGGCATGAGTTGGCTTTGTTCAGACTGTTGGTGAGACCCTTTGGCATGAATTGAGCACATGTTGGAGCCTGGAACATTGGATGGCAGTTGTGGTGAAGTCCCATGACAGTTACCCGGGCAGTTACCAACATGGCCTACCTGTCAGGGCCTAGTTGGCTACTAGATTTTGTAGTGCCTCACATTTTCAGCTGAGTATGACCAATTTGTCCAACAGTTGGGCCTTGCCAACCATCCCCTTTTGCCCCTTAAATAGACCTTGGTAATCAGAAACCAAGGCATGGAAAGGAAACCTTGAGTTTTGTTCTGCACATCAAGTGTTTGTGGAAATTCCTTATATATTTTGCGACAGTAATACAAAGGTTGGCCATTTGGCTGTAAATGTGTGTGTTCTACTTGTTTTCTTCATTTTTCCTAAGTCCTTTGTGTGCTAATTTCATGTATGGCCGACTAACAAGCATTATTATGTGGCCATAACAAGGCTGATTTGCATGTCCAACTACATTTTGTGCAAAACTCTTGTGATAGTTTGGTATCAGAGCACAATTGTGCTGAAGTTTAGTGCAGATTTTCTTGGAAATATGCCTACTACGGGAGTGATAACACTCTATCCGAAAGGATGGACAGATAAGAGCATTCGTTCTTAGATCTGATAGATCGGTTGGGTGAATTGCCTATGAGTTACAATATGTTGCAAAACCTGCGAGAATCGAAGACAAGTTTTTCTGCCTTGAAGGACCATGTCACTCCATGAGTGGGTTGGTGGATTTTCTCAAGGAAGATCTCTTTGTGACTAAGAAAATAGTGGCCTCTTGTGTGAGCGGTGAGGCATCGACAAGCAAAACTTCTAAAACGAAGGTAAAAGTTCATGAACATAAGGCCTTCAAGGGTGCACGAAGTGCCAAGGAACTTAAGAACTTTCTGTGGGTCTTGGTACAATACTTCATGGCAACCGGTGTGTCTGAAGACGAGAACCAGTTTCCATCACTAGCATGTACTTGGCTAGTGATGCTAAATTCTGGTAGATAACGATGATGAGCGACACAGCCACCACCAAAATCAATGCCTAGAAAGATTTGAAAGAAGACTTGAAGAAGCAATTCCTTCCCACAAATACATCTTGGCTGGCCCGAGACACCCTTAGACACCTCAAACACTCAGGCAACACAAGGGATTATGTGAAGGAATTCTCGTCTCTCATGTTGGATATCCGCAACATGTCTGAAGAGGACAAGCTTTTCAACTTCATGTCTGGACTTCAGATTTGGGCAAAAGTTGAGTTGCATAGGCAAGGAGTTCAAAACTTGTCCCAAGCCATCGCTATTGCCGATCGATTGTTGGATTTTAAAGCTGTGTCTGCCCAAGAAAAGAAGAAAGACAAGAAGGGCAAGGGCAAGGATTCGAAGGATTGTGCTAAGTTTCAAAAGAAAAAGAAGAAAGTGGTGACCAAGACTGAATTTGTGAAGGCCAGTGGTGAAAATTTTATGAAGGTAGCCACCAAGAAGAAAGGTGCTTGTTTCATTTGTGGCAGCTCCCATATGATAAAGAATATCCCAAACGTGAGAAAGTTAGTGCAACTATGGCAGAAACGGACGATGTTGGTGACGTCCTAGCTCCTACTTGAATCAATCCTTTGATGTTGGTAAGTGCCATTACAACTGTTAAAAACCACGTCCACCATGATGGTTTACTTTATGTTTAGGCTAAAGTGAACGGGATGGATGTAATGGCCATGGTAGATATCGGTGCTACCCATAGCCTCGTGACTGGTCGGGAAGTCTGAAGGTTGAAACTTGAGTTGAAGGAGAATGGTTATCGCATCAAGGCTGTGAATTCAGAGGCCTAGCTAGCCCTTGGCTTGACAACCGTGGAATTGACACTTGGCCCGTGGGTTGAACAATGTAACCTGATGGCTATTCCCTTAGATGACGTTGAACTAATCCTCGGGAAGGAGTTTATGGCAACCAACAAAATTTTTCCCTTCACCTCACTTGAATGGTGTCATGGTTGCCAATGAAAGGTGTCCTACTTTCCTTCCTGCTTTTACTATTGCTGCTAATGTTGGTGCTAGTTCTTTGTCTAGTGACAAGGACAAAATGAGTGGCCAAATTTCAGCCATGCAATTGGAAAACAGGTTGAAGCATAAGGAAGTTACTTACCTTGCTGCATTAGTGGAAATCAAGCCCGAAGTTTTCCACGAGAGGATAGATGGTTGCATGGCAGTGCTGGATGATTTTACAGACATCATGCCACTGAGTTGTCCAAGAATTGCCCCCAAGATGAGCTGTTGATGATAAGTTTGAGTTGGTCCCTGGAGCGGTACCTCCTGCTCAAGCTCCCTATCGCATGTCCCCCAAGGAGCTGGCTAAACTAAGACGACAACTTGATGAGCTGTTACAAAGCGACCTCATTCAACCCTCAAAAGCTCCCTACGATGCTCCTGCCCTTTTTGAAAAGAAGGCGGATGGCTCGTTATGATTTTGTGTGGACAACTACCAAGCACTTAGCAAGCTAACTATCAAGAACAAGTACCGAATTCCTAACACTCTTGATTTATTTGATAAGTTAGCTAAGGCAAAAATCTATACTAAGATACATTTGAGGGTTGGGTATTAGCAAGTCCACATTGCGGCAGGGAATGAGGCGAAATACAGTTGTAACTGGATATGGGGCTTATGAGTTTTTGGTTATGCCATTTGGGCTGACCAACACTCCAGCAACTTTTTGTAATCTGATGAATGATGTTTTATATGAATATCTGGAAAAGTTTGTCATTGTGTATTTGGATGATATTGTCATTTATTCAGAAACATTAGATGATCACCTAGCACACTTGAGAGTTGTGTTTACAAAGCTGGGAGAACATGAGTTCTATGTCAAGAAAGAAAAGTGTGAATTCTGCAAGGAATCAATCACTTTTCTTGGGCACATCATTAGAAATGGAATGGTAAAGATGGATACTAAGAAAGTTGTGGTTGTGATTGGGTAGCCAACTACAAAACCAACGTTGCCGAGTTATGTTCCTTTTCGGGGTTGGCAAACTACTATAGGAGATTTATCAAGGATTACTCTCGACTTGTTGCTCCCTTGACTGGCCTCCTAAACAAGGACCAAAAATAGAACTAAAATGATGAGTGCGAGATTGCCATCAAGTTGTTTATAAAGGTCGTTGCTTCTGAGCCAGTTCTGTGCCTACCAGATTTCAGTTTTCCATTTGAGGTACACACCGATGCAAGTGATCGTGTGCTTGGGGGTGTCCTGGTGCCAAATAGGCATCTAGTGGCCTTTGATAGTCAGAAATTGAAAGATTGTGAGCAAAGGTACAACACACATGAGAAGGAAATGACGGCAATAGTTCACTGCCTAGAAATGTGGAAGCATTACGTATTGGGCACCAAGTTCGCAGTAATCACAGACAATGTGGCCAGTGCTTACTTCAAGACCCAAAAGAAGCTATCCCCAAAGCAAGCCCGTTGGCAAGAGTTCTTGTTAGAATTTGATTTTTTATGAGTTGCTACACAAGCCCAAGAAGGAAAATTCTATGGCAGATACTCTTACCCGAAAGAGTGTTGGGGGATATGTTGCCACTTTCATTGCTGTTGAATCAAATTTTGTGGGAAAAATTACAAATACTTGACCAAATGATGCCGTGTATCAAAAAATGGTGAAACAGGTGAACGATGAGCTGGTGTGCAGGTATTGGCTGGAAAACGATCTACTCTATGCTAAGGATGGATGAGCTTACGTTCCAATTGGGCAATTCAAGCAACACGTTCATCAAAGGGCAATTCTGGTGCGGTGGTTGACAATGCAAATAATTCTAAGGTTTCTACTGATGAAGGGATGTCTACACAAAATTTGAACGAGTCGTCACCTTTGGATGAGGTTCCAGAAACTTCTGAGCTGTCGTTGCTTCTTTGTGAAAAGACTCGAAATGTTCTTTTTGCTGCCCTGCTTGTGCTTGTTCAGGCGAGGAATGGCCGTTGTTATACGGGTGCAAGAATTTAGATGTCATATTATTACATATGCTTTTTGAATTTTCTGGATGATATCCAATTCCTTTTCTGGCTATTCATGATATAGATGGTTTAATTTCAAATTTCTGTTTCCTCAGTACATGGGGACATGGTATATCACGTTCAACTTTGTATAAAAGAAGCATGCTTTGGCCTGGTCTCAGTTTGCTGGTATGTGGGGCCTACCACCAGAAATTTGCTTATTGTTTGTGTTTTATTTGAAACAATTTACACAATTATCATTGATGTCTTAAATCAGCTACTAATTGGCCTGCCACTTGGTAAACCTTTTGAGGATAGCTGAAGTTACTTGTTACATTTGTTAACAAAAGGCTTTAGACTATGAACCGTCTTTAGGCATCCCATTGTTGTTTTAGTAGCAAAAAATGGATTTAGTTAAAATTTTATCTTTCCTTTTATTTTGTTTGAATTTCATTTAACAATCTGAGACATTCAAAGACACACGGACATGCACATTCATACTCTCTATTTATATGTTCCCTATAGACCTCAATGGGAACATGCATCCAGCCATCCACATACAAAAGCTAAATATGTGTGTATAAATGTACATATAGTATCTCGATATTTTTAAGATTTCATACATAAAAAAATTAATATAACTGAGCAGTAAGTAAAAGTTTTTATATGCGTCTAACCCCAAATAGTTGTGAAATGCATTAATTGAGTTGATTTATTATTCAACTGTTGGATATCAGGGTCAGCAAGATGTAACCAAAATCTGTAAAAAAATAATTCACCTAACCATCTCTCTCATATATATATGAATTTGAATATTTAGGTTGTGGGAGACTGCAACGGTGCTGTATTTGGTGGTTTAGTTGAGGCACCCTTAAAGCCTACAAACAAGAGAAGATTTCAAGTGAGGGTGAATGGCACCATGTGTTTAGAATCTTAGCACTCAAATATTTTTTATCGCCCTCCACATTTTAACACACATTGTGTTTGAAACAGGGCAGTAATACTTCAATTGTGTTCACAAAACATATCTGGTGACCTTACATTTTTCGTCCCACATGTGCTAATATTCCTTTTTGGGCTGTCACATTTTAGAAACTTAATAAGAAATATTGATATTTTGCTTGTTTTACATGTTAATGCAAATTGGAGTTCATTATATTAGTTGAATAATACCACTTCCGCCAAAAAGCTAATGACCAGTAGTATGGTTTCACTTTGTCGGAATTTTCTTAGGGTCAATTTTTCAGCCTTCCATAAGGTTTTCCATAATTATAGGCATCTGATTTGTGTATTTATTAAGATGTTGCTTTGGATTTCATATCATGTCACGTAAAGCTCTTAGATACTGATGTTAGTCTACTTTTTTTCAAATTTGAAAAGAATCCTTATAATGTTATATGAAGCATGGAAAACAACTTGGATAGACTAACAGGGAAAGTATCTATAATTTTAGTAAAGTAGGGGATCACTTCGTGATTGTGCTAAAGCAGCTAAACATCAGGACAAGTCGATGTAAATAACTGTAAGAAATTTTGTTTGTGGTAGCAACAATATACGCATTATAATTCTTGGTTGTCAATATTGTATACTTTGTTGTCTGAATTTGTATGAAATTTTTATTTGAGGTATGAGATCATATGGTGTATGCCCTGAGCTATTTTCTAGCCAAAGTGCTACTTCTTCCGTCTACTTGATATCTTCTTACTACAAAAATTATCTTTGTTGTGGTCTCAAAAGGACAATATTATCAAAACTATATAACATGGTGTATCTTTCTTTTTGAGTGGTACGATGCACATAATATTGATTGATTCTTTTTTGTAGTTAGCTAATTAGTTTAACTAGTCCTACCAAGTCAAATCACAGCTGTCTGGTCTTTTGCCTAGTTTTCTGTGTGCTGACATACTCGTGGAAAGTGTGCTAAATCTAGTTCAAATAGCTGACTTTTCCATCAATATTTTTCTTTCTTGGGATCTATGGTTAGATGTTACATGTTCGTTGTTCTTGATACTGGTTCGTCTATATATGTTTGGACAAGTTGATTATTTTGTACTATTACCTCCGCCAAGCACGTCCGAACCGCTATTTTACCTTGTGCTCAACTGAGTATTTAGCCTGGAATGGGTAGTCATTTTCCTCTCTACTTGGATGAGGATCTTTAAGTTTCTACTTTGCCCTATATTCTTGTGATTTTTTGTTTGGAAGTTTTGGCGTGCCACTTTATCTGGCAGTTAAAAAGCTTACTGAATTCATGGATTCTTAAAAACATCATTAACAGCTGCAAGTATATTTTGCCCAAAGACTTGTGACTATGTCTAATCTTCAATGCAATGTTTTCTGGATTGTCAGGATCTAGTTCTGCTTCAGAAACTCTTGTTTAGCGCAAACTAAAGATTTTGACGTGAAGGAAGTTGAGGTACTCTCCTGCTCCCTCCCTCCGGGAAATTTCTTATTTTGTGAAGACGAAAAGCCTTCTAAAAGTAGGAAGCCTTTTTGTAGATGGTAATAAATGGAAGAGTCGTATGTTGAACATACAGTTTGACCAAAGTCAACGACTTTAACATACGACTTTGGTCATATGTTAAACATACAATAAAAGACCAACCTATAAAGAAAGAAAAAAAAAATTATGCTTAATGTTTAGTGTTTGAGTTTAGGGCTTTTATGGTTTGGGGTTGGGATTTAGGATTTAGAGTTTTTAGAATTTAGGGTTTACGATTTTTAATTAATACACAACATTTGAATAAAATATGTAGAGATTTGTAATATTATGTAGTTGTTTTAATTATACTCCCTCCATCCCATTTTATATGTCACTTTTTCTATTTTTGTTTGTCCCAAATTATTTGTCACCCCTTAAAATAGCAAATTTTTAAAGGTTATTTTACCTATTTTACCCTTCATGCAAGTTCCAAAGATATGGCATTAAATTCATGTTTCAACATTAATTGCTCTCACAAGCCATTTTAAAATTTAAACTCCAAAATCAACTAACAATTTTTGTATCTTAATTAAAGGACAATTATGGAAAAAACATCTTACTAGAACTGGGTTAAATACTAATTTTTCTTAAATTACGTGCAAGTTTGACCATGTCAAATAAAATGGGACAGAGGGAGTAACAAAATATTTTTGCGGAAGAAGTTTGAAGTGCATATATGAAAGAATTAATAAATATTAAAAAATAATAATTATGTAAATGAACATTAGATACTAAAAATTATAATAAATTAAGGGTTACAAGTACATGAAACTCTAAAATGTAGACAATATTCTTTACATAACAAGAAAAAAAAAAATAGCCAATATTTATGTTCGTTGGACAATTTCTAGCATTATGACTGGTTATACGACATGTGGCACATTTTCTTGGAGCATCAAGACACTTTATATCTATCTCGTTTCATATCTTAGCAGTTCTTATTTTCTCCGATTTAGCAGGTGCCATCCTATTAGGAAAATTGTGAGGCTAAAATCAGCATCTTCTTAATAGTCCACGTGTCTAAGTCGATTAAAGTGATCGGAGTATATTTGTAGATATATTTGGTTTGTGTGCACTTTACCAACAAATGTAGTTGGATTGATTCTGCAATTAAAACATGCAGCCATGACGTGCAAACATAGGAATTGAAGTGTCGTCCATTTTCTACAAGTGCACGTTCTTTCTTTTAAGTTTACAATCTGTACATTTTTGCCTCTTTCATTAGGCCGAAGAACTGTTACAATATTGTATATTTGATGTTGATGGTCAAACTTCTGAACCATATGGCCCCGAGCAGTGTGTTCAATTTTGAGATAATTATCCCAAATTCTTTTGATAAGTGGAATCTTGCATGTCTTGCCATTTTGTTGTACTAGTTAAAAAGTTCAATTGTTTTATGAAAAGTAAAGTCCACACAAGACTTAATCTGCAAATAGCGGGCTTCTTTCAGGACTTTGTTCCAACTTTCTGTCATGTTGGTTGATAAAATATCTCAACGAAACCCGCCATCGTGAGAATAAGCCCACTGTTCAGGCTTGATATTCCTATTCATGAGCCAATTATAAGCTTCAAGTATTTAATTTGGCATATTTTGAATCTGTTTCATATACCAATCGAACTTTTGATGTTGTCTTGCGCTCCTAGCTAGCCAGCGTAGGTCTTTTAGCCTTTGATTTCTAAACTTTTTGTTAAAATTATTTCTTACATGGATAAGACAAAAGCGACGTACGTTATAAGGCGGCTTCCAAAATTCTGGATTGTTCATTGCATTAATGTACCATTCTGGCGATCTGATATGACGCAATATTGCACATCTCGACAAACATGAACCCTTAATTGGGTCATGAACAAACTCAACTATTACTCATTTCCTCATCGACAAGTGTATGTGCAAGTGGTAGTTGATGGTTGCAAACATCGTGGCCGACTGCGAGTAGGAGCTTACCTTTATAAACACCCCTTAGGAACGTGTTATCCACACATATAATAGGTTTACTATATCTAAACGCTTGGATTGAAGGTGCAAAAGCACAAAATACAAAGTCAAGGATTTTTTTTGACTAATGCTTCGTGGATGATGTCTCCACTTCACAATGTCTCTAGACAGAGTTACAGTACCAGGGTTTTGTGCTATCAGTTCCTTCAAAGATTTTGGCAACTCAACAATTGATGACGGCAAATCACTCAAACTATGCCAATAGCTTTTCGACGACCGTACCATACTTTTTTATATGAGATGTCCATAGCATTTTGTCCCTGATGTGTGCTTGAACTTCCTTCACAGGTTTGTACGGGTTCTTCTCGATAATGTGAATTATGCTTTCGACTACAATCTTATGGCTTAATTGGTTGTGATCATTGTTATTACTCGTGTCAATACAGGAGTGCATATCAACAATTTTAGGTATTTGCCACATTTAATGAGTATTTTTCAACAGTCTAAACTATCCAGTTGCAACGATTGCTAGTGCATGTAGTCTTGCACTTTGCTGTCCAAGTGTTGTGTTTGCTTTGGGTCACAATAAATTTTCTGTGTGTTTGATGGACCATAATTTAGTTTCTTTTTTATGATGTTTCTTACTCTCGAAAAGCACGCCCAAACACAACTCCATGTTTAAGAGAACTATTTGTCACACTACACATTCATGTGCTCGACAGAATTTCTATCAGTTGCATCGAACATATTGCCAATATCAGAATAGAAGGCATGTGCATGTAGAACATATGATGACACAACAATGTCATTGGCATAAGCTGGTCCCTGCGATGATGAAGGACGACCTTCAGTAGTTTTGGTTGTTGCCTCTATATACTCGTCAGAACCACCACTAGAATAACTGACATCAAATAGTGGTTTTTCGAACTCATCGTCCAAATCACATCTAGAGTCGCTATGAATTTGTAGTTTAGTGACATGATGGTTACTATGACCAATCTCAAAATTTGTTTGAGAACAACCAACACCAGTATTTTAAAGATCTTCTCTATAAAATTGTTGAGAAGATTGTGATGTAAATTGACTTACAAACAGTTGTGAAATGGTATCAGGAATATTCAAATTTAATTGCGAATTACCACCAGAAATAAATTGGGGTATTTGTTTAGCTTCAATATAGATCTCCGTTTAAAAATGCTCAGGCATTTCTTATTTTATGTCATACATTATTTGTAGATCATCATCTGCCAAATGCAGTCCAAACCATATACAATATTCATGACAATCAGACTGAAACATACGTAATGTCAAATCCAAAGTATATAAACTTGGATCTGACTCTATGTAGTGAAATAGTTTTGCTTGTAATTCGTCAAAGCTTATTCGCCGACGGATTGAGACAAATTTGTTTGCATGTTGCGGTTCGTAATTCTTACTGCTATGGGGTAGTTCACTATTTTCCCACCTTAATGAAAGTATAATCGAATTAGTATATCAAAAGATATTTTAATTGTATATATTGTTTTAACGAAATGCAATCTTTTTAAATGAAATGCATATTTATAGATTCGAAATTACTATCTATATATACAATATACAAAACGATATTCATGTATGCACCTTATAGAACGCAAATAATATATACGATTTAGAGAACGCAAATACTATATATATAAAATTTAGAATATAAATAATATATACGATATTGATTATACAACGGAAACAATATACACGACTTAGAAAATGCCAACAATAAATACACGACCTATAAAAGATTAGGTGTGGTTAGCCTACATCTGAATATGAGGAAATTAAATTAAATAATTTATTTCATTCATGATTAATCTCATAGTCACTCTCATACATGAAAAATACAAGGAAATCGATTCAAATAAATTTCATTCATCGTCAATTTCATAGACACTCTCATACATGGGGGATGCCCAAGCATCAAGGCTATTTCGGCCTATTCACCCCTTCCATGATATCTAGTTATTACATCATCATGATAAACCTCTACGTATACGAAACAAAATTTGTTCAAATTTTTCAATAGTATGTTGCTCTCATCGTTAATGCTTTTAACATGGGAAGGTTGAATTTTAACCTATCATCTCATCCATCCAACAATACAACGATGTCGTTTGTTATTTTTTCTAGTTTGCCATTAAGTTCTTGCTCCTCTACACGAAAATCACACTCCACCTGCATAAGTGTTGCATTCTAATTTGCCAAATACCTTTCTTGTGGATCTAAAGAGTATAAAACAGTATCAGCAAATGATAACAACGCCCAAGCACTTGGAATAGGTCACCTGACTTAAATTTTACAAGAAATTGATAAGTCATTTGAAATTTATGTATGGGAGATCAAATTGAGAAAAAAATGAATGTGAATACTCGGGCAACCTTTCCTGTGTATTATACTAAAAAGTTTACGTATGGATAATGCGACAATAAAGTCGATTTACAAGAATGCGACCTTTCATCGCAATTAGAAAAAAATAAAGTTGATATATCAACGTCGATGACGTCTAGGACGTTGTGGCGTTTTCTCATAAAGCAACAATGCTGATGCCTCGGAACGTGTAGTTGTAATGTCATGATAGGAGGTAATCTTTTTCATTCTGGTTTCCATGGAGCTTCTCGTCATCTTCCTGATGGTTCTCGTCATCTTGTTATAAAGATATAAATTACACATATCCCTGTATTGGAACTGTGAACCAAGCTATTATTGAGACGTCTCCTGTCCACCATGTGAATGAGACTGACTAGCTTCCTGAACACCATGATGACCATATGAATATGATGGCCTTGTTCTATGGCCACCATGTGAATAAGACGGACCAGTTCCATGATCACCATATGAATATGATGGCCTTGCTCCTTGGCTACCATGTGAATGTGATGGGCCTCCATGACCACCATGCGGAGGAGGCTCAATAAGGTTATGTCGTGGTTTTCGTCCTGCACGTGTAGGATGAATATTCTGTTGGTCCAATTGCATAGGCTGTGGATGCGGTTATTGAGATTGAAAATGCTCTATAGGAGGCTCCTCTATAGGTCCCATGACAACTCTGATCTGCTGATCCATATGGTGTAGTCCTTTAAAAGTTATGTTTCTCATGTTAATTATTAGGTCGATTTCTTGCTTACGAGTTTCAAGGTGTAGTTGCAGAGACATATACTCAAGGCAGATGATAATATTAATTGTAACAACAAAATAATCTGGGTTAATTTAGAAAAAATATTTTTACTACTATGTAGTCACCTATTCGCATATATGACTAACCAGATACTCAGACATCACTGATTTGTTTTGGTATCCATCAACTCCAGGTGCTACTACTGTAGTACAACAAATAATAGCAATGTCTGTGCCCGATACCATTGAAGATAATCTACCGTATGGACTAGAAGGCCTTCAATCGCCACGCCCTTTTCAATCGAAGTTGTGTGATTAGCCCATATAACAACGTATTGTTATGACGTTGGGCCCAATCATTATAGATATTACCAACACGTGTCTCTTTATGGAGATGGATATTTGTATCAATTAAATAAAGGATGTCATGTTGCAAATCGAATTACATCACCCTATGGGACATGTGAAACTCCACAATCTCCCAATATTTGAGAGGACATCGAGATCTCCATAAGTGTTGACCAGTAATATAGTAAGCAGGTAATGTTACCAATACCTCGTTCCTATATGGCATCCAAATAAACTGCAAAAAAATGCCAATGTAGAATATTTACACTTTTCAAAATAAGAGATATTAACGTCATAATTTTTGAAAATGTATTTTTTATAACCAATCTTATCATAATGGAGAGTTCCTAATTAATCTCTATTTACAACAATGGCACATCGTGAAATCCGTTCACAATTAAATGACATGCCAATATGCATCTCAGGGAAGTCCAAATGTTACAAACTAATCAGCATTACAATGCACTGGTCGCATAATGGGGAACCTTTCTCACGTCCATAACTAACACAAACAAATTATTAACGATAAAATAATCAAATATTATCATATTAATCAACGGTACATAAACTAAATAATAATTTTACCTGCAACAACAACGGGTCTGCAATGGAATAAGTGTCTCACAGATACCCCTTGCACAGCGTGCAATATAGTACAGCTGGAATTGCGTTACCCTAACTAAGCTGACCATCTTACTATAAATTTTGTATTATTAATAGCTAATGCAAGGAAATAATAAATTGATCTAGAAACAATAATATATTTCCACCAATCAATAATAAGATGTATATACATGCTCGTTGCTATGATTCCTCATCTCTCGCATCATTCGAAGCCATAATCCTTATAACATGCTCACATGTACTAGCTTTAGTTCAACAACCCTTAATATCCCCCTGCTATGGTGTAAAAGCTAACAATGCTTGGTAGACACCTGCCTATTCTGATTCAGTCTTTTTATCTGGGCCAAGAATGACACATCATCGTCTACTCAAAATCTAAACAAGACCTCTACATCCTATAACGTAACAGTAACCTCACAAACTAAAAAATGGAATGTATGTCTCTTGTTTCCACCTCTCAACAAGTGTTGTAATCAAACCATGATAGTACAAAATACTACCTATGTAGTATAACTCCTCGAATCCAGCTAATTTAATGTAGTGCAAGACACCCTCATGCTATGTATGATATTACAAGCAATCGCCTTCATACCATCTAATCCTCAATGCTTCCATCATTGGCTCACCTGGCAATATGCCTAAAGACCTGTGGTTGGTACTGAAGACATAACAACTTATCATATCGTGTTCTAGCATATGCATCAAGATAATCGACAAAAGCTTCCATATCTCCAAACTGAGGAAGAAGATAACACTAAGCAACACAAACAAAAAACTGAATTGTCAAAATCAATAATTAAAATCACATTCACGCATCTATGGCCAACTATCTTATTCATCAATTTTATCAATTTATAAATACGATCAACCCAAGACCAGTGTCATTCACAACAAGTTGTTTTACATATAAAAATGTGGTTGTTAGGAACAAGATGATTATCGTGACTATCGTGATCTAACACAAAAGAATATTATTGCGGTGTTCGGAGAGAATGGATTTTTTGCCGTCAAGAGTTTAATCACCTAAGAGAGACTTTTCAGAGTTTTGGTATTCTTGTACCAAAACGCTACAACCTCTTATTGAATAGAAGAAATCAGCAACAATACGAGGCAGTTGTTCGACTCATACGAAAAGAAAACAACTGCATGCTTAATCAATCATTTGTCGATATCATTCTATATAGTTGGTTTAAGACCATATGACTGTAATCAACCACTAGTTGATCAACTCTGAAATTTCAATATTACTAACTAATCCTTATTATGCATCAGACGATAATATATCAGATGAAGATATGTAAAACTATAAGTCACATTTACAGTTTCATGTATTTTTATCAATTTTAGTGTGTTCCAATTATCAATGCTTAGTTTTCATTTAGAGGACTAGTATCTATTTATAACATTTAACATTTGTTTGAATGTAATGCTCGATTATTGCTCCCTAAAAGTTTCAATTTTTTTTTTTTATTTTAAGTTATATTTTTGGATGAACAATTTATGATCATTTTATGAATATCCCAAAATGTTAAAATTATTTTATTATATATAAAGTATTTTTTTTTATCAATTTATGACTTTTAAACATTTTTAGTCAACCCTTTATTTTTTATGTATATATTTAATTATATGGATATATATATCGATTTTAAATTTTCGGCATAATGATGATGTAAATTACAAAAAAAAAAAAAAAATATGTGAGTTTTATAAATATTTTTAATTTTTCTACGCTATCGAATAAAAGTTATAAAATTTTTGTATTTTTACCTTTTAACATCATTATGTTGAATTAGGATTTTATGTTTTAACATTAACAAACTTATTAAGCATATAATTTATTTAAATGGTTATAAGTTAATTATTTATACAAATCATTTTATACATTTTCAGTATTACCTACAAACTTATCAATATAAATAATTAAGCGATTATAATTTTCAATAACTTTTCCTCTGTTTTATTTTTAAATAGTTTTTCTTTTAATTACCACCCACATTTACTATGTCTTCCCCATTAGTAATAATTAAACATTCACATATAATAATTAAATTATTCATTAAATTTCAATTACTTAGAATGTAATAGCTACAAATGCTATCCACAATATAAAACTTAAAACATATTATACTAATATATTAGTTAACAAATTATGTAACAATTAACTAACATTAAGGTAATATACAAAAACAATATAATTACAATTATAATTATATTTGAATAATAACAACGTTTTATTACCAAAGAAATATATGTAACATATTCATCTAAACAAATGTCTTAAACTATTTTATTATTTAACAAATTATACAAAAATAAATCAAGACATTGCATTAAATTTTATACACAAAAAAATAAATTTATTTTTATACACAAAAATAAATTTTATACCATTGTAAATTTAAAAATTACAATGGTATAAAGAAAGTACCTTAGGGAAATACAGTTGCAATTCTTCCTTCTTCAACTAGGGACCTATTTGATAAATAATAAAAAAAATTAGAGGGGAATCAAAAGAGAGAGTTGGGATATGAGGAGAGAAAGATAAGAGGAGGGGTAGATGGGGAAAGAACATATGGGAGATTTTTATAGGAGTTTGGTCATATGTTTCATATACAACCAAAGTCGTATATGCAACATATGACTTTCTGGTCGTATGTTGCATATACGACTTTATATATATAGTATATATATATATATATATATATATATATATATATATATGAACATATATTTATTTGTTAGGTATTTATATCTTGCGTATTGGTCCAAGGAAGATTTATGAAGTGTTCAGTGAGGAACCCATTAATTCTAGATGATTTCCAAAGGTTATATATACATATATATATATATATATGAATGAAACATACGAGCAAAATAAAAATATCTTTCCCCAATTACTTCTCAAAATGAGAAGCCATTTTCAATTTCTTCATACAATAAAAAATTACTCTTCTCCTCCTCCCATTTTTTTCTCCTTTCTTTGTAGCTCCTTCTATTTTCGTTCACATTTGTGGTGTACATGATTGAACGCCTTTCGTTATTGGATGTAAATCCAACAAATATAAGTTAATTAATTCAAACCCACTAATAATAAAGGCAAAAGAATTTATAACGACTGCAATAATAAGAATAAATAGAGCAATAGTGGTGATGCATAGCAGAAGGAATAGGCAAAAAAATAATCAACTTTATTTTTCTTGAATCTGATATATGCACACGCAGCACTAAGACAATATTTATAGGGAGTAATAGGGCACAAGTCAACACATTAGTTTTTTTTATGTACTTGGCCCACTCAACATCACAGCCAAGACTAACCCAAATAAATGGACCTATTCTATTAAATAATATTTGGTTTAATTCTTACATTGTCTCCCTTAAACCAAAGTCTTCAATTTTGAACGTGCTTAACATTTTCTTCAACTTGACAAATGACTCTAATTTCATTGGTTTTGTAAATATGTCAGCTATTTGATTTTCAGTTTTGTAATAATCAATAGTTATCTCCTTATCTGGAACCAGCTCACGAATGAAGTGGAACTTGATGTCAATGTGTTTCTGTGCCCATGAAAAACTGAATTCTTTGTCAATTCAATAGAAAACTTAACAAAATATTTTGGTAGGATCTTCTTACTTGTATTGTAGAAATTCAAGCATTTTTCTCAACCAAAGTGCTTGAGTAGCACTACGTGCTGTTGCTATATATTCCACTTCAACTGTAGACAAAGCCACCACTTGTTGCTTCTTTGAAAATCACGAAAATACACCATTACCCAAATAAAATGCATATCTTGAAGTACTAATTCTTTGAATCATGTCACCAATCCAATCATTCTTTGTATATCCACCAAGGCTAGAATCATCAGTATAAGAATAAAAAAAAATGCCATCAGAAGGCGTGTCTTGGATGTATCTTAAAATCCTTTTAGCTGCCAAAAAATGAGATTGGTATGGAGATTCCATAAATCTATTAATCAATCCAACTTCAAAAGTAATGTCAGGTCTTGTAGAAGTCAAGTACTTGAGATTTCTAATCAATCTTCTAAAATAAGTAACATCAACAAATCCACCAGTACCATCTTTTGTCAATTTCAATTTTTCTTCAACCAGGGTTATCATTGGTTTGACAGTATCCATATTAAATCTTTTTAAAATATTATCAGCATATTTTTTCTAGGAAATAAAAATACTGCCATCTGAATACATTTCGCAAACTTCAATACCAATAAAATAAGACATTAACCCCAAATCTGTTATCTCAAAATGGCAAATCATAGCCTTATTGAATTCAGAAATTTCTTTGGGATTATTGCCTGTAAAAATCAAATCATCCACATATAAGCATACAATGAGAATATCTCCATTTGGATTGAATTTGATGTATAAAGTAAACTCATATGGGTATCTTTGGAATTCACGATTAACAAAATTTGATGTGTAAGAGTATACCAAGCCTTAAGAGCTCGTTTCAACCCATATAATACTTTTTTCAATCTGTAAACTTTGCTTTCTTGACCCTTTTTTGTATAATATGCAGGCTGTTTAACATAAATATCTTCTTCAAGAACACCATTCAAAAATGCAGATTTCACATCCATTTGATAAAATTTTCAACAACTTTTAGCAGTAAGTGAAACAATCATCCTAACAGTGTCAAGTCTGGCAACCAGGTATCATCAAAAGTCACAGAACTAAAGGTAAATCACCACAGTTTAGAGAAAGATGCCACAAACAACTACGGTTCACATTTACCTTAGTAATTAGTCTCAATTTATCATCAGCAATAGTACCAACACCCTATTTAAATCTCAAATCATATCCCTTTTTAGACAATTGCCCCAAACTCAACAAATTATTATACAAACTTTGTACATAAAACATATCAGATATAAAATTGGAAAAACCCATATTTCAGACTAATACCAATTTTTTCATTTATTAAAACAGACATTTTCTCATTATTTCTAACTTCACATAAAATTTAAAAGATTCATTCAAATTAGAAAATAACTCATTTTTTCCATACATATGATTGCTATAGTCAGAATCAATAAACTATTCGTTCTTTTCATTTTTTGTAGACCTACAAGAGGAACATCTGGATGCATTTCTCCATCACCATTTTTATTACGCCAATATTCATTTTGCTAATGTTCAATTTTACCACAACAATGATATGTAATTTTGGATCTATCAACTCTCTAAAAATTATTATAATCGACTGATTATTCTTTCGGTCCCTCTTAAAATTACTATTATTATTTCTTTGTTAGTAATTAAAATTACCTCTACCACGACCTTGAAAATTACCTCTGCCACCATGTCCTCTAACTCTAAAAATTTGACCTTTTTGATTTGTTGCAGCCACGTTCATCTTCTCCTTCTTTTGTTTAGGTTGATCCACCTTGACTTGCTGCGCCCCCTCAACTTTATCAGCTATCTATTGATTTAGGGGCATCTCACCAATTTACCCTCTAGTTCATTAAGTTTCAAAGTATTCAGATCCTTAGTCGCTTCAAGAACCATCTTTTTTATGTAAAATTTTGTATTTAATGACCATAAGATTTTTTGGTAATTTTAACTTTTTTGAGAACCTCACCATTGGTTCTCATATCATTGGCAACATCATTAGTTTAGCTAATAAAATCTTTAATTGGCTCAGTTGGTTTCATTTGGGCCAACTCATTTTGTTTCCTGTATTCTTGCAATTTGATATTAGTCGAGGCCTGCATTGCAGTTTTTGTATTCATAAATTTGTTGAATATATGCTGGAGCTTGGTATTGAGTTAGTGGCTTACTTTGCAATCCAACTGTCTTTTTTTCTCTAACTCTTTAAATGTTTCGGCTGTCAATTCGGTACTTTCTTGAGGTTGTTTAAATCCCTGAGGCCAAACTCTAATACAAAAAAAGAAATTTCACATTTGACTTTGTATGGCCTCAAAAATTTTTTACCATCAAAGACAAAAATAAGATAATCTTGTAAGATATACGACCATCCATGAAATTTTTTTATTTATTTATCTTCAAGATCTCACAAAGCTCTAATACCAATCAAACCCACAAATAATCATAAAGGCAAAGGAATTAATAATGACTGCAACAATGAGAACAAACAGAGCACGGGGGGTGTTGCATAGAAGAAGGAATAGGCAACAAAATAATCAACTTTATTTTTCTTGAATCTGACATCCACACACGCATCACTAAGAGAATATTTATAGGGAGTAATAGTGCATCTATTAGATAAGTCGCCACATTAGTTTTTTTTTTATGGACTTGGCACACTCAACACACACGGCCAAGACTAAGCCAAATAAATGGGCCAATCTATCAATAAATGGGCCTATCTATTAAATAATATTTAGTTTAATTCTTACATTCATTAATTTTATCTGATCCATATACATTAATTATTCATCGCAAGTTGACTTGGTACATCACTCTCGCCGGGAGTGGGAAAGATTAATGGCTCTATTTGGACTATCACTATTTAGGATATTATTTTCAATGAATACTGTAGTAACTATTTGAGATATAATTATATGAGATAAAAAGTGGTTGAAAAATATGTTTAAGGAATGATATCTAAATATTATTTAAAAAATAAGGGAAAAAAATAGCAATCTAAATGGAGAAAAGCAAAATGGGTTTTGTCTTTCAGAGAAAAGCAAGTTAAAGGTACATTTGGTTCTGTTTATGCAGTTATGGGGTTTTGTATATGCTTCAAAGTATGAAGAGATGGTCTCATATTACTGAGAACAGAGGCACCAAGAATTTGTCACTGTTAGAACACATTATATTGCTGAAGCAAGTTGGGTTGCAATTTGAGTGTTAATCCCGAAGTCCAGGTCTTGTATTGATTCACACACTTGTACTGGAAGATTATTGTACATAGCTTGGAAGAAGACGCATTAAGGTTGTATTAGTTTTGATTGAAAATATTTTTTTGAGAAAAATATTTTCTTTGAAAAATATTTTACATGAAAAAATTCATTTTTCATACAATTTTTCGGTGTTCAGTTAACAAAATAAAAATATTTTGAAATAAAAAATTTTAATGGTTTTATCTTTAATTTTATGAATATAAATTTAAAAAACTTATAATAATGGTAATAAATACCTTGCAAGTAATTGTAATTAATAAAAGATTGATTTTGTTCAAAATTAAATAATAGTATAATATAGTAGTAAAATATGCATAATGATAGTTATATTAGTGTGAGACCCATGATTGAGAGAAAAACGAATGAAAAAAATTGAAAACGAAAATAAATTTAACAAATGAAATTCTAAAAATAAGTATTTGAAATTTAATTTCACTCTTAAATTATCCAAAAAATAACTTACGCTCAAAAATTTCATAAGTTATTTTCAACCAGAAGAAAGAAAATTGGAAAATATTTTATGCCGAAAAATATTTTCCAATGTTTGGTACCAAAAAAATTTCTAAAAAATATTTTCAATCCAAATGAACACACCCTAAGTCCACTATTTTCGTTAGCATAGTGTAGAGCCAATTTTTAGGATAAGTGGATGTTTGCTGCTTCTTGTTTTGTAAAGCATGTAAAGCTATTTGTCGATGTTTCTTTGGCTCTTTCGGGTTGAAATAACCAATAAAATTATTTGTGAAAATTCTACAAATGGTCTCTCAAATATTAAGAAAATATTTTGTTCGTCCCTCAAATATTAAATGATGAGTTTTAGTCCTAAACAAAATCTAAAAGCATGTAATTTGGTCCCTTATTATAATTCCGGTGGGAGAGATGTGTATTTTGGCCAGAAAAGACCATTGGAATTGTGCTTAGGGACTAAAAATACACATTTAGATTTTTGAGAGACTAAAACTCATCATTATATATTTAAAGACTAAAATAACATTTTCTGAATGTTCGAGGGATTGTTTGTATGATTTTTCCTTCCAATAAAACCAGTACAACCAATAGAAAAAACATTGAACTACCTTAACTCTGTAGTAATTAACTGCTAAAACGATCAGTGCCGGTCATCTTAGCCATTTCCTGTCACCATTAGACATCATTTCTAGTAGCAAAAAAGGATGATAATAACACTGAAACTCAAATTTTTGCAAGCAATTCGATTACAAAATTAAAATTGATCAAATACTTGCATAAGTCCATCAATCACTTGTAAGTTTCGTCTTTTAATCTCACTCAAATCATCCCAAAAGCCTAAGTACGTTTACAGCAAAATAATTCTCAAACGAGACAAACATAAATTTGGAATCAATTTCTCAAGAAACATCCCCCAATCATTACAAACAAATCTAAAATTGTCTAGTGTGTGAACTCAATAAACCAGTTCATGTCTGTCCAATTTACACAAATTCAATTCCAAAATTTCTAATTGTTTTGACAAAGGAAAATTTGGTAATATTTTTGGCAGCAGTATGAGTGTCGATAGCACGAAGATGACGAGCTTCGGTGATTGTTGGCTTTGAATTCTTTTTACGTGCATGTATTCTATGTTAAGAATAGAAGAAATGAAATAGCAAGAATGGAGTAGAAACAAGTGTTTTTCTTTTGTAATTTAGGAATATCAAAACTTGTAGAATTCGAGGTGTGTATCACTTTCCTTAAGGTTTTGATTGCCCCCACTATACTCAATAGTTTGCTTTTGGGTGAATAGAAATCTACCTCTAGGATACAACAAATTCTTGAATATTTTTAATAGCAAAATTTAAAAATCTTCCCAAGAACAGTGTATAAGAAACGACAGATTTTTAATTTTTAATGTTGTTTTGAATTGGTGGATATAACTGATATCTCTTTTATAGAGATGGAAGGTTAGAGGAATCCATTGGAATACACTTTTTCAATCCATGGAACACCTCTCTTGAACCAAAAGTTGCAACTCTCTCCATTTTACCCGTTTTTAATTTTCAAACGGTCATCTACAATACCGCTACAGTGCCGCACGCACATGCGCTCACTGTAGAAGCGCATGTGCGCTAAACATTTCTGCCTACTGCCTTCAGCGCACATGCGCTGCTACAGTAGGGCGCATGTGAGCTGAATTTTTTTTTTTTTTAATTGCAACACATACCTACCAATTCTATTTATATCACAAACTACAAATTAACATTCCCCCCACTTAGTTTGTAATATAAATACAACTCACTATCTCTTTTAACATCATGCATAAAGAAAAGTGACTATTGTCTTAAACTTTTCTATAGTATAAATAATTCACTAGACCTAATCAAATCAAGGTGGCATTTGTTGCTTAAACCATGATTTAAATTAGACTAGAATTATCACACACATGAACTTGTTTTAACCTTATACATATGTTCATAAAATAGCTTTAGCACTGTTACCGACCATGTGCTCTATCCTATTTCATGATCATGTACAAAAGAGAACCCAAAACTTTTGTTAGAAGCGGCACCACTTCTTATGATCATATAGGTGAAATCTTCTCAAGCTTTTAAGGTTAAAAGCACAGCAAGATAGTTTGATTAAGAATATAAATATTTATATATTCGCCCTTCCCACTTAAGGGTTTCCATTTACACTAACAACATGGAATGGTATACACATAATTTTAGTGCTCACAACTACTTATTATCAACTTGTTTTTACCCTTTAAACCTTTTAATCTAGTGGTAGTACTAGAATAAAGGTTGGGTTACCATTGCTAGTAGTTTTAGACAAAGGGTTTCAATCCCATTCCTAATGACGTCGATCTCACCAAATCTCTCGCAAGAGGTTTAGTCAACGGATCCGCTAAATTATTGTATGTTCTTACATACACCACTGATACAATGCCATCATTTAATTACAATTGTCTAATATAAGTATGCCTTAGACTTATATGTCTAGATTTACCATTGCATATTTTATTCAATGCTCTAGACATTGTGACTTCACTATCACAATTCAAAGCAATGGCTGGCATTGGTTGAGGCCACAACTAGATGTCTAATAACAAGTCTCTCAACCATTCCACTTCTTTACCAACTGAGGCCAAGGCTAGGAATTCAGCTTCCATCGTGGAATGAACAATTACGGTTTGTTTCTTTGAAGCCCATGAAATTGCTCCTCCACCTAACATAAAAATCCACCCGCTTGTAGAGGTTTTATCACTAATACTAGTAAACCAACTAGCATCAGAATATCCTTCAAGCACAGCTGGAAAACTATCGTAGAAAAGTCCTAATTCTTTAGTTCTTTTAAGATAACCAAGGACTCTCCCAATTGCTATCCACTGATCATTTTCAGGATTTTTAGTATATCGAGACAATCTACACACGGCAAAAGAAATATCTGGTCTTGTGCAACTGTATACATTGCATACATTAGACTCCCTATTATACTTGCATACTCAAGTTGAGCAATAGGATTGCTAGTATTCTCACTTAATTTAAAGTTTGGGTCAAAAGGAGTATTCACTTCTTTCACATTTAAATGTTGATACTTATTCAAACTTTTCTCAACATAATGTGTTTGACATAAAGCATAATCCCCACTATGCCTTTTAACTTTAATCCCTAAGACAATATCTACTTCATCCAAATCCTTCATTTTCAATTGAGAAGATAGATACTTCTTAGTTTCAAGTACACCTTTATAAGAAGTACTAACAATTAGCATATCGTCTACATATAGACACATAATCACACCATATTCTTTAATGAATTTAGAATAAATGCACTTATTAGCATTATTATATCTAAATCCATTAGAGAGTAAAGCTGATTCAAACTTTCCATGCCATTGTTTGGGTGCTTGTTTTAAATCGTATAGAGATTTAATTAGTTTACAAACTTTATGTTCATTTCCTGGCAAATGTAAAACCTTTTGGTTGTTCCATATACACTTCTTCATCTAAGTCACCATTTAAAAAGGCTGTTTTAACATCCATTTGATGTACACACAAGTTATAAATGGAAGCTAATGACATTAGTACCCTAATGGATGTAATCCTTGCAACAGGTGCATAAGTGTCAAAATAATCAATTCCTTCCTTTTGTCTAAAACCCTTAGCTACAAGTCTCGCTTTATATGTCAATATGGATCCATTAGGGGCATATTTTCTCTTAAACACCCATTTACAACCAATAGGTTTAGAACTAGGAGGCAAATCCACTAGAACCCAAGTATTATTTGATAATATTGAGTACATCTCATCATTTACAGCCTCTCCCCAAAATGTTGCATCCCTTGATGACATAGCTTCACCAAACGATTTAGGATCATCTTCTACATTTAATAAGATTGAAATCTTATTAAACAAGTGATCTCTATTGCCTTCAACTAAGAAAATAATAGCTTGTGAATATATGAAATCAGCTTTAAGACAAATGTTTTTCTTTCCTTTGTCTTTGACTTCTTCTAAGTTCAAAAGGAGTATCAATTTCCTTCATTTTATTACTAGAAGAGGAATCAACAATTGGAATCGGTTCTTGTACTTTAATTGGATCCAAATCAACATTTAAATTTTTATGATATTTATTCTCAAAAAATTCAACATCCCTTGATTCAATAATAACATTAGAATCAATGTCAAGTAGTCTATAGGTTTTAGAATTTTCAGCATAGCCAACAAACACACTTTTAAGTACTCTCGATCCCAACTTTACTCTTTTAATATCCAAGACTCTATTATTTTGACACTTATGCACCTTTTGCAAGAATTACATCCATTAGGGTACTAATGTCATTAGCTTTAATTGGAATCAACATTTGGAATCGGTTCTTGTACTTTAATTGGATCCAAATCAACATTTAAATTTTTAAGAAATTTATTCTCAAAAAATTCAACATCCCATGATTCAATAATAACATTAGAATCAATGTGCAAGTAGTCTATAGGTTTTAGAATTTTCAGCATAGCCAACAAACACACTTTTAAGTGCTCTCGGTCCCAACTTTACTCTTTTAATATCTGGGACTCTATAATAGCCTATACATCCCCAAACTTTAAGATAAGTTAAGTTTGGTATTCTCCCTTTCCATATTTCATATGGTGACACTTTAGTCTTGAGAGACGGAATTCGATTATGTAAATGACAAGCAGCCAACAAAGCTTCTCCTCACAAATTTCTTGGCAAA
Organism: Cinchona pubescens; assembly: GCA_025175665.1. Classification (NCBI taxonomy): domain Eukaryota; kingdom Viridiplantae; phylum Streptophyta; class Magnoliopsida; order Gentianales; family Rubiaceae; genus Cinchona; species Cinchona pubescens. The sequence continues at coordinate 4,040,195 of JANKKI010000024.1, read as the reverse complement.
CCAGAACTTAAAATCATGGTGTTAGCCATATTCACTAAAGTTTTATTCTTTCTTTCAGCCAAACCATTTTGTTGTAGAGTGTATGGAGCACTTGTTTGGTGTATAATACCATTTTGTTCACAAAATATTGAGAATTCGGTAGAAAAATATTCACCACCTCTATCACTCCTCAACATTTTGATTTTCTTATCCAATTGATTTTCTACAAGAGATTTATAAGATTTAAACATATCAAATGCTTCATCCTTTACGCTTTCACTAAATAAACATGCACATATCTTGAACAATCATCAATGAAAGTGATGAAATATCTATTACCACCTCTTGTTAGAAAACCATTTAATTCACAAACATCCGAATGCACAAGTTCTAATAATTGTGTATTTCTTTCAACTTTTGGAAAGGGCAACTTAGTTATTTTTGCTTGAACGCATATTTCACATTTCTTCTCAAAATTATCTTTGATAGATATTAACCCATGTTTAGACATAAAATGAAGTATTTTATAATTAACATGTCCTAATCTACCATGCCATAAAGAATAAGAAGAATCCACAATATAAACAAAAATATTGTCTTTATTGATACTAAGTTTAAACATGCCATCACAAGAGTAGCGCTTTCCTACAAATACACCATTCTTGGACAAGATAACTTTGTTTGATTCTAATACAACTTTCAGCCCTTTCTTATTCAACACATCGGCTGATACAAGATTTTTCCTAATTTTCGGAACATGAAGTACATTCATTATCAGACACAAGCTTTTTCCCGGAAGTGAATTGCAACTCCACACTTCCCTTGCCATGAACTTTGGCTGAAGCATGATTTCCCATAAGCACTTCATAGCCATCAGGAATATCTTCATAAGTCTTGAATTGAGACTTATCATTGCAAATGTGCACGGTAGCATATTTATATTCCAAGGTAGCCCAAATTTCCTTTGGAGATTTGACCGCTGTGAAAAGATCATAGAAACGTCTGACAGCGTATTGAGAATGTGACCTCTACACACAATCTCATCCTCCTTTATTTTCTCCCGTTGTGCCTTGAGTTCCTCTGAATCTCCAATAGTTGGTACAGGAATTTCAGGCAATGCAGGGTCAAAAACATAAGCAACTTTTAGTGCAGTGAGGAAAAACATAATCTTGTCTTTCCACCGGTTGAAATTTGTTCCGGTTCCATCAAAACGATCAAATTTTACGAAATCTTGATTCATTACTTTAAAGGCAGACTCACCACTTGTTTCCATGATTACTCACAATGATCAAAACCTTAAGATTGTTAAGAATAGAAGAAATGAAATGGCAAGAATGGAGTAGAAACAAGTGTTTTCCTTTTGTAATTTGGGAATATCAAAACCTATAGAATTCGAGGCTTGTATATTACTTTCTTTAAGGTTTTGATTGCCCCCACTGTACTCAATAGTTTTCTTTTGGGTGAATAGCAATCTACCTCTAGGATACAACAAATTCTTCAAATTTTTTAATAGCAAAATTTAGAAATATTCCCAAGAACAATGTATAAGAAAAGACAGATTCTTAATTTTAATGTTGTTTTGAATTGGTGGCTATAATTATCTTTTATAGAGATGGAAGGTAAGAGGAATCCATTGGAATACAGCTTTTCAATCCATGGAACACCTCTCTTGAACCAAAAGTTGCGACTCTCTCCATTTTACCTGTTTTCAATTTTCAAACGGTCATCTACAATATCGCTACAGTTCAGATACAGTGACGCGCTCATGCGCGCACTATAGCAGCGCATGCCTTGTGCGCTGAACATTTGGTAATATTAGTGATGCATGCCAATTTGGTAAACAAGTCAAAGTTTCTTTTAAACCAAAGAATTTTGTGTCTACTCATAAACCTTTAGAATTGTTGCATTTAGACTTATTTGGACCTACTCAATATGCTAGTCTTAGTGGTTGCAAATATGCTTTTGTTATTGTAGATGACTATTCTAGGTATACTTGGGTATTATTTCTTGTTCACAAAAATGAGGCGTTTAAAAATTTGTAAAATTGTTTTCCAAAATTCAAAATTTATTACATTTAAAAATCATTCGTTTAAGAAGTGACAATGGTGCCGAATTTAAATTTGGAGGTTTTCCCGACTTTTGTGATCACAACGGTATTTCTCATGAATTTTCGGTTGTTAGAGTCCCTAAACAAAATGGTGTTGTCGAAAGGAAAAATAGGACTCTTCAAGAAACTGCTAGACCTATGATTAGCGAATGCGACTTACCTCAATACTTTTGGGCTGAAGCGGTTAAATTTTTTACACGGCTTTTTATGTCATGAACCGAGTTTTATTGAGATCCTTTTTAAACAAAACACCTTATGAACATCTTATTTGTATAAGAGATGTGTATAAGAGACAGGTTAAAGTTTTTGGTTGCAAATGTTTTATTTTAAAAATCAAAGAAAACCTTGGAAAATTTGGCAAAAAATCAGATGAAGGAATTTTTCTAGGATATTCTAGTGACAAGAAAGCATACCGAGTTTACAATAGAAGAACACTCTTGATTGAAGAAGTTGTGCATGTTAAATTTGATGGAACTAATGATGTTATTTCAAAGAATTTATGTGAAGATGAAGATGTAGGTATTCTAAAGGAGCTCGAAAAGCTTGTTATTCATGAAGATCATCAAGAGATCACATCAAGCAATGATGTCAACAACCATCAAATAGATGATGAAAAGAATGAGGATACTCCAATTGATCTTCCGAGAGCTTGGAGATTCGTCTCTAGTCACCCTCAAAATTTAATCATAGGTGATCTATCCTTACAGATGGGGTAACTACGCGCTCTCATAAACCTTTGAATAGTAATTGTGCATTACTTTCTCACATTGAACCTAAACATATAGATGTTGCTTTGAGTGATGAATTTTGGGTTAATGCCATGCAAGATGAACTTAGTCAATTTGAGAAAAATAATGTATGGACCTTGGTTGAAAGACCATATTCTCATCCCGTTATTGGAACTAAATGGGTCTTTAGAAACAAATTAAATGACCAAGGTGAAATCATAAGGAACAAAGCTAGACTTGTTGCTAAAGATTATGCTTAAGAAGAAGGTATTGACTTTGATGAAACCTTTGCTCCCGTGGCTAGATTAGAATCCATTTGCATGTTTCTCGCAGTTGCATGTTTCAATAATTTCAAATTATTTCAAATGGATGTTAAAAGTGCATTTTTAAATGGTTTTATTGATCAAGAAGTTTTCGTTGAACAACCTCCCGGCTTTGAAAATAAAAATCTTCCAAATTATGTTTTCAAACTCTCCAAAGGTCTTTATATGGTTTGAAACAAGCTCCAAGAGCTTGGTATGAAAGATTAAGTGGTTTCTTGATAGAAAATGGATTCAAAAGAGGTGTAGTTGACACCACTCTTTGTTATAAGAGACAGAGTTAAATGGTTTATTACATCTTGATGTGTATAAGAGACAGCCTCTATAGCAACTAATGAAAATTTGTGCAAGGACTTTTCACATTTGATGCAAAAAGAGTTTGAGATGAGTATGATGGGCAAGCTGCAATTTTTCCTCGGACTTCAAGTTCATCAAACTAAGGAAGGAACGTTTATTATGCAAATCAAGTACACAAAGGAGCTACTCAAATGATTTGGAATGGAAGATTGCAAACAAGTTGGTACGCCAATGTGCACTTCAACCAAACTTGATAAAGACGAAGAAGGTAATAGTGTTAATGAAAAACACTATAGAGGTATGATCGGAAGTCTACTTTACTTAACAGCCAGTAGACCAGATATCATGTTTGCTATTTGTTTATGTGCTAGATTTCAATCTTGCCCTAAAGAATCACATTTGATAGCTGGGTACAATGAATTTTGGTCTGTGGTATCCAAAGTCCTCTACATTTGATTTAATTAGTTATTCCGATGCTGACTTTGCTGGGTGTAAAATTGATAGAAAAAGTACCAGTGGTATATGTCATTTTCTGGAAAATTGTCTTGTGTCTTGGTTTAGCAAAAAACAAAATTCTATTTCTCTTTCTACAGCTGCAGCCGAATACATTGCTGCTGGAAATTGTTGTGCTCAACTTCTTTGGATGAAACATACTCTGAAAGATTTTGGCGTCTTTTTTGATTGTGTTCCTATAAAGTGTGACAACACTAGTGCAATTAATCTCACAAAAAATCATGTTATGCACTCTAGAACCAAACATATTGATGTTAAGCATCATTTCATTAGAGATCTTGTTTGTAAAAAGGAAATTCGTGTTGATTTTGTGCCTACTTTAGATCAACTGGCTGATATTTTTACAAAACCCTTAGCTCTAGAGTATCTGGCTTTGAAACTCTCAGAAAATGTTTGAGAATTTTACAGATCAACTTGGCATAGATTCTTGGTTCGGATGCACTCATTCGTCAGAACGACTCTACCTTTCGGACGCTATGTTTCATCCGAAAATCGCCTATCTTCCTCGGACGCTCATAATCATCCGAACGATATTCATTTTCTTCACTAAACTCTCTGAAATTCTTCCGGAAGCGTACCATCGTCCGAAAGAACGTCGAACGCACTGGATCTTCTATCGGCCGTCCGTTCATCAGCGTTCGAACGCTTCATCAGACTCACACCAAACGTTCGGCCGTCCGAACGGTCTCCCTGTTCTATTAAAATCGTCCATCTTCCTCATTTCGGACTCGCCCAAACCCCCGAAACCCCAAGTATCCACAAATCCAATCCTACCAAAATTCATCGATGCCAAGGCATCTGAACGGTATATATCCCTTTTAAGTAAATCTGTAATCGTTCAACGTCTTGCATCTCAAAGTCTGTTTGATGAGTATAATGCTTCCCATTGTCAAATCCTGTTTTGAAAAACAAAATTGGGGTCACTTGGGGTTGCATAAAGACTTACCTGTATAAGATACACAGATGGATGTGTATCTCATGCCAATCTTCAAATGTTGCCTACAATCGTCACGGCTTATGCACCATGTCATCTTATACACATCTAGATGTGTATAAGAGTGGGGCCTAAGAGGGGGGATTTTTGAATGTGAAGTTCAAAGGTTTATGATTTTTCTCTTTCTTTAGATGTGCTTCTTTAGATAACTAAGACTACTGTTCTGAAGGAATTTGACATCGATGAAGTTAGGGCCACTTTTAACATTAATTTTAAACAGGCCTCGGAAGCCAAAACCATATTACTCACTCCTGAACTCTATATTCTATATACTCTTGTCACAAATTTGTTATTGCCAACTGACGGGTATCGCACTGAGCCCGGTAAAATGTAGCTAACCTTGTTTTTTTGTGTTTTCAAGGGCATTCCTCTTGATTTTGGGTATCTCTTTTGTTCCCTATGGGAGCTTGAACTGCTTTCTTACTGATACCCGAAGAAACATTCCCTTCGGAAAATTCCTCACCAAAATTTTTGATTTCTTCGAGGTTCCTTTCAGCGGAAACAAACAATTTCCTCCTTATTTTAATAAATCTTATATTGAAAGAAAAGGCCTCCGATTTTTCAACGATCAATGGTTAACTAAGGCATCCTTTGATTTGGCACATTCACAATCCCATGCCTCCACCTCTGATTTCACTATTCCCCATTCTCCTCCTCTTCAACCACATCCATGACTCCATGATTCTCATCATCTACCTCTGAACTGTCACTTTCTCGTATCTGTAGCCTTCTCACCTTCTTGAGCACTCAAGTCAGTTCCTTTCAACGTCGCACTAATCGAAAGTTAAAATGACTTGAAACTCGTCAGATAATTATCCAAGATGCACTTAGCCTTGGCATGTCTGCTTCAGCTCAGGTTCAATTTGCCAATCTTCAATCACAATATCCACTCGACTGACAGTGATGAAAATTAAGATGGAAATGCTTCGTGAGGATGATGAAGAAGCTGCCAATACTCAAGGAGCTGCAAATGACGATGAAGACGACAATGAGGATATTGACGACACGTTTGATTTCATCATGCAACGCCACACCGAAGAAGAGGAAGACAGTGAAGCCACTGATGAAGATGTTCCATCAAAACGTCGAAAGACTGAAAAGCGCTCCAAGAAGAAAAATGACTCGCATTAGTTCTTTTGACATCTGTGTTTAGTTTTAGCACTTCTCTATTTTTTAGGCCTTCCCGTAGATTTACTCTTTTATGTATTTCCTCAAATTAAATACTGTTAACTTTTTAAGATTGAGTATATGAAGTACTTGGTTTATGAAATTCTGTTAAAAACTTGCATGTTCTCAGGGGGAGCTTTGTTTGATGATGTCAAAAGGGGGAGTAGTCTTCTATATTGCAAAATGATTAGTCTTGTCCAATTGTTTTTACATAATTACTCCATGAAGGTTTGTCATCATCAAAAGGGAGAGATTGATGTTTTCCAAACCTTATTTTTATGATGACATAAACACTTAACTCTGTAAACAAGTTTTTGTAGGTCTGTTATCTGTTTTGCTAGAGACAGGGCTTTCGGACGCACTGAACCGTCCGAACTGGGTCAAAACTTCTCGGACGCATTGCACCGTCCGAACGAATAGGCAGAAAGAAATAGGATCCTACTGCTTCTCTTTACGGACGAACATGATCGTCCGAAACCTCTATCGGACGAAGGAACGGACGCATGCACGAACGTCGGAACGAAGCTCTTTAGAACTACATGAAGATCGGACGCTGTGTCGAACGCTTCCAATTTGTCTCGGACGTCCGAAACCCCAACGGCTACTTTTTGTACATTTATTATTTAGCTGTTAGGAAGTAGTTGCAACCACCATTTACTACTCTTAAAAATAATTGCTTTGATATTAAGTAAAAATCATCTAATACATTGAATACAAGCCTTAGAGAAAAGCAATGTGAGTACAAATTGGCTATAGTGCTTTGTTGTGATATTAGTGTGCAGTTGTGAGTGAAATTCAATTTTGAGTGGAGTAATAATCTTGTATGAAAGTGTGGTTGTAAGTAAAATTCTTGGCTCAACTAAAAGAGTTTTAGTGTGAGCAAGAAGTTTCCAACTTTGTAAAGATTATTGGCTCACCAAGTGTGTGAAGCATTCTAGTGATTTAATACTTCAACCTTGCTAGCTTGGAAGTATTGGTTGTTTAATTTTCTCTCTTTACTTCACTGTTCCATTGATTTTATTATATCAATTTATATTTGGAAAATCTCAACATTTCTGAAAGTATAATTTTTAAGAAACCTAATTCACCCCCCCTCTTAGGTTGCTTTGGGACCAACAAAGGGATCATCTCGTAAATTTTAAAAGTTTGTATAATACAAATTTTTAAAGTACATAATATTATACTTTATAAATATTTAAAACATAACTAATGGTTCCTAAGAAATCGTATAATTTTTTAATATTTTATTGTGGCTAGTGGACGCTATAATTACAATTTAAATTGGGAAGAATATTGACAACCCCACCCCAGTCTTGTAATCAACAATAATGACGAGACTACCAGTGATATAAGGGGTGGCGGTGCTTATACACATGTTGTTTGCAATTCTATTGTGATAGTAAGATAGCAATATGGGGCTAAAGTTGCTTTTGAAGTCTAAGTTGCTAAAGATTAAAAAGTTCGAGACTCCATGGTGCAAAAATGACGATTGGAGGCAACATCTGAAGATAAGCATCAGAAGCTTAGGATAGCGACTAGTTGATTCTAGTTCATGTTGAAGAATGATATTGATGACTTTACGGTTGAGTTTGGGAGTTTAGGAGGAAGAGAAAAGAAGGGAAAGTTTTTAATGAGGAAAGAGAAAGGAAAGGAAGGGAAGAGAAGTTTCCTTCATGTTGTTTGAGAGTTTTAGAAGGAAAATTTCATTAATGTTAGTATTTTACTAAATTGCCCCTCTTTTTGATATTTTTGTATTATATCTGGAAGATAAATATGCAACGCATTTCATAATTAGTTCTAAGGTAATATACATTTCCATTTCCTCCTATTTATGGAAGGAAAGTTTTTTTTAAATTTTTTTATCCAACTATTTACCTCAATTTCTTTTCTTTTCCACCCACTTTAAACTCCCAAACAAAAGAAAACCTTCCTTTCTCTTTTTTTCCTTCCATTTCCTTCAATCCAAACTTAGCTTACAAGTAACAACTATCTTTGCATATGGTTCAAATTTCAATAGAATAGATAGAATCAATTAAGTATATCCTTCGACTTTATTTTTGGTGCTAAATAATTAATTTCTTTTCTCCTTTACATATAGAAATAGGACAAAACTTTTCAAGAAAATTTCACTTAAAGTTTCATAACCGTGGTATTAATGTATCTGCTAGATCAATAAAACCTATTTTAATGATTTGTATGTTATTATATTTTACAGACAATGGTAGTGGATTTTTCAGGGCTTACTAACATATAGTATAAAGAGGATTGAGTTGTTTCTCAACTTAGTAAACCATTAGTCATCATCGCATCAGATTCTCCTCACATGGGGTAACTGAATATTTTTTAAAACTATTTGAATCATGTAACGTTGGCCTTTTCTTCTCTTCTCTTATTCTGTTGTCTTTCTTTTTCCCCCCCTTTATTTCTTACTTGTAGTCTTCTCATCTTTCTTTCCTTTTTTTCCCAAGTTTTGTTTAGTTTCCAACGGGTAATAGCATAAGAACTATTAAATCAACACCTTATCTATACATCACAATCTTTTCTTGTACTCAAGTGTATATGAATTGTAAACTGTGTAAATAGGCTATACTAATAGGCAATACATGTTCCAGCCAGCAATTCAGAGCAATAGGCATAGTGCTTGGCTCAATAATTAACTTTTACTTTTTCTTGTCAAATCATGTTTAGGTTAAAATTACTATTCTTGCAACTCTTTTATACTTTATTCTCTTATATTTTACTCTATTTTCAATTGGATATTCGAATTTTAGGGAGATTAGTTTTGTCCAATAAAATTTGGGCTCATGAGGATGTCACTTCTATTCTTTTCTAAATTCTAAAAATGTTATTAATTACAAGTACAAGGAATTATGTTAGTTGCTTTTTCCCTTGTGGTATTATCGATTGCAGGAGCTTAACATCACTCCCATCTCATTATGTACCAATTGTAATCCTCTATTCCTCTTTTCAATTAACAATTTCTTCATCTCTATTTTTTCACTTTTTGATCTTCTTTACCTTCAATAGATATTGTGTTCCTAGCACTTGTCCTTACTTGTTATCTTTTGTTTGTGTTGTTATTTATATTTTGATCTTCATTTTCTCTTCTTGTTTTTGCTGACTATGCAAACTTTACAGTAATGATGATCTTTTGTTCTGAACATGATAAATATGGCTGTTATAAATAACTTTGGCCACAAACTTTTTGGCTTCTGATTATAAACACTAGTTTGCTATGGCTTCTTTCTATTTTTTGGTTTGCTAACATCGTTCCTATGCGTTTTTACATTTTATTCCAGATGTTTTCAATTTTGTCCATAGAATTAAAACTCTTAAATGAAATTGGTTAGAGACTTTACTATGTTTGGTTAGAGACTTTACTATGTTTTCATACTTTTAAGCATGTCGTGTTCTGACATGCTTGCAAACTGTTTGTTAGTATTTCAGCCTAGTCATTACTTTGTATTTTTCTCTTTCATGGTATGTTCTACAAAGTGTTTGCTAAGTTTATTCTTTTCTACCTTTTCTTTTCCTCTTATGTGTAGATACTCTCCTTGGTATCCTCTTCAGTTTTCTGATCAGTCACAAATTTTCTTTTATTTCTAGATGTCATCAACAGTTAATAGGTTCTTTATATTTTATTTCCTTTTTACTGTTTTCCAGTTATTTAAGTTTTTGCCTGTGATGTGGGTTACATATTATATTATCTAGTGTTTTAGGATATTAAACCATGCAAATCGATGTGCAAAGTAATTATGTTTAGAGTATTGTTAGCTCATTGGTTTTGCTTTTTCTTTACTTCATTAGTTTTTCTTTCCTTTCCTTTTCTTTGAGTGTGTTTTTGCTTTATTTATTTGAATGATTCATCTAGTCAGTGATCAGATGGACGAAGATGCTTTAAAGTGCAATCGTTATGCTAGTATGCAACAAAATCAAAAAGATGAAATATTATACCCTCGTAAAAAAAAAAAATCTATGCTAAGTGTTGGCCCCAAAGCAATAACCTAAGAGGGGGGTGAATTAGGTTGTATCTAAAACAAACCTTTTTATGTGCTTAATAGAAATTCAAACTTTATGCACCAAATGAAAACTTAAGCACAAATGAATACAATAGATATTCAACAATTTAAGCTTAAAGAACAAATAAGAATATTGAGATTAAGATAATCAAACCAAACTCCCAAGCTTCTCAAGCTTGGAGCTTTCAACTACAAAGAGCTTCTTACCAGGCAACTACCAAGTTTACAACTTGAAGTTTAGCCACTAAAAGTCTCTTCAAAGTAGGTGAGACAATAACCTCTTGTACCCAAATGAGGATCACTCTTGCTCACACTAATTACCTCTTTAGTTGAGCCAAGAGTTTTACACTCACAACCTCTCTTTGTTACAATCGTTATCTCTCCACTCTTACACTTGAAGAACTCTTACACTTCTAATCTCTTTTCACAAAACCACCTACACTATTACAACACTTGTTCCCACTATTTCTCCCAAATAGCTCAAGAGTTATTTGTAATCAATGTAGAAGTCTCTTTGTATTTAATTCAGGCTTAGGGGTATTTGTAGTTGCCCAAAATCTGTTTCTAACAACTTTCTAACGGCTATTTTCTGTTTACTGGAAAACTAGCCGTTGGACCTTTCGGATGGCTGATGCAGCAAGTATGCGTCCAAACGAACTAGCCGTTGGACCGTTTGGACGGCCGCTGCTAATCCCTGCGTCCGACGCTGCGTCCGTTGTCTGAGGATATTTGTTCGAACGTCCGAGGATGCGTCCGATCGAAGCACAATCTTCTAGAAATATGATTAGACGTTGTTCTTCGTTCGAGACTTGTTTCAAATTCTTTGTGTCTCGTAACGATTACCATCGTCTGAAGCTCTGTGTTTCGGAAAGTCATTTGCATCCGAACCTACCTATTTTTCTGCACACTTGTTTTCAAACCATTAGTGCGATTTGGTCATCATCAAAACATGATTATCATAACTGGGGTTCAACACTAAGATGCCGCAAGAGAAAATAGAAGGCTTTTTACGATACCGTAGAGAGCTTTAAGCTCAGAAGATAAAGGAAAAGCAAGATAATGATAAGACTCCTGTTTTAGACTTGACAAAGGAAATCAAAGGAGCTTGATAAAAAAATCTTACTAGGACAGGTGTAGGACGTGTAGAAATAGGAGTTTCTTTTGCTCATAATATGTCCTCTCATGTACATGGACAGTCTTTATCCGATGAAGGAATGCTTCACAAGAAGTCATCCTCTTGCCAATGATAATAGCATGCTTAGTGATGAGAATCTTACAGACTGTCTCCTCTTGTTTAGTGATAATAGCATGTTTAGTGATAAGAATCTTATAGAAATGTTTGTGCATAGTATGTCTGGCGAACTAGGATCATCTTCAAGAGTTTGATGAGCTCAGAAATGATCTTCAACTCCTACACCTTTACCTCCTCAATTGTTTACTCAAACAGAAGGTATACTTGTATAAAAATACTTATGTATATTTCAAGTCTCCTCACAAATATCTCACTATTTCCTATTATTATACATTTTCTACCATGCAACAGCTCTTCTATATCTTGCTTCTCTATTCTAACTATACCAAATACTAATTTGGTCAACTAATGTTTCGATAAACAACTATTTTATTCCACCTTTATTATAATCTCCTATTACCTTATCTCATAGGAGTGTCCATGAATACTTCTACCTTTTATGTTTTCTAACTCTTCAAATTTGTATCCATCCTCATTTCCAAATTAATGAATTATATATATATATATATACATATATATATATATAGATAGATAGATAGATAGATAGATAGATAGAATGTGACAATGAAGTGTAACTTAGAAAGTAAGACGCTTCTCTCTCTCTCTCTCTATATATATATATATATACAGATAGATAGATAGATAGATAGATATAATGTGACAACAAAGTGTAACTTAGAAAGTAAGACGCTTATCTTATGATCTATTATCATGAGTTTGAGTCACTAGAGAGTAGATGAGAGGGGTGGGTTTTTGTATATTTCAAGTCTCCTTACAAATATCTCACTATTTCCTATTATTATACATTTTCTACCATGCAACAGCTCTTCTATATCTTGCTGCTCTATTCTAACTATACCAAATACTAATTTGGTCAACTAATGTTTCGATAAACAGCTATTTTATTCCACCTTTATTATCATCTCGTATTACCTTATCTCATAGGAGTGTCCATGAATACTTCTACCTTTTATGTTTTCTAACTCTTCAAATTTATATCTATCCTCATTTCCAAATTAATGAATTATATATATGTATATAGATAGAAAGATAGATAGATATAATGCGACAACGAAGTGTAACTTAGAAAGTAAGACGCTTCTCTCTCTCTCTCTCTTTATATATATATATATATATATATATAGATAGATAGATAGATAGATAGATAGATAGATAGATATAATGTGACAACAAAGTGTAACTTAGAAAGTAATACGCTTCTCTTGTGATCTATTGTCATGAGTTTGAGTCACTAGAGGGTAGATTAGAGGGATAGGTTTTTGAATATTTATATATTTATTTATTTCGAATTCTATTTCTGAAGGTCGGACTCTAGAAGAAAGTACTCTTTATCTTAAATTTTTTGTGCCTCAGCTTTCTGAAGGTCAGACTCTCAAAGAAAGTTCCTTGTACCTTAAATTTTTTATGCCTCAGATTTAAAAGGAAAATGCAATTTTCCTTGCTTTGATACAAACAAGTCTTGTGAATAAAGGTTTATGCTTGCTGGTAGCCATGACCACAGTTCCGAAACCAAAACCTTGGGTGTCAGTTTTAGTTCTAGAACCAACAGTTTCGACCGATTTCCTGGTTTTGGTCATGATTCTGATTTTGAATACACATTTTTAAAATTTTAAAGTAAAAATTATAATGCCAAAAAATTAATAGAATCTAAGATGAGAAACAAAAAATTATATTTTATTTATATTTCAATTGTAGACTTTGTTTTGGAAAAAAAGTTCACTATTGCATTATTTATTAAACCATTAAAAATTAAAGTAAAGATACATTTTGGATAATCTATACTAAAAAATAATTTAAAGAAAAATTAAATGCATCAATTACATTGGTCTATAAAACTATAATTGGTTAAGATCATTAAGAATTTCTTCAACATTCAAGTTTGTACCATTTGAAGAAACAACTATAGTGCTCTTATCACTCTTGCGCATATCTGCTTCGATCTTAATCTCGGTCTCCTAGTCCCTTATACTTGTGTCATACCAATTTGCTAATAATGCTTGAGTCTCCAAATTGTTGAGGTTCAATTGAGACCATCTCTCGTCCAAAATACTTCTCCTCGCACTAAAAGCTTATTCGACCACTGCAGTTGACGTCGGTATTACTGCCAAAATTTGCTTTGCATTAAAAGAAAGGATGGGGTAAATCTTTGACTTATTGCCCCACCATTCCAGTATCGAGAATTCTTTGCCTTCCCCTAGGTACTAGCTATCATCACCTTGAAATTCAAAAGAAGTGGTTAGATAAATATTAAGTTTCGAACTACTAGCGCCGCCACTTGCCTTTTTCAAAGTATGTAAATTTTTTTAGACCGGAGGATATTTATAGTACTAGTAGTACTAGTAGTATTCCATGGACTAGTACTAGCACCACCACTACTACTGCTGGCACTAGTATGCGGAACTTGAACCTGATAATCACTATATAATGTACAAATACACTCTTTGGTCATTTCAACAAGTTAAATTGGATCTACTACGTTGTTTTAAGAACAATATATTCTGACATATTATTTATTATACTATAATATGCTTCCAAATATTGCATCATACGATTGATTTTAACACGAGGATCTAAAATTGAAGCAACTAAATAAATAGGTGGAATATGGTAATATTTAAAAAATAATTAAGCTATTTTTGTAACATATTAATAACAGCACTTTGTAAAATAATGTCATTTACACTATCTTCTAAAATACTAACTATATCATATGCTTGGCGTATAAATAAATGAGATGTAAGAAAATAAACACCAGATAAAGTACAGGTAACAGTTTTAAAAACATGCAAAACTTCTACCATTTTTCTACAAGTTTTCCATAGACTAGTATGCAAGTCAAAACTACTAGGAATCTGTTTCTAAAAAATTCATATAATAAATCATTATATTTTATAGAATTACTAAGTGAATCATAAGTTGAGTTGTAACGATTAGAAAAATCATGAATAAATGTTTTAGGTTTACTTCCTTTCTCAATACAAAATTTTGCCCATTCTTTCATTATGTTTGGATAGCCAATTAGGTAACTAATTGCATCTTTAATAGATTGAACCGAAACATTAAGCATTTTCAAACCATCTTGAACACTTAAATTTAAAATGTGACATGCACACCTAATATGAAAAAATTTACCACCTACTTGTGGTTCACAATAATTTTTTTAAATCTCTAATCGATGCAATATTAATAGTAGCATTATCAAAACTGAAAGAAAAAATTTTATTTACCAAGCCATATTCATCTAAAATCTCTTCAATAATATTATTTATATTTATGGCCGTGTGACTTTCATTAAATATACGAAAAGCAATTATTCTTTTTTGCGTAATCCAATTATCATCAATCCAACGAGCAGCTACATCTATGTAAGAATTACTATTCTAATGATCACTCCAAATATCACTACATATTGAAACATGACCTTCTAATTTTGAAAACTATCTATCAAATCTTTTTTTTCTTTATAATATTTTGAAATTGTACGTGTAAAAGTAGTTCTAGGCATACGTTTAACTAGTGGATTCACATACGTTCGTTAAAAATGTACTTATTTCTTTTTTTCACCAAAACTAAATGGTAAATGTTCTCCGCAAACAAAATTAATTAATCTAATTTTATATTGTTGATCAGATAAAATTTAAATATAAGATTAGAAGATGAAGATGTGTACTTGGGTATTTGAATTTGCATCTTGTCAATGCTGAGTTCGGTCGAATGTTCCTTCGTCAAGTAGAAATGGTAGTGGGCCGAGCCAACCAGTTAGTCTGGCCTGGCCTAGCCCGTAAATTACTATAGCAACCCGGACCTAGTCCAGGACCAGGTATAGGGTCAGTCTGAGCTCTAGCCCGCTGCCCAGCTCGTATCTTTAACTAGTTACCATTCTAGTCAATGGTTCAACTGGTCAACAGTTCAACCTGTTGGACCAGACCGAAAACATGTTCGTCCCCAATCCAACAGGCTCAGCCCGCAGGTCAACTCGTCGAGTCGATCCTTGGGGCCAGCGGGACACCTATTGAAAATTATTTTTTTTAATTTTTGTTTTAAAAGGCTTTTAATGAATATTTTACCCCTTGAAAAGCTATAAAACAACTAGTTTTTAGGGGAAAGGTTGGAAAATTTTTCTATAAATACCACATAATCTTTCTCACAACAAATCACACAATAATTTTTCTCTTATTTCATCTTTACACTATTCAACTCTATCTCCAAGTGCTATTATAATTTCTTTCATACTACTTAAATTATAATATATACTATTTTAGAAATTTAAAATTACTCTTAAGTAGAGAGCTCAATTAAAGATTTGGAAATTTATCGTAAATTCAACTAGTGAAGTGCTCAAGTGGAATTCAAGTACTCAGGTGTATAGATTGAAATTCAACATTTCAATTTTCAAGTTGATTTTTTCATACTTTTTAATTTATTAGTTGTCTTTATCAACTCTTTTTTTTTCTTTATTATTGTTTTGTTATATTATTTTATTTGAAAATTTAGTAGCTCGCATCTTTAGTTTCATAATACCACTTTATTTGTTTCTTTATTTAAAATTTGTTTTCATTACAACAAAATGGAAGAAGGATCACAAGCACCCCACATCCTACTAGATGGTCCTAAAATATTTGTTGATTTAGATGATATAGATAACCAAAATAGAACAAGCACCTACTAAACAATCTACTACTACTAAAATGAAAAGTCTCATTTGAGATTTTTTCAAAAAAAATACAAGAAAATGAGACTGCTACTTGTAAGTTATGTGTTCTACCTATATCATTTAAGCACAAAAAAATAAGGGGACCGGAACACTTCATAGGCACATTAGTAAAAACTATAGTGAAACTCAAGAAAAATAAAAAATGGTTCAAACACAACTTCACACCACACAAGATATGGTAACCAGTAATTTTAAATATTCACATAAAAAAATAGTGAGGAAATTGCTAAATGGACAGTTAGAGATGAATTGCCTTTTGTTTTGAGTGAAAGTTCCAATTTAGAACAATACATGCACAAAGCCATGAACCCATAATTTAAAAAGGTTCCTAGAAGTACTTTGAGAAGTGATATTAAAAGAATGTTTAGGGAAAAAAAATTGATAGCTACTATTGCAACGACTAATTAAAGTTGCTTTTACTACCAATTTTTGGAAAGCAATCACCAAATGAAGATTACTTTTGTATTACTCATTGGACAGATGTAGATTGGAATTTACAAAAATGAATTATTATTTTTCAAATTTTTGAACACCCTCACAATACCCACCAAATTAAGAGGTTGATTACTAATTTTGCTCGTGAATATAGTTTGCTTGAAAAAATTATGTCCATTTCTTTTGATAATACCTCAAATAATACCGGAACTGTGCCTATGTTAAAAGATGTTTTTAAACCTATTTTAGGTGGTAAATTAATTCATAATAGATGTGCATGTTATATACTTAATATTTGTGTTCAAGATGGTTTAAAAATAGTTAAAGATATTACTAGTCCAATTAGAAGCACTATTTATTTTATCTGTTCATCTACTGCTAGTCAACAAGATTTTAAACGACTTTGTTTAGAAAATAACATGAAACCTAAACATTTTCCGATAGATGTACCCACTAGATAGAATTATACTTGTCAAATGTTATCAAGTAATTTTGGTTATGAAAAACAACCTTTTGCAATTTATAACGAGCATATTGGTTCAATTAATGCAACTTTTTTGGGCGAGGAGGATTTTAATCAAGCTAAAATAACGGTAGAAATTTTAAAGCAATTTAAGTATGCTACAAACTTGTTCTTCGCTACCTACAAACTTGTTCTTCGCTACTTATAGACCTTTCTCTCATGTTGTTTTACCTGATCTAAATGTTATTAAAGTTTCTTTTCCAATCATAGAAGGAATGAGTTTTTTGATGATATGGTTATCCCTATGGAAGAAAAATTTGACAAATATTATGAAAATATTCCATTATTGTATTATTTGGCATGTATTATTGATCCACGTAATTAACTGTATAAGTTAAATACTTTCATTGAATTTTTTTGAATAACCATAGTACTACAAATATCATAGACAAAGAGTTACTCACAGAAACTACTATAAAATCTTTTCATGAATTATATAAAATTTACAAAAAGAACTCCCCCACGCAACAACATGCATCTTCTAGTTCATCCACGATCAAATTCACAATATGCTATGCCTCATATAAATGTCAGAACACATTTTGATCCTTATCAACTACTCTTTGCTTTGAAAAGATCGAGAATTGAAAATACTAATGAAATTGCTCAATATTTAAGTGATCCACTACGTACAGGAGACAATGAGTGCAATCCTAATTTTGATATTCTTTCTTGGTGGTGAAATCATAAATTTCAATATCCTATTGTATCTCAAACTTCTTCTGATTTGCTAACAATTCTGGTTTCTATGGTGGCATTGAAAAGTGCTTTGAGTGCAAGTGGAAGAGTTTTAGATGACGGAAAGGCTCAAATGAAACCTGCAACTTTTGAAATGTTGGTATGCTTAAAGGATTAGTTAGGCACTGAAGAAAGAAACAAGGATTAATGATGCAAGATTCAAGGAAGATGAAGCTAGTAGTAGTTCACCAAATTGATACATAGTGTATATACGATTTTAATGTTTAATAATTTTTTGTTTGGAGGTAAGGTTCTATGTCAGTCTCTCCTTATGTATGTAGTAAATAGTTTATTAATTTTATTTAAATTTTAGATTAGTTTTATAACTCGTAACGATTTGGATGTAAGGTTTAATATCACCCCTCCTTGTACCTTGTTTTTATAATATTAATATGCATGGTAGGGGTCCATGCTAAACCCCCCACCATCTCAAAGTGGTTTTTTTCTTAATTAAATATTTTTACTATATGATTAATAAATAATACGTTACAATAATAAGTATTGACTTATACTACCAAGTAATAACTTGGTCAAAATAAGTACTAACGTAGAATAATAAAGCACTAATAACTAATTTCTAACTTTGGTCTTTGAATATTAACTAAGAACTTTAGTTTTGAATAATAATTATTAGTTTAGACTTTGAACTTTAATTATTAATAACTTGGACTAGTATGTAAGTACCAATTTGGATTAATAAAGTACTAATAACTAGTAAGTAGTATCTCAAAGAATTACTACGTTATAATTTAATAAATTACTAATGAATAGTAAGTAAATGATTTTAAATTAATAAGTTATTAATTTTAAAATAATAACTAATAAGTAACAATTTTAAATTGTATGAATTATTAACAAGTAAAAATTTAAGTTTCTCGAAGAAATAATTTTAAAATGTAAGTAAGAACTTAAATTCGAGGGCTAGTTTGGGGCCCAGCATGTGGGCCAACCCGAGAAGCCGACACACCCCGTCTAACTGGGGGCCTTGACCGGCGGCCAGGTACGGGCCACCCCCTTCCGTCTTCAACTCGACCTAGCCCGGCCCGTTGGCCCAACATAACTTTTTTCGTAACAGGCTATCATGGTTTTGAACCGGCGGGCTTCTTACTCTGTCCACTGCCACCTCTATCGTCAAGTGTTTCGTCGAGGTTTTGTATCCGCTCCCTTTTTTCTGACTATAGCTAGCCTTGCAATAATTGTAGACTGCATTAGTAGGACTTCCTTCGTTATCTAATATTTTTTGTAAAATGTTTCATAAACATTGCATCCTTTGAATACATTGCATTAGAAATAGGAGATTTTCTGATTTACTCCTAAAATCTGGAATTATTTCAAAATCATCTCCAAGATTAATAAAACTTTCATTAGAATTTTGGCTATCCACTTGAAAATATTAATTTGAAATTTTGAAAAAAAAATAATTATAAAAAATAGCTAATAGAATTTATGAAAATTAGAGAAAATAAATGGAAGTTGAAAATAGTATAATAACAAAAAATTGAGATTATAAATACATGGACAATAAATAGAAACTAATAAATAACATTAGATATTATAAAAAATTTAAGAGTATTTGAGAGAATTAGAGGGATTGAATTGAGAGAATCATGTGTTGAAAAATGGTAGGTGACGAGGGTATTCATAAGTAAATTTTAGAATTTTTTTTTTAAAAAAGGAAATGGCCGTTGTCCTACCTGGAGGAACGGTCACAAGACTGTTACCAACTGTCGTGTAACTGTTGGTGTGGTGCTTGATGGTTAGTAGGCCAACAGCCACACTAACAGTCACTTTGGCCCAATCTTTTTACTTTTTTCTTTTTTTTTAAATTTACCTGGTTCTGGTTCTAGTTCCAAAAAATGGAGAACCGGAATCATAATCTTGTATATAATTCCGGTCCCAGTTCCTAGAATCATATATGATGGTTCTGGTTCGAGTTTCAGAACGGCTGGTTTTCAGCAGTCAAATTCTGGCAGTTTTAGTTCTAGAATCGGACCCTTGGTCACCCCTACTTGTTGGCTTTTGCGGTAGTATAGTATAGGACTTTTACTGAATATATATTTGTCATTAGATTCGTAACTTTTGGACATTGTTTTAGGAAAGGGATGGAAAATTGTCAACAAATGATTGTCTTGCTTGGAGAATATCACAGAAAATCCTATGGAACTTCCAACTGCTCCAAATTGTGCACAATGTGGGGAAAAGAAATTCCATTTGGAGTCTCCAAATTTTTAATGTTCTAGAGGAGAAGTTGTAATTGTTATCCCACCAATGCTGTATGATACTTGCCTTAGTGGTTGTGATGAGATAAGTGCAGTCTAATATGAAAAGAATGTAGGAACGTACAATAATTCTCTGTTATGTCTCTTCGTGCCAAATATGATCACGACAAATAATACAAAACGAGTTTATACATTTTGTGTCTACACAGAAGCATATCATTTATTGAACGGCTAAAAGGATCTAGTGATGATTCTGTAAGAAAGTAAATAAACAGATAACGCTACAAAATTTAAAATTTTACTTTCCTATCACGGATCACCTTGATTAATTTATGCATAGTACAAGAAAAGTATAGAGACTATACCGTAAAATTATAGTAAAATCTCCAATATGTTTGGGACGTCGATCCACAGGCCGCACAGTTGCCCGGCCTCTAATGGTATCCACAAAGATAAATAAATCAGGAATCCTCACAAGATTGATTGATTCAAACAGTGGATTGCTAGCTCCTAAATTATTTTCCCTTTTAATCAAACGTGACACTCACGTTTTTAAGAAAAAATTGTTGGCTTTTTAATTCTTAAAGGCCGTGAATACATAATAGTACTAAAGAATCTAATTACTGCTACTTCACATTCTATATATATATTATAATATAATATATATCATATATTATAATTTAGAATCCCAATCAAATTGGGTTTAGGAAATTACAAATTCCAATCAGTTTGGGTCATGGGTATATGAATAATTATAAAACCATTAGAACTATTAATATGTCTCACATATTAGCTCATAATATTAGTTTGTGACCCTTTAGGTTCCCAATCACACTGCCAATAAGTACAAATTTTAATCCTAAATTAATTAGGATTAGATAAATTAAACACTTTTAATTTATCATTAATTCTCCAATTAATTAATTTACACTTATCGATCAAGATTGGCTTCTAGCAAAGCATCATGACCACCCAAGTGTTGAGATATGTCAAGTGGTTTGACATCACCCATCCGTGACTAGTTCCCCTGTAATTATTATCCTTTCACCAACCTATATCCCGATTAATTCAAGAGTATAGATGTAATGCCAACTCTTATCGAGAAATTAATCAAATTTACTTCTTTCCAAAATCCAACTCACTTGAAATAGAATTTAAAACACTCTTAATTCTATTTCCACTTTGCGCAAAGAATTTCGAATCGTAATTCAAGAAGTGACCATATTGAGATTCACTATCTTGTTATAAGGAATGGTGAATCCTCTATTGGTCATATCTTATCTTATCATGATTCATATTATACCCAAACTCTATAGTATGTGCGACTCATTAAGAGTAACGACTCATAGAGCTAAAATATAATAATCCACAGTCAAGATAAACTCATGACCTCAAGTCAAATGACCATTACAGTACTATCACAAAGAGATTAATCCACTGGCATTTAAATAATAATCCGTGTGGAATATTCTTAGCGGGTCAATCCGATGCACTTATTCTTAATAAGCATCCACATACACTTATGTGCTAATCTACTAGTGTCATACTCTACGATTAGGGATATACACGAATAAAATATATCATAACTCTTTATGATTTCACATATATGTTAATATTTTATTCAAAAAAATTCATATTAGAAAATATACATAAATATAAAAGTGTAATTTATCCCTAAAACAAATTGGCTTTAGGCCATACACTAACAAACTCCCAATTGCACTAAAGCCAATCATTTATGTGTTTAAGACCGAATGAGTTAACATGACTCTCATGTTTCTTCTGGGATAAGGCTTTAGTGAACGAATCAGCAATGTTATCATCCGTGTGGATATTCTCTGTCTTTATTTTATTTCTATCAATGATCTCTTTAATCAAATGATAGCGCCATAATACATGTTTAGATCGCTTAGGAGACTTGGGTTCCTTTGCTTGTGCAATAGCTCCATTGTTATGACAATACAAGAGCATAGGATCACTAATGGAAGGAACCACTCCAAGTTAAGCCACAAACTTCTACATCCAAACTGCCTCTTTTGCTGCTTCTGAAGCTGCAATGTATTAGGCTTCTGTTGTCGAATCAGCCGTGGTGTCCTGCTTGGAACTTTGCCAACTGACAAGGCACCACCATTAAGAGTAAATACATATTCAGATTGCGACTTGCTATCATCCTTATCAGATTTAAAGCTAGCATCTGTGTATCCGCGAACTATCAATTCTTGCCCACCATAAATCAAGAATAAATCTTTAGTCCTTCTTAAGTACTTAAGAATATTCTTGACTACTATCCAATGACCACTCCCTGGGTTAGATTGAAACCTGCTCGTAACACTTAGAGCATAGGAGACATCGGGTCTAGTACATAGCATAGCATACATTATAGAACCTACAGCCGAAGCATATGGGATCCTTCTCATGCTATCTCTTTCGACATCTGTCTTAGGACACATGTTTTTAGAAAGGTACACACCATGAGACATTGGTAAGTAACCCTTCTTTTATTGATCCATGCTAAACCTCTTTAGCATCTTGTCTATGTACGTTGATTGAGTAAGACCAAGCAACCTCTTAAATCTATCTCTATAGATCCTCATTCCCAAAATATAGGTTGCCTCTCCTAAATCAGTTTCATACCAAAATTTCTGGACAACCATACCTTTACACTTTGAAGCATAGGTATATCATTTCCATCAACAATATGTCATCCACATAAAGTATCAAGAAAATAATGGCGTTCGCACTCACCTTCTTGTGTACACATGGTTCATCCTCATTTTTGATAAAATCAAACTCTTTGATTGTCTCATCAAAATGGATGTTCCAACTCCTAGAAGGTTGTATCATAGACACCTCTTCCTGCAAATTCCCATTAAGGAAAGCAGTTTTTACATCCATTTGCCAAATCTCATAATCATAATATGCAGCTATCGCAAGTAAAATTCGAATAGATTTTAGCATTGCAACTGGTGAGAAAGTTTCATCAAAGTCAACTCCTTGTCTTCGTGTATAACCTTTTGCCACCAATCGCGCTTTATAGGTAATCGCATTACCATTCGTGTCGGTCCTTCTCTTAGACACCCACTTGCACCCTATGGGTTTAATCCTTCAGGTGGATCGACTAAGGTCCATTTACCTTATTGTCATACATGGAATCCATTTCAGATTTCATGGCTTCTTGCCACTTCTGAGAGTCCTTATCACATAATGCTTATTCGTAAGATGTAGGTTCATCATTTGTAATGACTAATACATCATTGTGCCCACTTACAAGAAACTCATAATTCTTTGGAGCACGATGTACCCTAGTAGTCCTACGAAGAGCTTGTGTATTATCGGCTTCATCCTCTATCACATCATCATGTGATTGAAGCTCTTGTTCCATTTGTTGATCAATACCATATTGTGTTTCTTGAACTTCTTCAAGATCTATTTTTCTCCCACTTGCCCTTTCAAGAATAAACTCTTTTTCTAAAAAGACGGCATGTTTTGAGACAAACACCTTTTGCTCAATGGGATTATAGAAATAGTATCCAAACGTCTTCTTTGGATACCCCACAAATAGCCATTTATCTGACTTAGGTTCAATTTTGTCAGATTCTACACTCTACACATAAGAGGGGCAGTCCCAAACCTATGAAGTATAAAAGTTTAGATTTCTTTCCAAACCATATCTCATACGGAGTGGAATCAACAACTTTTGATGGAACACGATTTAGTAAATGGGAGGTAGTATTAAGAGCATAGCCTCAAAACAATTTTGGGCTGGAAGACTCATCATTAATCGAACCATATCCAATAGAGTTCGATTACGTCTCTTAGATACACCATTTAGCTATGGTGTATAAGGAGGAGTCCATTGAGGTAGAATCCCATTCTCCTTAAGATAATCTTGAAACTCTTGGTTCAAGTATACCCCACCTCGATCAGATGGAAGTATTTTAATACTTTTACCAAGTTGCTTTTCAACTTCATTCCTGAATTCTTTGAACTTTTCAAAGACATCAGACTTATACTTCATTAAGTATACATAACCATATCTAGAATGATTATCCATAAAAGTAATGAAGTGTGAAAAACCTTCTCTAGCATGAATAGACATAGGACCACAAACATCAGTATGTATTAGCCCCAGCAGACTCACTAGATCTATCACCTTTTACAGTAAAAGATGATTTGGTCATTTTTTCAAGTAAACAAGATTCACATATATCATATGATTCATAATTAAATGATCTCAAATAACCATTGTTGTGTAATTTAGAAATGCGTTTCTCATTTATATGACCAAGTCTACAATGCCAAAGGAAAGATTGTTTCAAATTATCAATTTTGGACCTTTTTGGATTTATGTTGAGAATTGGATTTTCTATGTCTAGAATATAAAAACCATTATTCAAAGAAGCAGTTCCATACATAATGCCGTCACGTGAAAAAGAACAACATTTATTCTTTTGCATGATGACAAAACCATTAGTGTCTAAACACGAAATAGAAACAATATTTCTAATAAAAGATGGAACATTATAACAATCTTTATGTTCTAAAACAAGACCATTAGGCAAAGAAAGATAATAAGTCCCTACGGCTAATGCAGCAACATTTGCTCCATTTCCCACGTGCAGGTCTACTTCTCCCTTAGCCAACATTCTACTTCTTTTTAGTCCCTGCATATTTTTACAAATATGAGATGTTGATCCGGTATCTAATACTCAGGAATCTGATTCAGAAGTAGAAATATTGATCTCAATCATAAACACACCTGAAGTAGAAGGTTCATTAAGCCTCTTCTGCTTTTAGGTATCAATATAAGCCTTACAGTTCCTTTTCCAGTGCTCTTCGTTTCCACAATGGTAACAAGTACCCTTGGCCTTATCCTTCTTGATCACATGTGTTGGTTTTAACCTAGACTTGGCTTTCACAAAACCAATCTTGGATTTCTTTTTCTTCTTATTAGAAAAATTCACAACCATCACTTGTTTCCTTTCCCTTTTAATAGTTGCATCAGTAGTTTTTAACATATTCAATAGTTCAATGAGAGTTGTGGATAATTTATTCATATTGTAGTTCATCACGAACTATGAAAAACTATCAGGCAGAGATTGCAAAATTAAGTCAATATTTAACTCATGATTTTGCTTAAATCCCATAATGATCATTCTAATTTTTCTATTAGTCCGATCATCTTCAGTACATGAATCGCTACTGAAGTACCCTCTGCCATTTTACAGCGGAATAGCTCTTTAGAGGTCTCATACCTCTCATTCCTAGATTCTTCATCAAACAACTCCTTAAGATGAATAATCATAAAGTGAGCATCCATATTATCATGTTGTTTCTGCAATTCAGAACTCATAGCGGCCAACATGATACAAGAGGCAGTATCATTGTCCTCTATGTGCTTACGATAAGCATTCTGAATTGCTACATCAGTATCATCCGCTGGGGCATCAGGAATATGTTGATCAAGAACATAGCCAATTTCTCATGTTTGAGAACAATTCTCAAATTACGATGCCAGTCCAAAAATTTTGGCCCAGTGAGTTTGTTATCATATAAAATGAGACGTCAATTGACGTTGCTACTCATATTCTACAACATATAAATAAAGATAGTATAAGTATTTGTTATTTATGTATAAACAAAACCAAAATATAATATGGACAAAGATTCCTTTTAATTTGGTTTTGCTCCCACTATTTTAATTCAAATCAATAACTCTCACATATTGATTCGGGAGCTATCACATAACCCCTAGTGGGCTACGATCCCATCTAATTATTTTGATCTTGGGTGTACCCAACAAACCAAAATAATTTCGAAAGGTAGGTAATTCTTACCAATTACAACTCTTTGTAATTCCTAGATAGTTAGGTATCAACTTTTTGATAGCACATCATATGTGACTCCTAAACTTTGCCTCAAAGACATATAACCTTTAGTGTACCCAATAAATTATATGCCTCTGTTAAGTCATACCTATTATTCAGAAATCTCATCTCATAGCTCAAACATGCCCAACATAGAGTAACCTTAGAAGGCAACTTATTTACTGACATAATATTAATTTGAGGGATTTTCTTTTATTTATTTTATTACGTCTCATCAAAATTGCATGCAATATTATCATTTCAGCATATAATAAATAAAACATGCATAAAACCATGGATGATTCTAATATGGACTTTTACTAAACTAGTTTCCTTGAGTCACAAAGGAAACTAGGTGGTCAAATTCCAAGGGTAATCTTCAACTCTTGAAAATTTACTTCTAGGTTGCACTTTTTCGCCGTCTCCATCATCTTGTACATTACAAATGTAATTCTATCTAAACATTTTAGATATTCAATCCTATCCCTAACCTACATCTATGTACATTAGATGATTGGTTAAGAAATCTCGAGATACATTCGAGTGGATTGAGATGAGAAGAGAATTACATTAAGAATAATAGATAAAGGCACGACACGCAGGCCCTATTTAAAAAATTTACAACCGTTGAATTTGAACCAAATAAATCAAACACAATCATATTGGTCTTAAGTCCATAATCATCCATCATGCTTTAAATAATTCATTAATTAAATTAAATCAAAAATCCATATTTAGTATCTAATCATGAATCACTATACTTCATAATTCAAATCTCATTGAAATTATCAATTTTAGAATTATTTATGATAAAATATTTTGGGGATGAAATTATTATTTACCAATCTCATTAGAAAATAATCCTTTAAATAATAGAATTTTAAAAATTATATTAGAAACAATTTCTAATTTTTTTTTAACATTATTAAATTCCAATCTCATTGAAAAATAATAAATTTCTAAAATTTAAACAAATTATCCAATTCTAATCACATTAGAATTAAATAAATATTTTCAAAAAATTTATACTTTCTAAATTTTAATCAAATTAAAATAAAGAAAGTTTCTAAATCTTATCAATTAATTTTAAACAACAATTGTCAAAAATTAATTGGTGATTTCAAAAATCAAAATTTAGAAAAACCTTTACATGAAAATATTAAATTAAGTATCACTAAAAATTATTTAACTTTTTAAATACTTTTAGTGACAAACATTAATAATGTCACCAAAAATGACATTATTAATCAAAAATCATCATGGCTTGCCCATATCTAATATGGACAAGCCATATCGTCGTAAATCTAATTCACGGCAATTATGATATGACGTTTTCCTTTTTTTTTTTTAATTTCTCCAATATTTTTAAATAAAATTCAAAAATTCATATAGTTTGAACAATTCAATATTCATGACAATTAAATACAACCACATCATAAATTAATCAAGGGTGGCTCTGATACCACTGTAAGAAAGTAAATAAACAGATAACGCAGCGAAATTTAAAATTTTACTTTCCTATCACGGATCACCTTGATTAATTTATGTATAGTACAAGAAAAGTATAGAGATTGTACCTTAAAATTGCAGTAAAATCTCTAATATGTTTGGGACATCGATCCACAAGCCGCAGAAGTGCCTGGTCTCTAATGGTATCCACACAGATAATTAAATCAGGAATTTTCACAAGATTGATTGACCCAAACCACGGAGTGCTAGCTCCAAAATTATTTTTCCCTTTTAATCAAACGTGACACTCACGTTTTTCAGAAAAATTTGTTGGCTTCTTAATTCTTAAAAGCCGTGAATACTAGTACTAAAGAATCTAAGTACTACTTTAGCTTCACATTCAATATATATATATATATATATATATCTATTATAATTTAGAATCACAATCAAATTGGGTTTAAGAAATTACAAATCCCAATCAGTTTGGGCCATGGGTATATGAATAATTATAAAACCATTAGGACTATTAATATGTCTCACATATTACCTCCTAATATTTACAACTTATTACAATTAAACCCAAAAGTTAATTTATCTCATAAATTAACCCATAAGTATCTCATACTTATCAAATCATTTTAATCTTGAACTAATTATCCTTAAGTGTGTGACCCTTTATGTTCCCAATCACACTGCCAATAAGTATAAATTTTAATCCTAAATTAATTAGGATTAGATAAATTAAACACTTTTAATTTATCATTAATTCTCTAATTAATTAATTTACATTTATCGATCAAGATTGGCTTCTAACAAAGCATCATGACCACCCAAGTGTTGAGATATGTCAAGTGGTTTGACATCACCCATCCGTGACTAGTTCACCTGTAATTATTATCCTTTCACCAACCTATATCCCGATTAATTCAAGAGTATAGATGTAATGCCAACTCTTATCGAATTAATTAAATTTACTTCTTTCCAAAATACAACTCACTTGAAATAGAATTTAAGACACTCTTAATTCTATTTCAACTTCGCGCAAGATTTCCAAATCGTATTTCAAGAAGTGGCCTTATTGGGATATACTCTCCTATTACAAGGAATGGTGAATCCTCTATTGGTCATATCTTATCTTGTCATGATTCATATTATACCCGAACTCTACAGTATGTGCGACTCATTAAGAGTAACGACTCATAGAGCCAAAATATAATAATCAACCGTCAAGATAAACTCATGACCTCAAGTCAAATGACCATTACACTACCATCGCAAAGAGATTAATCCACTGGCATTTAAATATAATCCATGTGGAATACTCTTAGCGGGACAATCCGATGTACTTATTCTTAATAAGCATCCACATACACTTATGTGCTAATCTATTATCTAGATGTTAGTGTCATACCCTACGATTCGAGATATACACGAATAAAATATAATTCCATCATAACTCTTTATGATTTTACATATAAATTTTTTATTCAAAACATGCCATATTACAAAATATACATAAATATAAAAGTGTAATTTATCCCTAAACAAATTGGCTTTAGGGTATAAACTAACAGATTCACCTTCTAGAATTTGTTCTATTTTTTCAATACAGAAGAAGAATTGTCTAGGAGACTTGATGATTCACCTAGACTTCGTAAGAGCACTCTAAGTCATTAATGAATGTCCTTGGTAAAAGTCCATATGCTAAATTCTTTGAAGTTCTTCGGGACATTCCTAACATTGAAGAATAGATTGTTGTTCTTAATTCCAATCCAGGATAGATGAGCGTGTATATAATCTGCCATCTACATCTGAAGTAGCTCTTATATAAAATGAATCTGATGATCAAAGTCTTAACCAAAGTGCTCATATTGAGGTTTATACACATTCTAATACAAGCCATGAGAATTATGCACCATTTTACGTGCTATGATTCATTATAGTATCCTTTACTGTTTTCGCAAGGTGAAAGTGGATGGCATCATGGCATCCCATGGAATTCTAATTCAAAAAAAAAATCATCACAGTTCTCATGATGAATTCTGCGCTGATCCTTATTCTATTGGATATGCTTCAGAATTGTTACACGTAGAAAAAGGCAAATTAATAATTTATAACACTTTAAGTCTTTTTTCTTTGTTCTTTTTTTGTATACTTTTCTAACTAGTTTCAATTATATTCTTCCCTTATCTATATGTTCTTTGACTTCATAGTTGCTGAAGAAAGAAAAAAGGCCTGTGACGTTGTTTCTGCTAGAAAGTATTATTATTATAAGCTTCAAATGAGAGATGATGATAGTCTATGTTGTTTCATACTGGAAGATTATTGCAGCAATTTGTGGTTGATGTTTATGTAAATATTGAGGCATCTAGGCTTGACTATCATTGGAAAAAAATAGTCTGAAATTATAATTGATTGTCAATCCTTAAACACATTATGGATAGTGTTTCAATTGGAGAAACTACAAGAAGTAATGTCTAGTGTACTATCTACCAACGTCTTTCATTGTTGGTCCAAGAGATACGACGAAAAGGTATATAGATACTATGGCTTCAGTACACAAATTCGGAAAGCCTAACATTTTGCTTACTATGCAATACAATATGGAAGGCAATGCAGGAAAATTTAAAATATAAGGAAGAAGCACAAGATAGGCCTGATCTAGTTTCTAGCGTCTTTAGGGCAAAATTAGAGATGATAAAATCTGAGCTGATAAAAAAGAAACTTTTTGGTGAGGTTGTAGCATGTGTGTATGTAATTAAATTCCAAAAGCGTGGACTACCTCAAGCTTATATTCTATTGATCTTAAAGCCTGGCTTTAAAAATTTTGACCCCAAATGATTATGACCATGTTGTTTCAAGTGAAATACTTGATCCTAAACATCAGCCATATTTGTACTCTATTATCATTCAACACATGAGGCAGATATGGTCTTGTGGATCAATGAACATGCGAAGTCCTTGTCTGTGGAATGGTGTTCGTAAAAGCTATTATCTTAAGGGATTTATTGAGTATACATCTTATGCTGATAATACTTATCTATATTATAGAAGAAGGAAAAATGGCATATCTGTTAGAGTGCGGAATCGAGCTCTAGATAATTGATGGGTTGTTCCATACAATCGATATCTTTTTGCCATGTTTGACTATCATTTGAATGTTAAAATATGTTCACAAGTCATGTTGGTTGAGTATTTATACAAATATGTCTACAAAGGATATGATTGGGTGAGCTTTCACATTTTTTTTAGGACAACCCAGAAGATCATGATAAGTCTAAGAAATTTCAGTCAGGATGGTAGGTGGCTGCTGCTAAAGCTGTTTGTTGTATTTTCTGATTCAATATGAATGAAATGAACCCTTTAGTTTATTTACCTGAATAAACTTTAACTTTATTTACCTGATCAGGAAGTCATTTGTTTTCATAAAGATATATTTATTGAGATTTAACTGATGTGGTTGAAAACATTAATCTATCAAGGACCATGCTAACTGAATTTTTCCAAATGAACATGACAAACAAAAAAGCAAAAAAAAACTAAAGTATTAGTACCATGAATTCCCTGAATATTTTGTGTGGAGATCTAAAGAGAAAAATGGATAGCAAGAAGGAAGAAAAAGGTTGTAGGAAGAATTACAATAGTTAGACAGAATGAAGGTGAACGATATTACTTAAGGCTGTTGCCAACATCATTTGAAGATCTTGTAATAGTGAATGGTGAAGTGTTGTCTTCTTATAGAGATGCTACTTTATAGCAAGGACTTCTGGAATCTAATAACTACATTGAAGATACAATAGAGGAGGCAGCCAACATTTCAAATGCTTTCATCCTTGAGATCATTGTTTGCAGTTCTTCTGGTCTTCCGTTCACCTTCAAATTCAAGAGCTTTATGGTAAAAGTTTTAGTGTGATATATGCAGAGATTATGAACAATCTAAGCACTTAGTTGTGATTGCGCATCATATCATAAAAAAAAAGAATATGTTATAAGATATTAATAGATCTTCGGAATAATGGGAAAGAGTATAAATGACTTCTATTTGAACTCTGAACAATTCCAACCTACCTATGATAAAAAATTAACAAAGGAGATTCAAAATGAAAAACAATGCCCCCTTTCAGAAGAAGATCTATTAATGTCTTCTAATTAAATTCTGGCAAAAAACATTCCTATTATGTCATAATGAATACATTTTTTTTTGAAAAGTTTTTCCATAGATGGACCTGGTGGGACAGGCAAGACCTTCCTATACCGTGCTCTTCTTCCAACTTTAAGGTCTCAAGGTTATATTGCAATTGTTGTTTCATCATCAGGAGTTGCAACTTCAATATTACTAGGAGGCAGAACTGCTCATTCTAGATTCAAGATCTCGCTTAATATTTCTGAAATTAAAAGTTGTTAGATTAGCAAACAAAGCTCAGCTGCTCGTTTGCTTGTGTTAACTAAGCTGATTCTCTAACGGATAAAAGGTCAATGGCAAAAAATAAAAAATAAAAAGAAATTATTGTGGCATTTGACCTATTGCTTAAAAATATTATGAATTCTATTGATCCATTTGGAGGGAAAATTGTAATTTTTGGTGGTGATTTTACGTAGACACTTCTAGTCATTCAAGATGGAGGTAGAGAGGTCCAAGTTCAAAACACCTTTGTGAATTCTCTTTTATGACATAGCTTATACAAAATACAGCTAACAGAGAATATGAGAGCTATCCTGGATTCTTCATTTTCTAATTTCTGCTCAAAAGAGGGGAAGGAACTAAGCCAGTTGATGAATATGGAAAGATATCTTTATCTAAAGATATACCATATTATAAGGAAGAAAATTCATTAAACGGGTTAGAACTTAGTCACTTTTTATCTCTTCTAAGTTCTGGCTCTTTACAAAACCTATTACCTAACTTTATTACTCTAAAATAGGTTGATATAATCTATTTTTAGTGATTTAAATCATTTATAGCAAAAAATTCAGCTCTGTTGAAGATTTTAATGAGCAAAAAATCAATAAGCTTCTTGGAAAAGAACATCTATACATGACTACTAATAGGACTCTTATTTAACAAGATCAAGGAGGCAATGAAGATTTTCTTTATTCTTTAATTCCAAGAGATCTTTCTCCTCATAAGTTAGTTTTGAAACAGAATTGTTCAATCATTCTATTAAGGAATTTAAATCCAAATAAAGGCTTGTGCAGTAGAACTAGGCTCATGTGTAGAAAATTGAATCCACACACGATCACTAAAGAAATTATAGTGGGCCATCACAAGGGAAAAAAGGGTTTTTTTTTTCCCCAAGAATACCTCTTCAAGCTTCTAATAATGAAAAGAATTGTATACCATTCAAGAGGACTAAGTTTCCTGTTCGTCTATGCTTTACTATGACTATAAATAAGCTCAAGGACAAACACTTAATTAAGTAGGAATTTATTTGAGAAAGCCCGTTTTTAGTCATGGCCAACTATATGTAGCTCTATCTAGTACAGTTAAAACAGCAACAACAGAAAAAGTCCTAATTGTACTAGGAACATAGAGTGAAGTTGTTGACAATTCTACAACAGAAAACATTGTATATCATGACATAATAGATTTGTCATGGCAATGAACTCTAGATAAGAGGTGTAATGTATGTAGAGGTGTTCAAAAGTCAGTCAAGTCAAAACAAAAATGAACATCACTTGTTCGACTTTTGAGTTGACTTTGACTCAAAGTCAAATTAACTAAGCGACTTTTCGACTTGACTTTAACTTGAACTTCCAAGTCAAGCTACCGAACGAATACCGATCTATAGATTGGCATATATATATATATATATACATATACACACACACACACACACTCAAATATATATAAGGATCACAATTATAATAATATATTAATGTATTTGTGTACATAATATTTCAGCCATAATATTCCTAATTCTTAATAATTAAATATGTTAATAACTG
This sequence comes from Cinchona pubescens, assembly GCA_025175665.1. Classification (NCBI taxonomy): domain Eukaryota; kingdom Viridiplantae; phylum Streptophyta; class Magnoliopsida; order Gentianales; family Rubiaceae; genus Cinchona; species Cinchona pubescens. The sequence goes on along the minus strand of JANKKI010000024.1, from coordinate 4,006,904 downwards.
ATAATATTTTTTTTCTTAATCTTAAATTTCTTTTCTTTGTCTTATAATTGTTGGTGTTCTGTACAATTTATGTACTTATATATTAATATAAATGTACAACTTATTAATGTAACATTTTTGTTTCAATAACTAATTAAATGAACTACTAATTTCCTTTTAATATATATAGATACAAGAGTTAAGTTATTATATTATTTAAATATTTATTGAAATATCTATATATAATATATGTATACAACATGTACTTACGTTCATATACTCATATTTGTATAACTTATAATTGTAATAAAAATATGTTTTATGTAACATCGAATTTTTATACTTATATTGTTATACTACATAACTTATTAGCTTAAAATTTTTACTATCAACAAGTATATTAAATGCATTACTAATTTACTATTAGTATAGATTAGACTTAAGTAATTATATATATTCCTATATACTTATGGGATACAACTTAATAGAGATTGATGATTTAATAAGATTTTTCTATATGAATTGACTTTGGTAAGTATTTATGAATTTATGAGTTTGTAACTTGTGTAAATCTATTTTAATATATACACTAATACACATTCATATATTAATATTTGTAACGTATGTGTGTGTATGTATATATACATATATGTATATCTATGTGTGTGTGTATGTGTGTGTATATATATATGTATACACACACATAAATATATATATATATATATATATAGTTTGCATACAAAGATTTGTGTGTCTATATTTGAAAATATAATCTATTTAAAACTTGTATATATAATATATTATGAATTATATTTTGGTACACACATTATATAAAGATGACACTGTGGATGACAATGTGAAAATTGGAATAATTAAAACAAAGTGTTACATTAATTAGCTGTACAATTACAAGTTTAGTACACTTTTGCGGAATGATATGGAATTTGTGGAATAATATACTAAATTTTGGAATTAGAATATGGAATGAAAGAAGATAAAATGTTTGACTTATTTGACTTTTTCGACTTACCGATCAAATAAATTGAATTTAAACGACTTGACTTTATGGAATCAACTTTGGATTTATATGACTTAACTTTGATTTTGAAATCAAACAAGTTAAGTTGAATGAATACCCCTAATTGTATGTGATCCATGCATTTAAATTTATTTGCATTGTATTTGTTCTGTAAAATTTATTTTCACACTTGCTATAGATTGAAAATTAATAGATTCATCTAATTCATTTTTTGGATGGATAATTTGCTAACATTTGATCAAATCACATGAGACACAAGCAATTGGACTACAAAGATCACTGTTTAGGAGAAAATGCAAGAAACACCTTCATTAATGAACAAAACTCGTTACCATAAATTCATTTTTATAGATTCCAAGGTTAGCTAAACATCAACTTTAATTTGCTATTGCATCATTATCCATTACCAATGCATATTGTAGAAATAACACTATAGAAATATTAATTAGTTCTTTGTTACTAATTTCTTTTTTTTTTTTTTTTTTTTTTTTTGACGGGGAGAAAAAGTTTAGGGAATCATGTTAAATCAAGCAATTTCCCTATAAGTCAACGCCGCAAGTTTAAGAAGTACCTGATCTCAAATGTTGAAGTAAGGCCAATTCTACCAAAATTCTAATATGAAGGTATTGATACCCAATGGAAGAGAGCTTCTAGATGAACAAGATGAAATCCTATCAACAAAATTCAACTACACTAAATTCAAAAACTTGTCACGATATGCAGATTTAACAACTTATTCTATTGGTAAGCTTTTACATTTATTTATATACTTCTTTACTTGTAATGATTAAGCCATTAACTTTGTATTAAAATTACAGATACTTGGAGTCATCATTGATACATTATTAATTTTAACAATTGAAAAGGACAACAAAATTTCATATATTCAGAGATTTGTACTCATCGATAAAGAGTAAGTATATATTTTTCAGCTTCCATCTACTTTGTGTACTATTTTTGTATAACCATGTTATTGCTCATAGATATATATATATATATATATATATATATATATATATATATATATAATCCCAGGTTGCAATCAATAATGTTATCACTCTGGATAACTTCATTGAAAATGATAGCCGTATAGTCACAGACCATCTAAACAAGTATCTAGTCGTCATCTGCCATAGATTGAAGGTCGTTACTTACAATGGTATATCTAACCATTTTAATAACATTTATAATCTCGATCTTTTAGACATTTTTAAATAACTCTTCTTATTGAATCTATAAATGTCACAAGAGTTGCTTTTTCTACAAGAAATTACTCAGTCATGCTCATTGATCTTGCAAAAAAAGAAGCAAGATAGCTGAAGAATTCGATATAAACATATACAGTTTATTTTTGTTCTAGTTGTAGTTGTATAGGCACTGAAATGCATGCATATTAACATCCTTATAATAAAAATTTAATTAACAGGGCAATCAGAAATGAAAAATGATTTGCAGATCTCATAAAAAAAAAAAAAAAAGATTTTACCAAGAAAAGTTCTCAGATGTTCTATCAAAAAGGCTAGAAAATTACTTCTGTGTATAGATATTGTACCAACCCAAAAGGTAAAAACATTATGTATTCTTTTTGCTTTAGTCACACATATAGAACAATTGCATATACCATTCTTTATGCTATTTAAAAGACAATAACACCGTCTAACTGCTGCACAATGTATAAGCTGCTTGGGTGAGAGTGTAGTTCATTTTTAACATATCTTTCAGAAGTATTGGTATATGGCATGCAAAAAAATGGTGTTGCACTACGTTGGCAAATTATAAGTTTTTGTATGCATGCAACCATTGCAAGGAGAAGTAGGAAGCTAAACCAAGGTATACATCTGACCTAGGTATACTTATTCTTTTTTCCTTTTTTTCTTTTTTTTTTTTTGCATCTTCTATAACTAAACCAGGAATTTAAAATCTGTGTAAATGCAAGTTTGATGTTTTTTTAAAATATGATGGAAAAATAACTGCATCAGTTTTTGCTAAATTGGGAGAAAAGCTACTTGGCTATAATATACTGTCAAAGCCATGCAATACCTTAATAAGCAGGTTTGTTACTTAAGTTCTCGTTATATAGTCATCTGAGCTAAATAATCATGTACTAACTTTATTCGCGCTAATTTAATTCTTTACAAAACAAGGAACTACCACTAGAAAAATTACATGAATAACCAAAAACAAAACTTTCATAACTGAAGTAAGACCAGCAAAGCCAAGAGAAACAGATAACTATTATCGTTATATGCTTGAATATTTCTTTCAAGAAGGGGTGGGTGAAATTCTATAAAAAAATCTAACCAGCGGATGTTCTGAGCAACAAAGTTTATTGATGATAGAAAATTTGAGCATGGTATGTCAAACAACAGGTATATATTTATATTCTTTTCACCTAATGTAAAACACATATGTTTAGCCAAACTAACTAACTTAAGAAATAAAACATTACTTAATCTGCAGAACAAGAAAAGCTCTTCTTCAAGAGTTAGAGTTTGCCTTGAAAACAAGTTCAACGCTATTGAGGATGCAAATGAGGCCACTGAAGAATCTAATTTTAGATTGAATTAGATGTTGATAACTCAAAATATCACCCAGAAGACAAAGCTCATTTGATGATAAAATGTCATGGTTGTGCAGTGTATATGAAATTGCATTTTATTACTGTCTTTTGTCTAGGTCTGACTTCAATGCAATATTATGACATATTGACACTGTAAGAACCTTATACATCTAGATTGTGCTTTTGTCTAACATGAGAATGCTCAAGAAAAAATATATACCATCCTGTTATATTTGATGAGCATTCTTGTGTTTGGTATGTACCGGTACTTCTGATAGACAGTAGTTATGTTTTCTATGAGAATACTCACAAAACACAACAGTTGTTCTCATGCTTTAAGTAACCATTCTCATAGCTTAATGCATAAAACTGTTTTTATATGATCATGGATGAATAATTAGAAACTCCTTATCTACTTTAGACAAATGTATAAACTGTATTTATTATTGCATTGTTATGCTATTATATAAACTCTGGAAACATGTACTACTTATGCTTTCAGACAACCAACACCACCCAGATAGAACCTTTATATTTATAATCTAATAGGACACAGTTTACAAGTTTGTCCAGTCACTAGATCTTCTTGAATGAGCAACATTAGTTAAGCACAAAAATGAGCAGCACGAGTTAAGTACAAAATAGCTCAGCCTTGTCTTTTCTAACTACATCATCCATGTCCTTTCTCTCAGATTTATGTTAAGTTTAACTAACAACCACCATTTAATGGCATGTACTTTCATTTACTCTACAATCTATCAGCAGTTACATATTTTTCTACATAAAAATAGCATCAAACTCACTCAGTTTCATAACTAAACCAAGTTTTTAAGCCCGAAAATTCTTTATCATTCTGAAGGTATTGAAACACCATTCAACTTCAGAAAAAATGATACAAAAAAAATCCATTCAAGAAATGGGTAAAGATCTAGAAAGAAGTGAAAATCATATACTATCTTTGCACTTTTCAAAATGAAAAGAACATATGCAACAAGTGTTGGAAAGCCCTTCAAAAAGGAAAGGCCACCTACCACTACAAAAGATCTGTTTTGAGAAATACCCAATGCTCTTGGAATACATAGGTGAACCATATTTGTCCTCTCTTTCCTCAATTGACCAATAGCTACATAATATTCTACACATCAGCTCAAAGGCATTCAATATTACAACTATAACTCACTTCTCAACTTGATTTATACCATTATGCTATAAGTATATTCATATATTTCCATCAATATAGAGATAAAAAATGTTATCACTTAAAATCAAATTGAAGGAAAGCCATGGTATTATGTCTTATTTTGTACAAGAAGAGAAGAACAAGTATATTTTTTAAACTTAATGCTCCAGTTTTTTCTGCAACATATATACTAATATAAATACATACATTGCAAGAGATTCCTGCTGAAATTTACAAAGTTAATGATTTCAAGGATGGCCAAACAGTCACCTTCTATTATGGAATGCAACATTAGCATCTAAGCATTAAAAATTAGTGTTTTACAGATAGAATAGGTTGGACATTATTCTGTACTAAGAATTTAGTCAAACCATCAATACTCATTATGCTTCAAAATAGAGGGCATTCTACTTATGATGCAAGAGCTTTTTTAGATGTCCAACTACATATAAACATGCCATGGGCACTTCCATTGCCATTGCTCCCAATTTCTCTACATTCTACTGAAGGTAATAATTCTTACTACTACTTTTAAGCATTCAGTTTTATTAATACATACATCACAGAAAAAAAAAAAAAAAAAACATTTATATTGCAGGCATAAGCATACAAAAGAATGCAGAATGCAAGATTTCCTCATCCACAAATAATTTTCTCATTCACAATTGGACATCATTTTAATGTTTTTATTGAATTTTTACTTCAGCTAACGGATACAAAATGGTATAAACTCCTCTTTAGCTGTGAATGTATATCATACTCATTCCTTATTGTAACATAGTAACATTTCCTTCACAGAAATTCCCAAAATACATGGATCTATATTTGGAAGAGAAAAATAAATTTCCAGCTGTTGTCTTAACCAATTAAAGGAAAACACATAACATTAGAATCAAGAAGCTGGAACTAATTTGTCCTTGGTCACAATCTTCAATATGGACAACTTTTGCTCTTCACTCCTGGCCACTCAACTCTTTTGCAGTGCTAATCTTTGGAACAAATGGCATTGAAAGGCCATATCCATGGCACTACAAATTTTCACATTAAAATCAAGAATCAGAAAGTTTCCTCTCGAAGAATGACAATAATTTTTTTTTTTTTTTTTTTTTTTTGCAGATTTTGCTACTTCAATGCAAATAAAAATTGTAACTTCATCAACTGGTTGGTTACTTTTGAGTAGAAAAAAAATGCTGTCACTTAAGATTGCATATGAAAATCTCCTTAGTATTAATATGTTAATTGTAATGCCAAGAACAAATTCTATGCCTAAATAAAGCTTGTTTTTCTTTCACAATTCATTCATAGTTGTACATATAAGAAAAACACAAACCACACAACACCATATATAATGTTTGTGTTCATTTTCAAATTTTATCCATATAATAATGGCTTTAATTTCCTCGTTTGTAAGATAACAAGGTTAAATATAATACGATATTATTTTACTCTTAGATTTTTTTTTATTTTAACTTAGATATTATAAAACATTGATGAATTAATCATTTCACTTATTTTTACTTTATTGTAAATATAATAAATGGTTTACTTGTAATAAAACAATAAAATACATAAAATTAGCTTTATATAGAAAAATTATATTTCAAAACACGATATTTACACCAATATTTCAATATGGGCATTGATGTTTAACCATTTTTCATCATGCAACTCACGGTATGGTCTCTTAGTATCTATACCTACATAAAATGTAAGGATCGCCACCAAATTTTAATTTTTCCTTTGTTTTTGTTATTTTTCCAATTTTTCCCTTCATTAACCCCATGCCTATATTTCTAATTCCCGTTTTGTCCAAATTTGTTAGCCACACGATAACTCGGTTTAGTTGTTGGCCTTGTGGCATGAGTTGTTCACTGTCTTATTTTTCTTTTCACTGCCTATATAAAACAAAGGGTTAATTATATTTTACCCTCTTAAACTTTATCATAACTAAATTTTGTCCCTAATGTTATTATTTAGCACTAAATTCCTTGGATTGACAGTCAATTCTGTGGAATTTAAAATTTTTACTAAATAGATATATAGACCCCTTGATTAATTACACTTTACCCCTCTTAAACTTTAGATTCCTAGTAATTAGTGTCTAACATTGTATTTTGAGCACTTAAGCCCTTGTTACGTCAACTCATCGTTTTGAGTTTTGGCCATTCTATTCTATTTTCATTTTTTTTTTACCTCCATTTGCTCTCCAACACTCAATAACTATCACCATTGACAAAAAAAATGCATCTTTTCTTCTTTCAATTTTTTTCTTTTATTCTAATTGGCCTAAATAATTTTAAAATAAAAATTAATTCAAAATTTATAGACTCATGAATATATCTTTTTGTTTAGCTAAAATTTCAAGTGATAAAGACCTTATTATAATAAAGAGATGTGAAATTGTAATAATTGAATGTTAATTACAAAGAATTGTGCTTAAAAATAAAATATCAATTAGATTTTATCATCTTCTTCAATTTATCCTGGTCAAGAACCATAAAATGGCCAAAATCTACTTCTAACCATCTCTTCATGTTAAATTCTACTTGAATCAAGTCTAATATTTGTGAAATTTGTTTCAGCAATCAAAAATAAACAAACAAAAAATTATCAGAATAGAATAAGGTTAAAATAATAAAAAAATTTGGCATAACGGAAGGACTTAAATGCTCAAAAGATAACATCAGAGAGTGAAATATTAGTGATACTAAAGTTTAAGGGAGTAAAATATAATTAACCCTAAAAGAAAATAAAAAGATCTCCACCTGTTCTGCAAATTTTAAGTTTTGCCTTTTTTTTTAAAGGAAGTTTTACCCTCTTTTGACTTGTCTTCCTAATTTTATGCATAGCTTACTCTTACTGACTTGCCTATACTATTTTTAATTCCAATCATGTCAAATACTTAATACGAGTGGAAGATTTGAGAGGTCAAGAGTATATACTTTTCTTTCCATTTTTTGATGGACAAAATAAGAAATTACACATTCCTATACCTTTTGAACTTTGAAATGTTAAAAAAAAAAAGTAGAATAACACATTACTATACTCGGGTATGCATGGATTCTTAGATTATGACAATACTAAGAATAATTAAAATTAGTGTGGCATTATTTTCTCAGGATGATAAAATTTTATATAAGGATGTCAATTCAAGGTAAAATATTTGTATGAATTTCTTATCTAACATTTTGGATGGTGTCTTCACCTTATTCAGATTAATTATCAAAAACCGATTTGTACAATATAGGTTACAAGCATATTGCACAATATTTGATAACCTATTTCTCAAAATATTTTTTTTCCTTTAATGCTAACTCTTGAATTGACAATTCAATAATTTAACTTGTGCAATTAATAAATATTAAGTAATGTATTAAACCTTAAGGTTAATAAAAGAAACATTTTTAAAAAATTATTTTTATCCACACTAAATCTTCCGCCCACCATAGGCGGGGAAAGAAGACTAGTGTATATATATGTCTATAGACACATACTCACACACACTAGTTTCTATTGCATGATGCGTGAGGTAGGATACCTATTAATAAATTATGCAATAGAATAATGCATGTTATCATTCTTAAATTCACAACACATGCAACTATTGATTTATGTATATGAAATGTAGTTACTTGTATATGGGTTTTGTAGCTATAGTACTGAGATGTATAAAAATCTAGTATAAAGTTACATATTTAAGTGACATAAATTTATAGTTCATTATGTCGTTGAGCACAAAAAATAGAGCAAGCGGGGAGTGGACAACATTAGCTAAAATAAAAATCAATGCAACTAATGTTATAGAGGTGAAAAAATACTAAAAAAGGGGATTACTTAAGCCCAAAAATCACGACGATAAGGCGATAAATAAAGAGAAGTAAATAAAAATAATAAGACTAGATAACAAAAGTTACAAAGTTACAAGTTCGAATATTGATTGTAGTTAAACGAGATCAATAGGTAAGATTATATAGTTGCAATTTCATATTTATTAATAACCAGTTTCATAATTCGTGGTTGAAAATTAGTTAATTCTGTAATATCCTATGTCGTTTTTGGATAATTTGTTACATAAAAATTGTGTAGAAACTTGTACACTTAAATAACATAATTTCGCAGGCCATTATGTAGTTAAGAACAAAAAAATAAAGTTAGTGGGCAACATCAGCAAAAAAGAAAATCAACACAACTAATATTCATATAGGCGAAAAATACCCAAAAAAGTGACTACTTAAGCCTAAAAATCACAATAATAAGACAACAACTATAGATAAGTAAATAAGGCTAATAGAATAGAGAACGAAAGTAAGAAAGTTACAAGTGAACTTCAAAATATTGACTGCAACTAGACAAAATCAATAGGAAAGATTAACTAGCTATAATTTTCCATTTTTTAAAATGAACAATATAATTAACGAATAATTTCTATAATATCCTATGTCATTTTTGGACAATTTGTTAAATAAATAACTATTTGTTGAAGAGACTAATACAAAAATCTAGGACAACATTTCACTCATTTTATAAAAAAAAAAAAAAAAAAAAAATCTGTACACTTGTTTTCATTTTGTTTTAATTTTTATGCACGTTTGCTATATTTATAAGTAGGATTATATTATGTGTGTCCACTATCTTTCGGGTGTCTAAAGAGACTAATATTGTGTAATTGTATTAAGAAAAGTGAAAGAAGAGACAAGAATATGAAGATATTTAAAACTGAAGGGCCAAAATGTATTTTAGTCAAAAGTCACATGACACAAATGCAACATAAAAGAAATTAATCAGTGAATAGATTATTAGTAAAATAAGAAAAATATTATAATTTTCCCAATCAAACCACCAAACCAAAGCTCAACTGTAACTTGTTACTAATGATTTTTAATTTTGTTAGTTTGTTTTTTTGTTAACCTTTATATTAATTTACTTTACCCAGTTTGCCCCTCACTCAAATTGACAGACATTTTACCTCCACAAAAAGATTCCATTAGTATAAGATTACAAAAGATGATGTGGGTATTTTTGTTCATTTTCTAGATAAAGTCTCGCATTCTATTTTTAGTAATTTTACATATTCATTTTAATTTTCTAATGTGGCTATGAGTGTATTTATTGAATCGTCAATTTCTCCAAATCCATTTACCTTATTTCTCTTTTTTGTAAGTCTAATTACAATTTAAAAAGCAATAATTTACTACTATTTTTTCATTTGTCCATATTTAACTATTAAATAACTTAAATAAAAAAGTAACAAAATAACTTTTGACAACACAACATGTAAAACCTAAATCCTAATTTTTCAGCATCAGTAATATGTTAGTAATCGACAAGAGCATAACCAAAAATGTGGCTCTGTTTGGACAACGTCTAGATGTTGTCTCTTTTCTCCAAAAAAATATTTTGTGATTGTTTTTTAACTATGTTTTCCAGCTACATTTTTATTTTATATATATCACATCTAAAACAAATTGGTGCTATGGTATTATTATTCACTATTATCTCAAATAATAACTATCCAAATAGTGCCCAATTATGAAGATTGTAATAATTAAGTTTTGAATAAAATAATAAAATTAATTACTTCTGTACTGAAAACTAAGTTTTTATGCTACTAAAATATTTAGTACCTCTGTTTATCTAAATAAGTACAAAAAGTTGTAGATTTAAGTGAAAATGTTTTGTATGTGTTTTGATGTCACACGAAAAAAAAAAAAAAAGGTATTTATTTAGTTTGTTAATTGCGAAAGCACAAAGCTATTCTCAAACAAAATATATGTAAGTAAAAGACATTTTACTTGGTTTATGTTTAGTTGACGAAAATGAAAATAAAGTAATAATAAATATTCTCCTTTTTGTATACTCAATTTTACAAATGAAGAAAATAATGTATAAATTGATTAAGCAAAATGTGACCATTCACTATCTACATATATATATATATATAATTTGAACTGCAGCTCCAATTTTTGGAGCATTAGAGTTGGCATAGGTCTCGGTTGGAAGAGTTCCAGTAAAGTTTGAAGATCCAAAGAATGCTTGAAGAGCTGTTGATGGCGTAGAACCAATTATTGAGCAGTAGCCAAACTGGGGGAAGATATGTACTTGAAATAGGACTCTCAATATTAGAGTTTGACATAGTTATTTGGGGAGTTCCTGCCTGAGTTTGAAGTTCCAAGAAACACTTGGTAGCTACTGGCATAGAAACCGATTGTTGAGCAGCAGCCAAACCTAGGGAAGGATTTGTATTTACAACAAATAGGACTCTCAATATTAGAGTTTGTCACGGTTGTTTGAGGAGTAGGAGAGCTCTGCTAGCTCGAAAAGTCATGATTCCTCAATCAATACAGTCAGAGGGGATGTCTTCATAATGCACTTGTTTCCAGAAACCTTTTGAACCATGACCTATCCATAACCTTTGTGGCAGATTCTTTAAAATATCAACTTCGATACAAACTCTAGCCACACTAGGTCTAGACATAGTGGCAGTGGATATATCAAGTTTGAGGGGTTCTCCAACCAACCGTGCAAGCGAAAAAAGAAAACCTTTATTGAATAAATGTGCACAGAGTTGGTAAAAGATAATCCAAATTGGAGCAAATGAGGATTCACGATCCACAAAAATCTGGAGACCATTTAAAAAGTCGCATGCCAAATCCTAAAAGGAACCAAAAACCTTTGAGCCAACAATGGAGGAAGTTCTTTTCTAGATCAAATATTATAAGAATATGTTGAGTATCCAGTAATCCCAAAGAGTAGAAAAATGAACCCTTAAAACCAATCGTTAAAAAAATCCTTGTGAAGAGTGGCCATACCTGATTGTTCTCTTGAAAATTTGTGAACCAACACAAACTTGAAGGGTTGTGATAAACAGGATATTTCTTCATTAGAAAGAAATGTCGCCGGCTCACCTCAAAAAATACCTAGATATTTTATAGATTATGAAGCTTTAGTCCCCGTAACAATATCAGGAAAAGATCTACTAACAAAATAAGAAGGGTTAGGTTGCCCTCTAGTCGAAGATTTGAGGGCATCCATGGTGAAAACCAGAAGCCTAGGGGAATCCTAGAAGAGCCGTGGAAGAGAAGAGAAGAGTGCATTCCATCACATATATATATAAAGTGAATCATTAGTAGAGGTAAGTATCTATTACTATTTTGTTTAGGAGGATAAAGTGCAAGGTTCAGGGGTAAACTGTATTTTGTCCACACAAGTAAATGTTTAACACCATTTAATTTTTGGCATATGTGAAGTTAAAATGGTGAGACTTATTTTTCAAATCTTAAGGGGTCTACTTTTAATTTGGCCAAAAGCTAAGTGAGATAAATGTATTTAACTCTTATATATTTGAACTAGACTGGTTGTCGAGTCTTCCTACACAAGACTTTTTGACTAAAACAATAAGATGTTATACCTTTTTTTGTTATCAAACGATAAGATTTTTATTCATAACTAATGAACAACAACCAAATGACTTGCACCAGCTTGTGACTCATTTTGCAGCCACAAGGAGAATGTGTTCTTCCATTCAACTTCATGAAAAAATTTAATAGCAAAGGATGGTAATTTATGACTAGCTCTATTACTACTCCTTTTAACAAATGTAAAGAAACAAGAAGTAAACAAATTCGCTAAATCTAAAATATCAGCTGAAAACATTCCCATTTCCAGATCATCTGTCCTATTTGGTGGCAACATAGTGACCACAGATAATGCATCAACTTTAACCTTCACAAAAGTAAAAGAATCCCTTTGAGCTAGTTGAAGAGCTGAAATATATAACGAATAGCTACAGCCTTAGCAACCTTCACCTGAGAATAATATGGACATGTAGAATCCCATGCACCAACTAAGGATCCAAAAGACTTATGTGCTACAACTCCCATCCCAACTTTACAACATGCATGAAGAATAACAACATCAATACTAATTTTAACAACACCAAAAAAAATTGCCACTGAGACACATCCATATGTTATTCTAAATTAGAATGATTAGTAGATTCAGGTACCAATTCTATGAACTCCAATAGTTCAGTAAGAGCATGATGAACACAATCAAGTTCTACTATCCACATTTGCTTAGATAAGTAGTGAATGAAATCTGTTGTAACAAATCTACAGAATCAGAAAGACCAAGCAAAGATTGCCACCATGTGAGAAAGCTAATTTGAAACTTCTCCAAATTTGACCAATGAACAAGAGATAACTTCCATATAGCCTGAGAAACTGAACATTGAAAAAACAAAATTCTAAAGACTCATCACCCTCCCTACAATTGTTAAGATATCTGTTATGATTAATTTGGAATTTGAAGACAAGGAACTCCTACTAGAGACTATTATTTAAACATCTTCAAAAGAAATGTTTAGTTTTTACTTTTATTTGGCAATTTCCGTATTAACTTCAAACATTTTATTGTCTAGATGTAGAACTAGATTGAGGACGAAAATGTAACACCCTTTCTTATCTTGATGGATATATTTAGCCAAATGATAACCAGATTTCACTAAGTATCTACCATTTTGTGAGAAGTGTCACACCAACCTATCACTTCTATAAAAAATAGACAAAGGTAGTTGAAAGATAACATCTACATCCTCTTTTCTAAAGATTGATTTAACTAGAACATGATTCCTATAAACACCATCAAGGGTTAAAAGTTTAGGCACAAAAGTTAGAGAACAACCAACAGGATTAGTTGTTTGTGGTTTAAAGAAGGACTAATACCATTTTGCATCCCTCAACTTAAAACTAAATCTCACATTGCACCCATAATTTTAGTTTCAAATATTTTGTACCCCAAACTCTCAAATTTATTTTACTCAATCTAATTTTTAACATCGTCACCAAAGCTAACGGAATCTTTCCTCTTGCACATAAATATGGTTGCAACATTGTTGTATTTCCCGTTGAATCTATTATACACACGGAAACATTCCGTTAGTTTTGGTGACGGTGTTATAATTTAGACTGAAGTAGGATGAATTTAAGAATTATAAGAATTTGGGTGCGATCATACAAGCAATAATACACCAGATCCCATCAGAACTCTAAAGTTATGCGTGTTTAGGCGAGAACAGTACTAGGATGGTGACCTCCTAGGAAATCACATATTTCAGAGTTAGGAGAGCAAAATAACGAAAATTAAAATTTGGGGTACAAAGTGGGAATTGAATATAAATTGAGGAGTACAAAATAAAATTAGTCCTTTAAAAGAATAAGGGGTAGGAAACCAAGAATCTTCCCAACTTCTAACCTTCCTACCATTACCCACAACAAATCTGTAATACCACTAACAACCAAATGTTTGGCAGAAAGAAAACTTTTCCAAAGCCATGAAGAAGATAGTTCAACACTAGAGTTAAAGAGAGAATCATTAGGAAAATATTTAAATCTAAAATCTCTACTAACTTGAAGATTTCTCCACAACTGTTTTGCCAATAAAGCTGAGTTAAAAACATTAAATCCCAAAACCCAAGATCCTCAAGACTTTTTGCATTAGTTAACTTATTCCATTTCATCTAATGTAGTTTTGAATGACTATAAATACCACCCTCCTACTAGAATTAAAACTAAACTTGAAATCTCCTTACACATATCATCTGGCAACCAAAAATAGGACATTACATATATAGTAAAGCTATAAAAACAAATTTATGAAGTACTTCCCTCCTAGCAATATTAAGAAATTTCTCCTTCCAACCATTCACTCTATTCTTAATTTTCTCCTTAACAAAAGAAAAAATCTGACTTTTTGTTCTTCAAATAGACATAGACAAACCCAAATATCAAATTCATTACTCTTAGTTGTACCTTTGTCTTGAACACCCCTCCAAAGCATAATAGATTTGAAATTTCAAAGAAGCAGGGTATCTTTGCTAAAGGACAGATGACTTGTCCGAATTAACAATTTGATCGGAATATAATTCATATTTCTTTAGTAAAGAGAAAATATTCCTACCCTCTTGAATAGTAGGTCTATAAAATAAAAGTGTGCCATCACAAGACAAAAGATAAGAAATGCTAGGACCCCCTTTACAAATCTTCACTCCAGTAGTTTCCTTCCTAATAAAAGCTTGTGAGAGAAGATTATTCAATCCTTTAGAACAGAGAAGAAAAAGATAAGGAGAAAGAGGATCTCATTGTCTAATTCCTCTAGAAGGTTTTACAAAACCAGCCACATTCCCATTATCATTAAATGACTAGGAAGCCGAAGAAACACACCTCACAATCCAAGTAATTCATTGAGAAGAACAACCCATCTTTTCCATTATCTTATCCAAAAGACTCCATTCAACTATATCAATATACGCTAGACATATCAAGCTAAATAGCCATGAGCCTATTCACTAGTAAGGCTTCAACCTATTAAATGATTTATACAGTGTATTATACAACTAATAGGTCTATATGGAACACCAAGGATGGATTTTGTATCTTAGAAATAAGAGAGTTAGTTGTATGATTAACAACTGACAATAATTGACCAGAATGGCAAAAACTAAAAACTGCAGTGACATTATTTGCAATGACATATCCAAATTATTAAAAAAGGCAAGGGGTCATGCCATCAACTCTAGTAGACATAATAGGAGCCATAAAAAAAACTTTTAACTCTAGACACAGAAATAGATTCAGTAAGCTTATTATTAATCATATCAATAATTGTTTTTGGAATACCGTTTATCAATATTGGTTGGATTAGAAAAGGTAAATAAACTATGATAATAACTAGAAACACTTGAACCACATCAATTAAGCTTTCACGTTTACTAGCATCATTTCTTTCAAGGTTACTCAGAATATTCCTTCAATCATTCTCTGCATGGTAGTAACATGAAAAAAGCATATATTTTTATTCCCCTCCTTAAGCCACTGAACTCTTGAATTTTGTTTCTAAAACAACTTCTCAGTCTTATAAGCCAACCCCAATTATTTCTTTAGTTCCCTCAAACACTCAATAGAAAAATTAGGACTATTCTTCAACTATACATCAGATTTCAACTCATGCATCCTAGTTTTAGAACTCAAATTTATACTTCTATTCCAATCCAAAATAGCCTTTCTACAACACTTAATTTTGTAACATAATTGGAAAAATTTGGAGCCATGAACATATTTTTACAGGCACTGTTGATTTCTTCATAAATTAATACCATCATACTTCACCCAACTTTGATCAAAAGTAAATCTTATATTAAAAGCAATAGATTCAAGAGAGGCATTTAATAAAAGCATAACATGATCATAGGATTTAGTTGTATAATGAACTAGGTTAGCAAAATCAAACTTAGCATTCTCTTACTAGAAACTAATGCGCCATATGAAGCCTCTCTTTTAGGGGTGGCAATTTTGGACACGACACGAATATGATACAAAATTAACAGGCTTAAACATGACTCAAATTAATTGGGGTTGATATCAGGTCGACTTGTTAATGACCTGAAGTTAAACAAGTCGTGTCATGTCAACTCACGGGTTGACCCGATAACCCGTTATCTTTTTGAGTAACCTGACACGACCCTTTTAATCATTAGGATATCGGATAAATTGAATGACTCATTAATTAACTGGGACATTTATGAAAATTTGACACAATAATACATCCTTTAATGGCAAATTGTGTCATTCGTGTCAATGGGTTAATTGTGGGTTATCATGTCATTCGGGGTAAACAATATAGCTAACCACCAAAATATTGGTGGAGGGATACTACTCCCAAGTTTTATTAATATATCAAAACAAAAGGTACAAGGAAGGTGCCTAGGCCAAAACCTCCTAGTAAAGTGCTAACAGAAAATATTTACATAAGTCTAATGGAAGGTGTGTCTTGTGCTACATAAAGTCAAATTAGACCAAGGAGACTTTGCATTGTTGCTGTAGAATAAAAATCAACTTGAGATTAAAGCTTCACTTCTTAATTTTTGAGAAAATTAGCTACCAAGTTAACTGCTCGGTAAATATGAACAACACTAAACCTAACTTGCACCAAGAGACTTTGTGCTTTACGTATGAGAGCATCACCAAGGATGAGGTGATTCTCCAAGAATCATTCAGCAAAGAGTAAATGAGTCTGATTCAATCATGACATCCATGCAACCCTTCTCAAAACAAAGTTTAGTTCCTTCAATTAAAGACAAAGCCTCGGTTACCATGATGGTTTGGTGTCCGAATAAGCAAGCAAAACCCCCTATTAAATGACTATTTGAGTCTTGAAAGAGCCCTCCACCCCCAGCCAGCCCAAAAAAGGTGATTAGAGAACCATCCACATTGAGTTAAACACTCCCAAAGTTGGAAACTTCCAGTAAACCGAAATGGGAGCAAGGTTTTGGGATGGACCTGTTTTGTGACCACAAACCCTTGCCGTAGTCTCAAATTTTCAAAAGTTTTAAAAGGCTTCACCAAACTTACCATGTGAACATTATATTTAATATTGGACAGCAAACTATTGAAAGAGCAACACTTACTACAAATATATAAGCAGTTCAGGCACACCAAAGATGCCAACAAACGATCGTTGAAGCACAGCCATAAGTTGACCATCAAGAGTCGAAGAAAGATGAAGCAACCAAACATTAAGCTTATGATGAAGGGTATGCACATGAACCCTAGGAATGTTCAAAGCATGCTTCAAATTTGCCCAAACCCAAGATGCCATGGAACATTCAACAAAAAAAAATTGATCAAAAGAATCAATGGAATTGCAAAAGAAACACTTAGTTGCTAATTGAAAACCTAGGTCCATAAGCACATCCTCGAATGGAAGTAAGTCATTCAAAATCCTGCACACAAGAATGGAAAACTTAATGGGAATTATGGAACTCCAAATAAAAGCTCTAGTCTGCTCGTAATATTGCTTTTTCTCTTGATTAACTAAGAAGCCGTTGAACTAGAAAAACATCCATTTGGAGTAAGATTCCAAAACAAAGTGTCCAATCCATCAGTGAGGAATAAAGGAAATTGTAAAATCTCTTCTAACATCCTCAGGCACCAAAGAATGAATTAAAATTGACGAACAGCCGTAATCATTCGAAAAGACATCATTAATTTTGAGATCCAAAAATAGAATTTGCTCTACCAAGTCGGCTAGTGGCGCAATATTAAGCCAGTTCAAGAACCAAAAAAATGAACTACCTGAGCAAATTGCAAGCTGAATATGAGAATCCAAAATGTTTTGCACCTTGATTATCCTTCTGCAAACAAAAAATGGCATATATGTCATGTCTGAGCTATAGCGGCATCTCATGTATTTAGCCCATAGGGAGGAAGAAGCATGAAAATGCCACCAAAGTTTACAAGAAAAGGAAATTACTATCTCTCCCATATGAAAAAAATCCAAGACTATCCTCGTTCGAGCTGGAAAGCAAAGGTCCTTCCAATTAGACCAATGTCTTCTTTTTCCAAATTCTGATATTCCCCAAAAAAGGTTGGCTTGTAGTCGATCCAATTGAGCTAAAACCATTTTTCAGGTATCAAGAACCACCAGCACATGAATTGGAATGGATGAAAGAACATGTTTGATTAAAATCAATCTTCCACCTAATGATAATAGCTTGTGTTTCCATCCTGCTAGACGATCTCGAATCTTGTCCACTATGGGTGCAAAATAAGAACACTTTTTCCTTCCAGAAAAAATATGACAGCCGAGATAAGTGAACGACAAGGAAGCTTTATGAATACCTGTGAGACTAGTAATAGCCTTTGTTGAAATCCTTGGACATTTTTTAGAGATCAAATAGAAGCTCTTAGAGAAATTGATTTTGTCCCGAGCCTTTCTAATAAACCTCTAAAAATTCCAACTTCTTAAGAGAAGTTTTATTCTCTCTAGCGAATATCAGGATGTCATGTCTACAAAAGCCAAATGGGTAATAGTAGGACAACCTCTTGGCCTAGAAAATGGATAAATGGCTCCATCAACTATTAGGGTTTTGACACCCCTTGACAAAGCTTAGGAAGCTATAATGAAAAGCAAAGGATATGCAAGATCACCTTGCTTAACTCCACAAGGAAAAGGGAAAAAGTCTTTAGTTTCTCCACTTAAAAGTATAAAAAACTAGCCCGCCTTCAAGTTCGACATAACCAACTGCACAAACAATGGGGGAAAGCTAAACTTTTGAAGAACTGCTTGAAGGAAGACCTAAGAGACTCGATCAAATGCCTTCATCATATCCAACTTAATCACATTATTGTGACCCCAAATTTTCTTATCCATAGAGGGAAAAAGCTCTTGGTCTAAGAGGATGCTATCTCCTGCCGTCCTGCCTGAAACAAAACCCAACTGCTCCTCTGAAATCAGAGTAGTCAAAATTTTAGCAAAACGATTAGCCAAAATCTTGATAAAAAATTATTTATAAAATTACATAAAGATAAGAGACAGTACTTGGCCTAAAATCATTAAAATAAGTAGGATTTTCTTTTTTAGGTATAAGAACCAAAAGAGTACTAGAAATAATTCTAGGAAACCTCTCCCTGCCAAAAAATCCTGCACAGCCGAATGAAAATCACCGTGAATAATGTCCTAGCAGCAAACATAAAATAATCCAATGAAGCCATCAGGATCCAGAACGCTGTTATGATCCATATGAAATACTACATCCCTTAGTTCGTCAAGAGAAATTGGCCTAGTAAGCTGATCCTGTTGTTGAACTGAAACTAAGCAGGAAATATAGTATAACAATTGCTGTATGCATAATCATCAGTTCTAAAATCAGAAAATAAATTTTGAAAAAAAATTAATTGCCTCGCTACCAAAATCCTCAGGAGATTCCAACCATTGGCCATTTGAATCTTTGATATGTCGAATAGTAAGCTAAGAATGTTTACTAAGTAATGAAGCATGAAAATATTTAGTGTTGAAGTCCCTAGCCGCAAGCCACTTGCAAACGTGCATTTTTTGCCGTCGAAAGATTTCTTCATTTTTAAGTTTTTGAAAAAAATCCACTTGAGCTCGATTTAGTAACTCTCTATCCTCCGGAGAATGAGAAGCTTCAAACAGACATTCCAAATATCCCACAAGGTTTTCCACATGCTAGACCGAATCAAAAATATTAAAAAACACAATAGTATTCTAGTGACGTAGAGCCAGTTTTAACCTTTTAAGCTTCCATGCAAAACCATGCAATGTAGTAGTCATCACTAGGACTAACCAATCAGCCGAAACCATTTCCATGAATGTAGGGTGCTCCAACCACATATGTTGAAATCTGAAAGTTTTTGGTACATATATAGCATGGGAATGATAGTGAAGTAATAAAGGTGAATGACCCAAACCATACTGATTAAGATGTTGTACACGAGAATCAGGAAAAAAGTCAACCATTCTAGATTCACCAAAAGTCTACCTAATCGTTTCCAAACTGTATGGCCTCGATGAACACCAAACCAAAGAAAAGGTCAACAACTCCCTGTGAAAGGCAACTCTATTATTACACAATTCTATATAGCATTATTAAATTCGTCCATTGAAGGGAGGTTTTGAGCTAATCTATCCTGATATTTTGAAATAGAAGAAATGACATCAAAATCCCCTCCTACAATCCATAGATCATCAATTGTAGAAGCAAAAGAACTCAAGGCTGACCATAGTAACTGCCGCTCAACTCTAGTGCAACTGAAAGTAGCAATAACCTTGCGATCCTATGCATCAGTTTTTATCACCTTACAGATATATTGCTCGGAATTCAAAATAACATTGTAGTGAAAAGAACCATTCAAGACAAGCCAAATTTTGTTAGTTATATTAAAGATGCAGAAGCTAAACCCTAGCCAAATACAAAATTCTTCAATTCTCGTCACATCAACTAAGGGTTCAGTAGTAACCAAAAAAGAAATATTATGCCATCTAATCAACTTTTTCAATCTTCTAAGTGAGGATTTCCCAGATATACCTCGAATATTCCATATTACCCACATTAATCGTTGTGAAGAAGGTAGGAGAGACTAACGAGGGCACACAAAGCTTTCCGGGTCAGAATCGTACGAGTAACCATGTAAATATTTCTCTTCTACAAGTATTTTAGAGTACTTGGTGGCAACAAAACTGGCTACTCACCAAGGAACTTTGTGGAAGACATTTCAGAAAATCATGCAAGACACCATTTAGCACAACCCACAGAAGGAACTTCATCTCAACAGTATCTGAATTCGAAAGAAAATCCATAATATTCAACTCATGAATAGGCTTTGTGAACAAAGTCTCTGGAATTTCACATGGTGATAATCAATCATAGTCGAACCAATCCTTCGAACACCGTGTTGAACCCCATTTATGTTAATCATATTTTGATGATGACCAAATCACACAAATGGTTTGAAAACAAGTGTGCAAGAAAAAAGGGAGGTACGGACGCTGATAATCGTCCGAAAACCAGAAGAACTCTTTGGACGAAAATGATCACTCAGAAGGAAGACATCAATTTCGGATGATGTAATCGTCCAACACAGAGAACCTGAAGCAGCCTCAGACAAAAAATAGTGTCCGATCAGTTGAGGCAAAATTCTAGTAGTCACTGACCATCTACCGGAAGCAGCCTCAGATGTCCGAACGATTGGAAGACAAAATACCTCTAGAGAACGGACGCAGCATCGAACGCTAAGCATAGCAGTGGCCATCCAAAGGTCCAACGGCTAGTTCGTTCGGAATTACACTTACTACATCGACCGTCCGAAAGATCTAACGGCTAGTTTTTCAGTAAATAAGAAATAGCCATTAGAGAATTATTGGTAGCAATTTTTGAGCATCTACAAATACCCCCAAGTCTGTAAATGCAATAGAAATAGAGAGTAGAACTACTACATTCAATACAAACACTTGTAAGAGCTATTTGGGGAGAAATAGGCTAAAATATTGTGGGTTGTATTGGTTTGGATAGTATAGTTCTCTTGTCTGAACTAGAGAGAATTAGTGTGAGCAAGAGTAGACTAGTGAGTGATATTCAAGTGTAAGAATGGAGGGATAACAAGT
This sequence comes from Cinchona pubescens, assembly GCA_025175665.1. Lineage (NCBI taxonomy): Eukaryota > Viridiplantae > Streptophyta > Magnoliopsida > Gentianales > Rubiaceae > Cinchona > Cinchona pubescens. Next base: position 3,985,187 of record JANKKI010000024.1, on the reverse strand, counting down.
ATACAAAAGTGAGATTGTATTGTAAAAATCTTTGGCTCAACTAGAGGGACTTTGCTGGTGCAAGGGTGAGCCTACTTTGTGTACAAGAAGGTTATTGCCTCACCTTCTTTGAAGAGGCACTACTAGTGGATACACTCCAAGCTTGAGAAGCTTGGGAGTTTGGTTTGATACTCTCTATCTCAATCTTTACATTTGTTTTTTAAGCTTTAATTGTTAAATATTTATCTTTGATCATTTGTGCTTAAGTGTTTATTTGTTGCATAAAGTTTACATTCTCATTAAGTACATTAAAAGGTTTGTTTTTAAAACAACCTAATTCACCCCTCTCTTAGGTTGCTTTTGGACCAACAATTGGTATCAGAGCTTGGTCACTTTCTTTTGGTTTAATCACCTTTGAGTAAAGATCATTATGGCAACCAATAATGCTTTGTTTTTAAAGGGCATTCCATTACTACGACCTCCCATATTTAATGGTATTAATTTTGTTTATTGGAGGGAAAGAATAAAATTTTTCATACAATCCATTGATATTGGTTTGTGGTACATTGTTGATGAAGTTCCTTTTGAGGCCAATATTCTTGATGAAAATACACATAGATTAAGGCCTAAGACTAGATATGAGTTAAATGCACAAGATAGAGTAAATTTATCATTAAATACTAAAGCTATGAATATTTTGTATAATGCTTTGTGTGAAACCCAGTATTTTAATAGCCTTGTTCTTTGATTTTAACTGGTTTAAAATGTTTTTCATATTATTTTTAGTCATAAAGTACTTCAACTTATTCGTTTTTCAATTCGGCAAATTTTTCGATTTACGCGATTTCGGTACCGGCGGGTAAACGGGTCAAAAGTTGGACTAAGTGTAATTAGTGCATTTTGGTGTGTGAGTGTTGTTTGATGGCTGATTTATAATGTTAATTTAGTAGCAAAAAATTAGTTTTTGGGTTAAATAGTCACCTCGTAAATACTTGGAGACTATTTGGTCAATGGGAACTATTTGGGTCAACCTTGGAATTTCTTTTTAGTCTTCTTCTTGTTGTTTTTCTTCCTCATTTTCTCCAGCTGCTCGCCGAACTCTCTTCCTCCATTTTCCCCAAAAAATTTTCTTGGATTTCAAGTAGAAATCACTTGGAAGGTAAGATTTTATGTATTTTAGCATTTATGGCTTATGGGCTTTATGATCCAAGCTTTAATTTCAAGTTTTGTAGGATTCTTTATGGCTGAGAAACAGCCTCTTTGCAGCCTTATAAGTTATGATTTATGTATGTTATGGGTTGTTTTTAGTGTTTTGGAGGTTGGGAAGTGATTGGGGTTGATTTTTAACAACTTTCCATGGTTAGATTACAAATTTTAAGATTATGAGTTAGGGTTTTGTCTTCCACATGTGGCCTAGAGTGTTATGCTTTGAATGCTTATGTCTATGCACATAATGATGTTTTAGGAGTGTTTTAAGGTTAGTTTGGATAGGATCCTCATTGAGACTTGAAACCAAGTGGAATTGATTTCCCTTCATTTTGTAAGTAAGCGGAAGTTTGGCGCAACTAGGATAATTTGGATAATTGGTTATGTTTGAAGGATCTTTAATGATCTTTTGATGGTTTTAAGTGTTTCCTTGGTAGTGGGATGGATAGGAAGCATGTTTGAATCATGCGTGTGGCTAATCGGTAAAAATTTCAGTTTGGTAGTAAAGAGGAATTCCAACCATAGGTTGTTGCTCTAATGTTGTAATAGAGTTAATTGTAGTGGTTATGGGGTATGGATTGTTGTGGAATGCTATTGATATAGTCCCGGCTATTGCTCCGGTGAATCTTTCCGTTTATGGATTTTGTTGGTTGGTTGAATATGTTGTTTTGAATTGGGTTGTAACCAAGGTCCCTTGAATACCTTGGAAATGGATTTTGTTGGTTGGTTGAATATGTTGTTTTGAGTTGGGTTGTAACCAAGGTCCCTTGAATACCTTGGAATTGGATTTTATCATAGTTGGCAGGGAGGATAGCCTAATTATAGCCTAGGGAGAGGCGAAGTTTTTAGGTTTTTCTGGAAAACTGAGCTTATTATCTCCTAATCTAGCTGTAATACGAATTTGAGGGGTTAACTAAGTGTTTTGACTGGGGTTTTAGCTTGTCGAAGTTGGTCAGAGTCAGTGGAAAGGTCATTTTTGACCAAAGATCTTTTGGTGTCGTTTTCTATAGTTTGCTGTCGTTTTCGCACATCTAGTCATTCTTTAACTTCTACATCTCTTCTAAGAGTCCTCTTAAATCTGTTTTAGGTACCACGCCACCTACCGGCGATCGCGTTCTGTGATCATTTGGGCAGTTTTTGCTTTGATAGGTGGGTAACATAGACCCTCTTCCACTTGTATTTTGTTTAACGACTTTCGAAATATGTTTGGATGGATTTTAAAATGTGTATGATGTTTGGAACTGCACTTTTACCAAGTTTTGGAACTATTACATATGAAATCGGGACCATGCTATTTTACTTCTTCAAATTCCGGATTGAAACTGTACTTGGATTTGTTAGCTATGCTTTAGCATACTATGTTTTGAAATGATTTGATCTGTTTGGCTATGTTTTGGACATACTTTTGAGCCTAAAAGATACTCATGCTATTTTATTATATTCCGGATTGAAACTAGAATTGGATTTGTTCGCTATGCTTTAGCATACTATGTTTTAAAATGATTGGATCTTTTTTACTATGTTTTGGACATGCCTGACGTTTAAATGGCATGATACATTTTAGAAACTACTTATGATTATGGTTTATTGACGTTTAAATGGCATGAGACATTTTAGAAACTGCTTCATGACTATGGTTTTCGCAAATGTTATTATATTTATGTTTTCTTTTTATCGAAATGCTTGGCCCCATTTGAAGAGCTTTTATGATATCCACTGAGCTAGTTATGCTCACCCCACGTGAATTATAATTTTTCAGATTAGGTGCTCGTTTTTTACTCTCCACCGCGTTAGCAGCTTTTAGATTTTCTCCGATTCCATATTCTTGGTAGGACTCTGGATAATCTTCCAAGCTTCTCTTTTGTTTGGAGAGGGGTAGTGTATTAGATAAGTTTTGTATTGATGAACTTTATTTTTGTTGTAGCATCTTTTGTACTAAGAAGGAATTTTGTAATTCGTATTTTTGTGTAAAATGAAATATTCGGTTTTATAGTTAAGAAATGGCTTGATGGTTCTATTACATTGCGGTCTGTTGCGTTTGTGCCTTGCGCTTTGGTCCGGTGTATCATTAGCGCGGCGTGTTACGGTCCCGTTTTTGGGGCGTGGCTGTAGTTTAGTGGTATCAGAGCATAGGTTTGAATCCTAAGTCCAGTAATAGGTATTCGATGAGTCTTTCGAGGTTTAAATCGATGTGCTCGGGCTTAGAATTATATAAGATTCTGTTTTGTTCGCGGCATTACAGGATCTGTGGAATTCTTTGACCTGGAGTTATTGATTGACTTGTTTTGGGGCCAAGCAGAGGTCCTCAACGCTTATGTAATCTTATACACATCTAGATGTGTATAAGAGACAAGAGTTATTATTTAAACATGATTCCGTCTTTGACTCTTATCAGCTAGATGTTTTCTTAGATGTCTGTCCGATAAACCTAGATGGTTAGAGGATCCTTATAGAGTGGGCACCCCGGACGGGAAGGTTTTGGAGTCTAGGTTTATTTTGGAAGGTTGTCGGTTAGAGTTTTGTGATAGGAAGTTTGAGGCTGACCTTATTCAGTTACCGATGACCGATTTTGATTTGATTTTGGGTATGGATTGGTTGGCGGCTAATGGTGCGACGATTGATTGTAAAGAGAGGTATGTGATGTTTCAGATGCCTGGTTTAGATACGGTGATTTTTCGTGGGAATGAAAAGAAGCCCAAGAGTAGGATTCCGATTATGTCAGCAGTGAAGGCGTTTAAGGCCTTAGATAGGGGTTGTGAGAGCTATTTGGCTTATGTGATACACTCTGATAAAGTAGAGCCAGGCATTGAGGATATCCTAGTGGTCTAGATGTGTATAAGAGACAGCCATCAACCGGGACTTAACTATTTCTTAAACACAAAGATACGAATTACAGACTAGTCCATTCATAGTACTTAATAGATGCTAAAGAAAAAATAAAATTGCCACGGGTTGAAAACTCCTTTGATCAGCTTAAGGTTGCGGAGTACTTCTCTAAGATTGATTTGCGGTCCGGATATTATCAATTGAGGATCTTGGATCAACAAGATAAGACATTGAGGAATAAAGTTATCCCCTACGTGAAGGTTTTATGGTCTAATCATTCTGAGCGAGAAGCTACCTGGGAGCTTGAGAGCCTCATGAGATCGAAGTATCCAGCTTTGTTTGCTTCGTGATTTCGTAAGTTTCGAGGAAACAAAGCTGGAACTTTGTTTAAGGGGGGTAGAATGTGAAACCCAGTATTTTAATAGCCTTGTTCTTTGATTTTAACTGGTTTAAAATGTTTTTCATATTATTTTTAGTCATAAAGTACTTCAACTTTCATTCGTTTTTCAATTCGGCAAATTTTTCGATTTACGCGATTTGGTTGATTTTGCCACTATTAAAATAAGGACTTATGTAATTAGTGCATTTTGGTGTGTGAGTGTTGTTTGATGGCTGATTTATAATGTTAATTTAGTAGCAAAAAATTAGTTTTTGGGTTAAATAGTCAACTTGGAGACTATTTGGTCAATGGGAACTATTTGGGTCAACCTTGGAATTTCTTTTTAGTCTTCTTCAATTGTTAGAGGAATCGTAGATGTGTATAAGAGACAGCCGAACTCTCTTCCTCCATTTTCCCCAAAAATTTTCTTGGATTTCAAGTAGAAATCACTTGGAAGGTAAGATTTTATGTATTTTAGCATTTATGGCTTATGGGCTTTATGATCCAAGCTTTAATTTCAAGTTTTGTAGGATTCTTTATGGCTGAGAAAACCCTCTTTGCAGCCTTATAAGTTATGATTTATGTATGTTATGGGTTGTTTTTAGTGTTTTGGAGGTTGGGAAACATAGTGATTGGGGTTGATTTTTAACAACTTTCCATGGTTAGATTACAAATTTTAAGATTATGAGTTAGGGTTTTGTCTTCCACATGTGGCCTAGAGTGTTATGCTTTGAATGCTTATGTCTATGCACATAATGATGTTTTAGGAGTGTTTTAAGGTTAGTTTGGATAGGAATTGAGACTTGAAACCAAGTGGAATTGATTTCCCTTCATTTTGTAAGTAAGCGGAAGTTTGGCGCAACTAGGATAATTTGGATAATTGGTTATGTTTGAAGGATCTTTAATGATCTTTTGATGGTTTTAAGTGTTTCCTTGGTAGTGGGATGGATAGGAAGCATGTTTGAATCATGCGTGTGGCTAATCGGTAAAAATTTCAGTTTGGTAGTAAAGAGGAATTCCAACCATAGGTTGTTGCTCTAATGTTGTAATAGAGTTAATTGTAGTGGTTATGGGGTATGGATTGTTGTGGAATGCTATTGATATAGTCCCGGCTATTGCTCCGGTGACATCTTTCCGTTTATGGATTTTGTTGGTTGGTTGAATATGTTGTTTTGAATTGGGTTGTAACCAAGGTCCCTTGAATACCTTGGAAATGGATTTTGTTGGTTGGTTGAATATGTTGTTTTGAGTTGGGTTGTAACCAAGGTCCCTTGAATACCTTGGAATTGGATTTTATTGGCAGGGAGGATAGCCTAATTATAGCCTAGGGAGAGGCGAAGTTTTCTCGGCAAGAGTCTGGAAAACAGAGCTTACAGACACCTAATCTAGCTGTAATACGAATTTGAGGGGTTAACTAAGTGTTTTGACTGGGGTTTTAGCTTGTCGAAGTTGGTCGAAATTGTGGAAAGGTCATTTTGACCAAAGAGCTTTTGGTGTCGTTTTCTATCGTTTCGCGTTTTCGCTTCTCTAGTCATTCTTTAACTTCTACATCTCTTCTAAGAGTCCTCTTATATTTGTTTTAGGTACCACGCCACCTACCGCCGGCGATCGCGTTCTGTGATCATTTGGGCAGGCGATTTTTGCTTTGATAGGTGGGTAACATAGACCCTCTTCCACTTGTATTTTGTTTAACGACTTTCGAAATATGTTTGGATGGATTTTAAAATGTGTATGATGTTTGGAACTGCATTTTTACCAAGTTTTGGAACTATTACATATGAAATCGGGACCATGCTATTTTACTAAATTCCGGATTGAAACTGTACTTGGATTTGTTAGCTATGCTTTAGCATACTATGTTTTGAAATGATTTGATCTGTTTGGCTATGTTTTGGACATACTTTTGAGCCTAAAAGATACTCATGCTATTTTATTATATTCCGGATTGAAACTGTACTTGGATTTGTTCGCTATGCTTTAGCATACTATGTTTTGAAATGATTGGATCTTTTTTACTATGTTTTGGACATGCTGACGTTTAAATGGCATGATACATTTTAGAAACTACTTATGATTATGGTTTATTGACGTTTAAATGGCATGAGACATTTTAGAAACTGCTTCATGACTATGGTTTTCGCTCAAATGTTATTATGTTATTATATTCTTTTTATCGAAATGCTTTGGCCCCATTTGAAGAGCTTTTATGATATCCACTGAGCTAGTTATGCTCACCCCACGTGAATTATAATTTTTCAGATTAGGTGCTCGTTTTTGACTCTCCACCGCGTTAGCATTCTAGATTTTCTCCTCTAACAAATCTATGCCGAAGGTTGCAAATCGGCCAAGGAGATATGGGACAAATTGAAAGAAATCCATGAAGGAAATGAAGACATTAGAGAGCAAAAGAAGTCAGTTCTTGCGGCAAAATATGAATCCTTCAAAATGGAACCTCATGAGAACATTGACAAGATGTATTGTAGGTTCAATGATATTGTAAAGGATTTGGAAGGTTTAGGTAAAGAATATTCCTTAGGTGAAAAGAACAGAAAGATTTTGAATGCTTTACCTATGGAATGGGAAACTAAATCTATTGCCATAGAATCTAAAAATTTAAATTCTATGCCTATCGATTCATTGATCAATTCTCTAACCTCCTTTGAATTAAAGTTGAAATGCAAGGTACAAGATGAGAAAGAAGCAAGGGCCAATAGAAGCATAGCATTAAAAGCTTCTCAAAATAATAGATGCTTCAAGTTTGGCCAAGAGGGACATTATGCAAAAGAAAGTCCATCCAAGAAGAAGAAAGGGCCAAGGAATCCTCACTTCAAGACAACTTCCAAATTACATGGGATGATTGCAATTCGGATGGAGAAGTTGAAGAAGAATATGAGGAGGATCAAATGGCTTTAATGGCTCATGGCAATAATGAAATATCCTCTAGTTATGATTCTTGTGATGATGATGATGATGATGAATGTTTGAAAGAATCATATGCTAGGATCAAAAAGTTATAAATTAAAGTTAATGCTTTATTGAGTGCCAACTCAAAGCTTGTGCATGAAAATAATTTTTTGTCAATAGAAAATGATGCTTCGAAGGAAAAATTTGTTAGAAAAACCAAGATCAAGGATGCAGAAGAGATTAGATTATCTTGATGTACTTTTGCAAAAGAAAAAGGGAAATGCTTTTGAAAAGAAAAGTACTAGAAATATGCTTATCAACAAAAATTTTATAACCTTTACGGAGGATGGTTTGTGCCTTGTAAAATCTAAATCTTCTTTTTATGGTAACAAAAATATTTAATGCAATTATTGTTCTCAACATGGTCATATAACTAAAGGATTGTTATGTCAAAAGAAATGAAAAATTGGGAATAAATTCTATTTGGGAGCTTAAGCATGTTACTAACCAATTGGACCCAAGAAAGTATGGGTATCGAAAGTTGTTTCTTAACTTTGCGTGTAGGTATGCTTGGAGAGCACCAAGGAATTCAAGATGACATGGAAACTACATCATTTGAATTGGCTAACAATTTTTTAATTAAGTCTCTTCTTGCAAAAGAAAGGGGGAGCATTTTTTTTTTTGTGTTCTATGGTTGCTCTATTTCAGGGAGACATTAAACTTAGGGGAGCCTAAAATGTTTTTCTTACGTTTGTTTTGATGATGTCAAAAGGGGGAGAAAATAATGAACAAAATTCTCTTGTCTTGTATGGTTGTTTTTAGAATTGTCCAATTGATTTGTCATCATCAAAAAGAAGGAAATTGTTAAGCCCCACTTATGTTAATCATGTTTTGATCATGACCAAATTGCACTAATGGTTTGAAAACAAGTGTGTAAAAAAATAGGTAGTTACGGACACCGATGATCGTCCGAAAACCAGAACAACTCTTTGGACGAAAATGATCGTCCGGAAGAAAGACAATTCAGACAATGATAATCGTCCGACACAGAGAACCTGAAGTAGCCTCAGACGAAAAATAGCATCTGATCAATTGAGGCAAAATTCCAGTAGTCACTGACCATTAACCGGAACCTTGGACATCCGAACGATTGGAAGACAAAACACCTCTAGAGAATTGAAGCAGCATTAGACGCTAAGCGTAGCAGCGGCCGTCCGAAAGGTCCAACGGCTAGTTCGATCAGACGCACACTTACTGCAACAGCCGTCTGAAAGATCTAACGGCCAGTTTTCTAGTAAACAAGAAATAGCCATTAGAGAATTATTGGAGGCAGTTTTGGGGCATCTATAAATACCCCCAAGTCTGTAAATGCAATAGAAATAGAGAATAGAACTACTGCATTCAATACAAACACTTGTAAGAGCTATTTAGGGAGAAATAGGCTAAAATATTGTGTATGGGTTGTATTGGTTTGGATAGTATAGTTCTCTTGTCTCAACTAGAGGGAATTAGTGTGAGCAAGAGTAGACTAGTGAGTGATCTTCAAGTGTAAGAGTGTAGGGATAACAAGTGTACAAAAGTGAGGTTGTATTGTGAAACCCTTTGCCTCAACTAGAGGGAGTTTGTTGGTGCAAGGGTGAGCCTACTTTGTGTACAAGAAGGTTATTGCCTCACTACTAGTGGATACATTCCAAGCTTGCGAGTTTGGTTTGATACTCTCTATCTCAATCTTTACATTTGTTCTTTAAGCTTTAATTGTTAAATATTTATCTTTGATCATTTGTGCTTAAGTGTTTATATGTTGCATAAAGTTTACATTTTCATTAAGCACATTAAAAGGTATGTTTTTGAAACACCTAATTCACCCCCCTCTTAGGTTGCTTTTGGACCAACACATCTGGTACCAAGAGCTCATCGAAGCTTGCAACTTGTTTCAAATCTCTCGTGGCTCACATCAATTGAACACTCCATGCATGCATAGAGTACCACATCCAACTTTGTTGCCAAGGCTTCGTCGTTGCACTTAGAAAGACCAGTCCCAACCTCAATAGGATTTACAAGGGGAGAGGCAATTGGCTAGGGTAGATCTAGTAACAACGAAACTGTAGCAGCCACTAAGTGGCTAGGGTTTTGCGGCAATGAAGATGTTGGCTGACCTTCATCCACAACCCTAGCCAATGAAAGGGACTCCAATGCCATTTGAGAATTTTCTGGCAATTGATGCACAACCTGTGTATCAACATCAGCAAACGCCAAATCAAATAGAGATTGATACGTAGCCTGTACCTCCATAGATGCCAAATCTACTAGCGATTGATGCAGCATACTTGTCAACATTAACAGACGTCAAATCTGTCGGCTTCTAAACTAGAATTAAGGATTTCGCTGCTAAAGACAACCCAGAAGAACTAGGATTTGCAAGCTTATATAGCAAGCTTACACCCACCAGCTATTGTGAATCATTTTGGCTCAATCCCGGCCGTCTTAGGCACCCATTGAACCTTTTGCCATGTTGAAGCACTATCGAAAATTTCTTGGCAACCATAACCGAACCATCCAACACATTTCTCAGCTCTTTGTTGAGATTAGGGTTAATAGACGATACCATAGCTAGGTTAGGGTTAACAGATTCCCCATTACTATTGTTTGGAAGGTTCTTCACTTTAGGGTTTTTTACCAAGCAATTAGAATCTGAATGACCCACCATGTGAAAAAGAGGCAATAATCAGGAATGTCTTCACACTCAATTACCTACCACCTTCTGGAATCACCATTGCCAATATAAACATGTCGAAGCCTTGGTCTAGTAAGATCCAATTCTACACAAATTGGTGCCTTGCCTGGCCTTGAACCTTCAAATGTAGATGCATCAATTTTGAGGGATTTCTAATGAGTCGCCCAATCGAGAATAACGCAGCTTCATGGAAAAGATGAAGAGGAGACCTTCAAGTATTATCCAAACTGGAACTATAGGTCTGTTTTCTTATCGATAAAAAAGCCTGGAGTCCATTTAAGGATTCGAATCCCAAACCTTAAAATAGTCCAAACACCGCAGTACCAATATCTTAGATAATCTTCCTCATGATCAAAGTGAATTAGAACATGTTGATTATCTAGTAAACCCAATTTAAAAGACCCAACAAAATCAATGTTTAAAAACTCTCGATGTAAGGCTTCCATAGTGGGTCTGCCTCTCAGGATTTGCCTACCAAGGCAAATTGTAGATGATTGGCTATTTTCTGGATGTCTTCCGAAGAGAAAAAAAAAAAAAAAAAATTTCACCAATGTAGGTTAAAGGAGATGCCAATGGAATAACAATATTAGTGGAGGAGAGAACTTACGCAAAAGAATGAACTCAAGGTGGGGTTGTCTTTCAGCGCCCAATTGAAGGGTAGCATGACTAAGGTTTTGAGCTAGGTTAGATGATAAAGAAGGAGATAAAGGAGAGATACACATCTGACGGGTCATGATATGACAGGACACGAATTCTTAATAGATAAACTAAGTAACTTTTGTATTGTGTCAAAAGTTTAACGGGTTAATGGGTCATTTTGGATCAGCCTGTTAATAAATAAGTCATGATACTACGCGACCGAAATGCTTAATGGGTTGTGTCCAGATTCAAGTTTTTGAACACGAACACAATAAGGACCTGAAACAAACCATTTCGAACCCTATTCTCTTCAATAAAACTTTCCCCTTCCCAAAAATTTTTCCAAGTATACCTATACCCAATAAATCCAATATCAACCAACACATTAGTCCTAACAAATTTCTTAATATTACCAAAGGAACCTTCAGTTCGAGATCTATCCCCTTTTCTCATAGCCGCACCCAATAAACCATTAAAATCACCAATTAACACAAAATTTGAACTCCACAAGTGCTTCCTACTAGACAATAAATCAAACTATTTAAATTGAACCACATCATCACAACTCAAATATAAACAAATAAGCCATCTTATATACTTCCTAAATAATCTTGCACTTGTACTTCAATTGAATGCTCAGTACAATGAACATGCGTAACATTCAAATTATTATTCCAAAAAACTACTAAGCTGCCAGATTTTCCAACTAGATCAATAGTAAATAAACAATCAAAATATAATTTTTGTTTAACCGAATCAACAAATAAAGGACTATTCTAAGTTTCAAATTGGAACACCAAATTAGGAGAATATATTTTAATCATCTCCCTTAATTGAGAAATTGTCAAAGAACCCTCGAGTTCTCTACAATTCTAAGAAAATATCTCATTTATTTATTTGGCCTCATTTGAGATTGGTCATCACCACTCTAGCAGATCTAGTTGAATTACTTACCTTAGGCTTTGGTTTTTTGAAACCATTCCTTACAACCAATTTCATCATTCTTTAGCAGAACCTTACGTTTCTTATGATTCACCAAAGATTCACTCACCTCTCGAACAGTTGTACATGACACAGGAGTAACACTCACAAAAGGACAACAAATGAATTCCTCATAGTATCATCATAATCTCACAGAATAGGCACATCAACATGTCTCAAATGGTTATTAAATCTTGAGTTTGGATTTCAGACATCACAGCAAGAGGTATGTCAAAGTACAAGGGGTTTCAAAGTTAGGGTTTTTGGAAATGGATCCAAAGGACAAATTTTGATGAAAGATAGAGTTAACTGGGGAAATTTGTGATTAGAATTCACAATAAGGAGTGAATCAAAAGACAAGGAATATTGAAAATTAGGGTTTTCAAAAGTAAAGCTAAAGTCAGATTTTGGAAATGAACTAAAAGGGGATAAATAAGACATGTTATTAATATGAAATGCTAGTACATGTGGCATAGTATGGTTAATTGGTAAAAGGGGTAATGGATGAATGAAATGTCATGCGGGTTAATAACATAGGTTTAGCCACAAGAGAATGAAAGAAACTAACTGGGTCCGATTTGAGTTAGAATAACTGCCTTCCCTAACCACATTTGAAACTGTCTAAGCGTTGTAACTATTTCGCCACCAGAAAACTTGTCAGAGTCATCACTAGAAACATTATCAGAATCAATATCCTTATCCAACATAGGCCTAAATTCCTTCCCCTTTCTGATACTTATTAATTTCCTTCCTGAAAATTGCAGTGAAGTTACCTGCAGAAACAAACTATATTGATTGGGATGAACACATTTGTCTTATATTCCCTGAGGAGGTTCTACCACATGGAAACTTTCTCCTGGCTGATGGGTAATACCTAGAGTAGCTATTTATGATGCTATGCAATTTGTGCGACCAGATGTACATAACTAACTGAGGAAGAATTTGCAAATTGATAAAACCCGGTGGACGAATTTTCCATCTCCAAGGAAAAACACTCTGACCTCTTATCACAAAAATTCCTAATTCTCCTTTTGGGGCTTCGACTCTCACATAAAGTTCTTGTTTCGACAATTCAAAGGTCAGAGAAGGTTTTTGAAAAATTTTCTTTTGGATTCAATAACGAATATACTTCAGAATCCTAATTTTGTTTTTTGTAATGAATTAATCGATCTTTTTCATATGAATTCCATTTGAAATTTTGATTTTGAACTATACGATGTTGATTAAATTTATTTCTTCATCTTTCGGATATTAATTTAGACCATCTAATTTGGGGTAAATAATATTATTAGAATATTTAACAAAACCACACTTTTCATATGGCCAACACAACCACAATAACGACACAAAGCGGGAGATTTTTGCTTCTGAATGAAATCCAACATAATTAGCAAAGTTAACCATCAAACATCTTAATAAAGGTTTTAGCAAATTAATGATTACATAACCTTTATATGCCGCCCTTCTTGATTTCTAGATTTAGTTATAACAACATCTAATATCTCATAAAAATACTACAAAATTTCTTTCCTATAGCAACAGAGAAACACTTTATAGGCAAATTTCAAAGTTCAATCCAATGAGGAGTAGAGAATTGAAAAACATTATCATCAAGTCCTCCTTTCCCATCTTTCGCTTTCCTACTTTTGTTTAAGAATCAAGAATGGACAGTTAGAGAACCAAGTCCTACTTACAAGAATTTTATCAAAGTCCTCATTACGGGAAAAGAAAAACTAAAAGACATTTCTACCCAATTTCATTACTTTGAATGCAAGAGAATACTTCCAAGAAATGTTCATAGTATTCTTCAATCCATTAAAATTAACTACTTTGTCACTAAACACTTTTCCCATCAAATGCGTATGACATTAATCAAATCTTTGTTCCACATCTGAGAAATTCAAATCAACACCTATTTGTTTTTGAGGTTTCGGGATAAAATCCTCAAGTTTATTAACCAGATCCTCATCCATTAATTAAACAGAAGCAGAAATAAGCCTAAAACTAAAAATAATACAAAGAATAATAAGCAGATATTTTTTATTTTAGCTTTTACAATTTTTTTGAATATTTACTTTAATAATAATTGTTATGGACAAAAAGACAAACCCCAAAAAAAGAAGGAAAGCAAACAAAAAAATTACTAATATAAACAATCAAATAATCACAAGATAACCAATTCAACTGTATGAATATGATATTAAAGACTTGATTTGAATATGAAAAGGAAGATAACAAAATCTATAACATAAAAGACACTATTTGAAGCCTCAAAGAGAAGAGAGAGGACTCTTAGGCCTCATTTGGTTTCAAGGATATTTAGGTCGAAAAAGTAATGTTTTTTCAAAATTTAAATTCTGGTGTTTGGTTTATTTTTTTGATGTGTTGGAAAAGTAAAAACTTTCCTAAAGCAAGAAAAGTAGATGCATAATACTAGGATTCTAAATTCTCAACTCTCATTGGTATTTTAATTACTTTCCTTAGGAATTTATTATGAAAATACACTCTAGACTCTTTAACCCTCTCCCCTCCCTCCTCCAACTTTGGTAGAGCTCTTCCTTTTCCCTTAACATTTACCTATCTCTTATCCAACTCAATTATGATTGTCTTCTCAAAACAAAGTTCAAATTTAATTTTCCATATATTTATTTTTAGTTTTACTTTTAGTGATTCTCGTGCTCGTCTTTATTATACCTTAGATGAATTTCTTGTTTTCTTCCTGAAAAGGTTGTTTGTTTTTTTTTCTAATCTAATCACATCTGGAATAGTAGATAAGTTTTTAAGTCTTTCAACCATCTTCTATTAGAATAAATAGTACAAGAAACTAGTTTATTTGATTAGTCTTCATATACTTAAGTTGTTTTGTGCAATGTTTAATTTTAATTTATTGGCTCTAAATCAAAGTAGTGAAAATAGATTAGCATGATATTTGTGAGGTTTTCATTAATATTTCTATAGTTATTTCTCTTTTCTTTTTTTTCTTTTGTTTTCTGTAGATATAAAATCTTGTGGGTAGTATCAATGGTAATTTATCAAAATTGGAATAGAAAGCCATGATTAATTTGATATGTTATGACAATATTGAATCTAAATTATTTCTTAACTAATATATTTTGGTTCATGTTACATGTCTTATTCATCTAGTATTTTTTTTAACTTTTTCCAAATATAAGTTCTTAAGTCCCTACTTAAGTAACTTTTCACTTCATTACATGTTTATTTTAATATTTTCATTATTTTGTAATGAAGTTGTTCAAGTTATATAGTACAATTGGTTTCAATGTTTAAACTTGTTAATATTCTGATAGATTGGTTATGTTTAAAGTTTAATAGTATTTTATCTTAAATGTGAATTTTCTTCAAATATAGAGATTACTTTTGAGTCACAATTTATTGGATTGTTTATTTTGATATTGTCTTGGCATTATTTTTTTTATTTCTTTCTATTTTGCTAAACTATTCCTACGATAACATGACAATGAGTTTGTTAACAATAATGATTTAAATTATCTATGTTTTGTCATGAAATTTTATAATTTGTAAAAACTAAATGCAATAAAAATATTACTTACTCGTACTTTATTCAAGAGTGTAAACATTATTTTTTATGTAATATAAGCAAAACAACAAAAGAATATTTACTTTTTAATCTCATTGTTTACTAGATTACAATGAAAGAGGAACTAATTTAATAAATTTTTTACCCACATATTATGTTTGTAGGGATATTTTTGACAATCTAGTAAAAATATTGATTACATTCTTTATGTTATATTTTGAACCAAACATTGGAATATAAATCCACATAATTTTTTTGTCAGCATTCCTAAAAGTATCCATATCCATGGAATCACAATCCGAGTAATCGTATTCCTATTTGACTTTACTTTCCTACTAACCAAACGAGACCATTTAATAGATTTTTTTTTCTATTAACCTATCATTGGACAAAATTTATTTGGAAAAAGAAATTTAAATGATATGAAAGATAGAAAATAGAAAATGTCAAGCTTTTAAGAAAAGAGCAATATATTCTTGCTATATTATTATTTTACACTTATTGTCTAAACTTAATGTCTTAGAATTGATTTAAAGCACACAATTCAGTATATCAACCAAAAGAGAAATTTTTTCATGTATATACTATATTTAATGTGTGAATGTGATTTAATGATATAGATTCTCCAACTTCTAAAGTTACACTTAATGTAACATTTTATGACTATGTCATGTCCACAAAGTAGAATACCTTTATTGATATCATAAAGTAAGTTATCATACTTTGTAATTAAGTGTGTTAATTAATAATTAGTTACTTTACTTAGTAACATTATAAAAACTCTGTCAATCATATAAAGTAAGGGATACCTATACCTATATGTCTATTCGTTATGACCTAAAATAGCTAAAATATAATGTAGAAAGCATTACATTTTTTATGTGGGTATTTATCAGTTTAAATGTAAATCAAAATTTGAAAAAATATTAACAAAAAAGTAGAGTAAAATCAAGCACTATGCCATCAAATATTAATGAAAAATTCTAATAAATTTGAAATTGAGTATTATATGGACAAAATAATGCAGTCATACCTAAAAACCTACTTTTTAGACACTTTACTTTTTATTGTGGAAAATGATTGATATACTTTACTTTTATATGAAAATTTCTTTTTGTTTTATATTAGGTGTCAGATGGTATAACAATTGAAATACCTATTAGTTCTCAAATTTTAATTTTCTAGGTTAAAAAGTAAGCATTTTTTAGTCTAAAATATAAAAGAGTACGTGAACCAAAAAGTATAGTGTGTAAATCATTAACCTTAAGTTTGTACGTGAATTCTTTTTATTACATTTATTTTGTTATATTGTATGAAATACTCTTGGTTTTTGTTAGATGAATATCTAGAATGTTATTATTCATTCAATACAATAAGTTGGACACACTTTACATGCATAATTTTTACACATTTTCAATTTTACTAGAAATGAGATAAATATTTAAAAGTCAAAACTATTGGTTTAGCTATGTCTTGAAAATTAAACACCAATTTTATGGTTAATGTGATTATTTATATTAATTTGACCTTGAAATGTCGTTTTATTTTAGAAAAGTAAATTTTCTTATATGTTAGAAATGAGGGAAAATCGTAAAAATAGTCCATCATATATTCAAAAAATATTTTTCTCCCCCTCGCATATAAAATCAAAGATTAGGTTTAGGTGAGTTTTAATCTACAACAATTAAAACTATACCATTTGGTCCCTGATCACACTTTTGGTATTATTTTGGTATGAAAAATGCACTTGTGTTTCAAATAACCTAATCTTTCAAGGCTAAAGCTGGAAGTAAATACATTTTTACCTCATCCATCTCCACCACCTCTCCTTCCCATTCTAGTCACCATCCTTGCCTTTAACACTACCACTACCACCATCCCTCATCCCCAACCCCATTTACTAACAACAAACAATTTATTCCTCCATTAGTTTCACTGAAGATAAGAAATAATTGATAGTGCAACAATGGTTTCCAATGATAATTTTTTATTAATATGACTGATAACTCTAGTAAACAAGAGTTATTTTCCTCTAAATTACAGCACTTTGATAGTTTAAATTCCAAAATTGGATAAGTAATTGAGAATTTTAGTTAATTTCTTTCACATGTATTTGTATTTTAATTTTTGAATTAATTATGATAAGTTGGTATTAAATTTTTACCGAGTTTAATTAAGTGCTTAATGGTGTTAATATTATGTAGGTTAAAAATTAATGTTGGAAACTGGAAGGAACAAAACTCATTTGGTCCAAATTGTAAAAATGGATAAAATGAAGAAGGCTGGAGGAAAGTCGAGATCGCGGTCTCGACAGTTCCAAACCGCGATCACGACTTGGGAATTTGGTTTACTATATTAGAGTTGAGATCGCGGTCTCAAATGTTCCAGACCGCGATCTCAACTCGCTGAGAGTCAAGTTGTAAGGGCAATTTTGTAAACTTCCAGCCAAAAACCCCTAATTTTGCCTTGTGTGATGCTGCACTATTTAAGCTAAGTATAATTAGTAAGTAGAGAGGAGTAGGTAGCTTTAGTTAGTTTTTAGATAGATTAGGATAGCTTGAACAACAAGTTTACTTTTTCTAATAGAAATTTCTCTTTACTTTCATCTTAGATCTTCTTTTCATTTCTTGTCAAATTCAATTTTTGATTAGATAATTGTAGTGGGTTAAGCTCGCAAATTTCGCGTAGATATTATTTTTAATTGCTTTCTTGTCAAATTTAGTAAAAATTTCTTTAGTTTCAAATTAGGGTTTCTTAGGAAAATTAGGGTTCTTGTTAATTTCTTGCTTTTTATTTAAGAATTCTCAATTTCTAGCTTTAATTTCTAGTTAATTCTTAGTGGGCTTTCTTAATTTCAATCAAAAATCCAAAAATATTTAGATTTCTAGTTTAATTCTTTCTAATTTATAGTTTAGAAATGAATGCTTTTAATATTCAAAGTTTCTCTTTTGTAGTCTTTTTAGTTGGGTGATTTACTTGTTTTAAATTTTAGTCTTAATTTGATTAAATTAGGTTAGAATTAAAATTATAGTTTTCATTAGAATAGTTCTATCATCTATCACTTGATTTAGCTTAACTACACAAGCACCCTTAAACCTTCGTAATTGCTATCGACAATCCTCGTGGGAACGATCCCTACTTCCCTTTACTACTAGTTGACAACCGTATACTCTGTGGGATGCCATCTAGCTAGGAGTAGGATTTAGGTGTTTGACTGATTTATAACTAGGTGTGCAAAAGAGGCATCAAGTTTTTGGCACCGTTGCCGGGGATTTGTCTTCGGTTTTTGGCAATATCAAGCGCTTTACGGGTTGTGCAGATTAAGCACTTTAGATTAGTTTAATTTAGTGTTTAATTTTGTTGATTTTTATGTTTGATTTGGTTGTCTTGTGGAATTGACTTGGAATTCCAATTGACTATTTGCCTTGGTTGTGTACTGCATGGTAAGAGGTGCTCAAGAGCCATTCATTTGTTTAGACAAGGAAAGGGAGAAAGAGCTGAGAGAACTTAGAAGATTGAGAAGGGTACAACAAGGGCAAGAAAGGATAAAAATGGCAAATGCTAATGCTCATCAAGGGAACGTAAACATGGAGAACGAAGAAGAAGAGGTAGGTGGAAATAATGGAATGGGTGGCTATAGGAATGGAAATGACATGAATGGGAATGGGAGGCCAGAAGAATACTTGAGAGAGTATGCTTTACCTAATTTTGATGGGGCGAACTCAAGCATTGCACGGATGCCCGTGCAAGCCAACAATTTCGAAATCAAGTCCACCCTAATCCAAATGCTCCAAGCCCATGCCATGTTTGTAGGTGGATCAAATGAGGACCCCTTGATGCCTCTTTTAACACCCTAGTTTTAAATATATAAAAACACCTAAATCCTATCACTAACTAGGTGGCATCCCGCAAGTATACGGTTGTCAACTAGTAGCAAGGGAAGTAGGGATCGTTCCCACGAGGATTGTCGATTGCAATTACCAAGGTTTTAAAGGTAAATGTGTGGTTAAGCTAAATCAATTAGTGGATGGAAGAACTATTCTAATGAAAGCTATAACTTCAATTCTAACTTAATTTAATCTAATTAAGTCTAAGATTTAGAACAAGTGCATGAATCAACTAAAAAGACCATAAAGCAATAAAAATTAATCACTAAAGCATTCATTTCTAAAGTAGAAATTAGGGATTCAAAAGATCAACTAGGAAATTAAATATTTTTAGATTTTTCAATTGAAACTAAGGAAACCCACTAAGAATTAACTAGAAACTAAAGCTAGAAATTGAAAATTCTTAAATAGAAAGCAAGAAATTGATAAGAACACCAATTTTACTAAAAACCCTAAATTAAAAGCAAAGAAATTTTTACTAAAGTAGATGAGAAAGCAATTAAAAATTATATCTACTTGAAGCTTACGAAAAACCCATTACGATGATCTAATAAAGATGTAAACTTGACAAGAAATTGAAAGAAGATCTAAGATGAATATTAAGAGAAAATTCTATTAGAAAAAGTAACTTGTAGTCTAAGCTATTCTAATCTATCTAGAATTATCTAAAACTCCCTATTAAAACTAACTACCCCTTTTCTCTCTCTACTACTTAGCTTAAATAGTGCAGCATTATACAAGGCAAAAATCAGGGTTTTTGGGCTGGAAATTACAAATTTTCCCTTACAACTCAAAATTTAGCGAGCTCGAGATCGCGGACTGGAAGTTTTGAGATCGCAATCTCGACTCTAAAATTTTAGCACTAATTCCTGAGTATAGATCGTGGTCTGGAATAGTCGAGACCGCGAGCTCAACTCTCCTTCCAGCAATCCTCCATTTTGCAATTTAGTCCCTTGAGCTTTGTTCCTTCCAGCTTCTAACCTTTAATTTTTAACCTGCATAATATTAACACCATTAAGCACTTAATTAAACTAAGAATTTAACAAAAATTATCACCATTAAATCAAAAACGAAAATATAAATACATATGAAAGAAATTAACTAAAATCTTCAATTACTTACCTAATTTCGGAATTTAAACTATCAAAATGCTATTATTTAAAGGAAAATAACTCTAGTTTACTAGAGTTATCAACCCTACACATACCTCATGAATTTTGAAGAAGTCTTGGACACATTTCAGTTTAATAGAGTACACCCGGATTGTGTTCGGATGAGGGTGTTTCCTTTTTCTCTTCGTGATAGGGCAAAGTCATGGTTGCAATCCCTTGCCCAAGGAACATTCACCACTTGGAACCAACTTGCTCAAGAGTTCTTGGCAAAGTACTTTCCTCCCGCAAGAACCGCTAAATTAAGGAATGAGATTACATCATTCAAACAAGATATTGGTGAAAACCTAGGGGAAGCTTGGGAAAGATACAAAGAGTTGCTAAGAAAATGCCTGCATCACGCCATTCCTTTGTGGCTTCAAGTCCAAACTTTTTATAATGGTTTACTTCAAGAGACGAAAGCTATCGTAGATGCCTCCGCCGCCGATTCTATCTCATATAAGACCCCGAAAGAAGCTCAAGAGTTGTTAAATAGGATGGCATACAACCACTACCATCATGGACCGAGAACTCCACAGGGGTTCAACACCAAGCTAATCAAGCCAATGCAAGTAGTGGAGCGTTGAATCTAAACATGGAAGATGCCCTTTTAGCTCAACAAAGCATGTTCATGAATGTGATGAATAACATGGCAAAGGTGTGCCTGGAGAATCTAGGGAAACCTAGTAGTATAAATGCTATGACTTCTTCTCCAACTCAACCAAGCATGACATGTGATTTTTGTGGATGCAGCCATGCCAAAGGGAATTGTGAGATGCCATATGGAGCTAATGAGAAAATCAATTATGTGGTTAATGAATCTTCATTTCCAAGGAACCAATCCGGAGCTTATGGGAACACTTACAATCCTTCTTGGAGGAATCACCAAATTTCTCATGGAGTAATACCAACAACCAATCCAATCCTCCTTACCAACAAAATCCCCCACCTCAAAATGCCCAACACACTCAAGCCCTGAATTCCTCATCTAGACCTTATCAACCGCCACTCAAAGAAATGTCCAACCCAACTCATATCAAAATTTCCCCAATCCTTCGTTTCAAAACCAACAACAAAGACCTCCTTTCCATTATGCAAATTCTTTCCAACCCATGTATCATGATCAATATGCTCCTAGAGAGAATTTGGGTAAAGAAGGTTGGAAAATTAACTAGAAAAGCCGAGTATTTGAGAAGAGAATTGGATAGGAAAGCAGAAGAGCACAAAAGAGATTACGAGAATTTGAAGGCTTCGACAAGGAATTTGGAGATTCAATTGGGGCAATGGGCAAGGTTGAATAATGACAAACCTATTGGGGCATTTCTGAGTGATACTATTCCAAACCCCAAGGAGCAATGCAATGCCATAACCCTAAGGAGTGGAAAAGAATTGGTTGAATCTAAAGAGAAGAAAAAGGTGGAGGAAGGAAGCAAGGAACAAAAGTCCAAGGTCGTTGAAAATGAAAGTGAAGTGGTTGATGATGAAGCCAAGAATGAGCAAAAGAATGAGATCAAGATATCCAAGAAGAAGCATGTGGAGGGACCATTGAAGACAGATCCATCAATAAAGTGACATACCCTCAAAGACTCATTGATCCAAGAAAGGAGGAAAAAGAGAAGCAATTCACCCATTTCTTAGATATGTTGAAAAAGATTACTGTCAACATTCCTTTGATCATGATGTCCTCACCAAGATACCCAACTATTCTCGTTTCATGAAAGATCTTTTGGCAAGGAAGCGAAAGTGGGATTATGATGAGAAGGTATGCCTTGATGCCCAATGTAGTGCAATTGTTCAAAGGCGGTTGCCCCCTAAACTCAAGGATCCCGAGAGTTTCATGATACCTCTGAATGTTGGAGGAAAAAAGTGGCATCGATCACTTTGTGATTTGGGGGCAAGCATAAATATCATGCAAAAAGGCCATCTATGACAAGTTAGGGATCAACAATGTCAAGCCAACTAATATCACACTCCAATTGGCTGATTTAACAGAGAGGAAACCATATGGCTTGTTGGAAGATGTGCTTGTACAAGTTGAAAAATTGGTATTTCCCGTTGATTTCCTTGTGCTAGATACGGGTGAAGAGAGTGACATTCCATTTTTTCTAGGGAGGCCTTTCTTGTCGACCGCTCATGCATTAATTGATGTGAACAAAGGGAAGTTGATCTTACGAGTTAAAAATTAACCCTGAATCAATTGAATTTGATGTTTTTGAATATAATGACAATATTCCCATTGTTGAATAGAAATGTGCTAACCAATCTCTTAATTCTATCCTTGCTAGGTCAAATGAAGAGCAAAATGAAGTGAGCCAAGCCAATTCGCTCATGCAAGTGTTGGAAATAAAGGAAAATCCAAGAAATTAATTGAAAGAAAAATCACCCGATAAGGGATGTGTGTTGATGTAGAATGAAGAGAGTTTTGCAAAGAATAAGCACAATGGTGATGTCAAGAAATTGAGAAGGCACAAGAAGAAAAGAAAATGGTTTGAGAAACAATTAGAGATATTAATTGGGGCACTAGCGATGGCTAAGGCCAGAAAGAAAGGACTTGTGCATGTAAAACCCGAAAATCAAGCTTTAATCATGAAGAAAAAAGGAATCAAACTTTTTTCGTGGAAACCAAAACGGAAAGGAAGATCAATCATCCTCAATTACTTGGATTAAGGGTCATGCCATAGTCAAGCTAGCTCTTCATTCCAAATGACTATAAAAGAGCGTTTCTTGGGAGGCAACCCAAATCTTTAATTTAATTTTTATTGCTTTCTTTTGGTGTGATTTTTAATTGTCTTGATTTTGAGTAAATTGGTTTGAATTAGGTTAGAATTTTTCTTAATAATGATATATAATATATATATATATTTTTTTTTTTTTTTTGAGTTTTTGAGTTGAATAAATGGTGCTAAAGAATGAGTGAAATTTGTCATCCTAACTTGTGAATTTTTTTGTTTGTAGGTTACCCTTATAAATGGAGAAAAGTGGTCAATAGTGAAGCAATTTCGGCTGAGTGTAAAAATTCACTTTGCAGAAATTGAGCTTGAGACCGCAATCTCAAAATTTGAGATCGCGGTCTCAACCTCAAACTTCTGGAGGTATAAATGTCATTTGGTCGAGACCGCGATATCAAATTTGAGATCACGGTCTCAACTCCAAAGTTCTACAAAGGCTTATTTGCACCGAGTTGAGATCGCGGTCTCAAAACTCAGACCGACACCGATCTCAAGCTGTTTGAGACCACGATCTCAAAACTGAGACCGCAATCTCAACATCAGGCCAGATCGTGGTCTCAAAACTGAGACCGCGGTCTCGAATGCCAGAAATTTTTAAAAAAGCATCGATCTCTTCTTTTCTTCTCACAAACTCTGCCTATTCTTCTTCCCCAATCCAGAAGCCCTAACCCCAAATCCTCCAATTCTTCTCTCATCTTCACCAAAAATCACTGAAAACTCTACACCCACTACTAATTTCACTTTGTTTTTCTCTTGGAACATCAAAGCAACCATCTTTTTGAGGATTTTTGGAAGAAATTTGGCTTCAAGGGGGATTTACACAAAGGCAATTCTTGGAAATTTTTCAATCTGAAAAAGATGGGTAATATCCTTCCTTGAAATATTAGTTGTAATTGGCAATTTTTGAAGGCAATTGTGGAATTTTATGGATTAAATTGTAAAATTTTGTGGTATTTAATTATTGAATTGTGGACAAGTAATTGGTGCTAATTTGTGCTAGAAGAATTTTGAATTGTCCAATTGTTGGAATTCTTGGTTTGATTTGTGATTGAGTTGGATTGAAATATTCAAAAAAAATTTGGGAATTTGGATTGTGATTTTGTGGTGTTGAATCTTGATTGAAAGTTGGACTTTTTAAATTGGTGATTGAATTCCTTTTGCATAAAGAATATGAGGAGAAGGGTATATGGCAGTGCTGAGAGAAGAGTTAGAATGAGAGGGAGAGGGATTGGTTCTAGAAAAAGGAATTTTGGAGAACGTATAAGCGGAGAAAGGGGCTCGGAACAACCATTTGAGGGTGGTGATCAAATTGAACCTCAATTCTCGAGTGATAGGGCTCAACAATTATTCAAAAATAACGAGAAGTATGAGGTGATTAGAGAGAGGAACTTTGACCTAACCATGCATTGGGGTTTATATGAAGATTCTAGGAGAGCGATAGAAGAACAAATTAGGTCAAGGCAGTGGGAGGGTTTTAACGCTCAGGTTGACCCCGGGGCTAACCCAGTTAGTCAAGGAGTTTCATTGTAATTTATGTGAGTTAGAAGATGGCAAGGTGCGTTTACGGGGGGTTTTGGTAGATTTTAGTGCTGATGTGATTAATGCGTATTTCAACATTCCCCCCGTACCTTCTAGCCAATATTTGGCATTTTTTAACAATAAAAATAAGGATATGAATGCAATCAAAGATGCCATTTGTGATAGGAGGGTAGAGTGGATTAAGAGTACTTCGTCTGCCATTGAATTAAAATTTCCTCGTCAAGGACTCTCTTTAGTGGCTAAGTTATGGTTTTGTTTCATTAGTAGTTGCATTTGGGGGTCCAATGCAGTGAGCTTTATCCAAAGGGACAAGGTACTCTTAGTCTGTGCCATCATGACTGGGATCTCGGTGAATGTTGGTCACCTAATTAGACAGGGGTTTTTAGAGAGTGGTAGGTTGGGACGACCCATATTTATGCCCCTAGTCTAATTCACCATCTTTGCACCATAGCGGGTTGCCCGATTGGTCTATCTTTGGAATCATTGACACATCCTAGGGGAATGATCAATCGAGAATATGTCTATAGGATGGTAAGAGAATATGAGAAGCACCACCAGGAGGAGCACCCTGCCCAACCACAGCCACAGCCTCCATCACCTCAGAGAACTTCAATGATTCTGATACCCCCAGGTGTAGTATTTAATGCTCCGGTAAGTGAAGAAGAAATGAATGATCTACAAGGGTACTGGTCGTACAGTCAAATAGTGATGCACAACAACTTGACCGTTATTGGAGAAGCTTTAACGGTTACTTCGTTAGGCACTTCGGTCCAACCACCATCACCTCCAACATGGCACTTTGGTCCACCTCGTGGACAGTAGTACTACACACCACCGGCGGCTACCACACATCAGGAGGGATCTAGCCACGCAGGTGCGACTGGAGAGGACATGGATGATGATCATGAAGAGGCCCAACCTAGTGACGCTGAGGAGGATCAAGACGAGATGGAATGAAGATATGAAGCCACCATTTGTTTGAGCATCTTCCCTTGTATGGATGAAGACTAACCCTAATGATTGGATCAATTTGATGGATGATGATAATTTTCTCTATTTTTATTGAACACCATAGCTTTTTGTTTACTTTGGATTATTTTTTTTTATTTTCAGTTTTTGGAATTGAAGTATTCTAGTTTTTCTTTTTAAATAGTTTGGATAATGGCCTTAAGCTGATGCCAAGTTGATACATTTTGATTCTTTATGGATGGAATTTCTTTTGGATTCACATATTGACACTTGGTGAAGTTTGGTTATTGCCAAATAAGATTAGCATGGCTAAGGTCCCTAAGCTGATGCCATCCTTGCATTAGTTGATGAGTTGAATGGAATGTTGATTTTGTTTGAAGGTTAATTGGTGAGATGCATGGCACGGTTGCTCTTGACATTTTTACTCAATTTTAATTCTAGGCTTAAAGTAGGACATAGTTTAAGCATTTTTTTTTATTTTTGGGTTTGTCTTGATGTTTAATTTTGGGTGAGTGGAATGATGATTTATTCAAAAGTAAATCAATTAGAATAAAAGAGACAAGTTTGGGGGTGTTTATCTTTTTGTGTTGGAAATGGTCATTTTGTACATTCTGTTGCCACTTGGTGATTAATGGATGGAAAGTTGATCAATTAGGTACTCAATGATGATAAATTTTGATGTTCAATGCTTTGTGATTGAAGTATATGATTGATTCATTTCAAGAATTTTTGTGTGAGTGAGTACCTCATTTGCAATATAAAGAATTCATAAACTTATTCATTGCTATTTTTTAAAAAGAAGTGTTGAAATTTTTTCTTCATATTTGAAATATTGTTTCTTATCAAATTACTTATATTATGTGGTTGATGAACTATCTTTTGGAAAGAAATGAGTTAAATGAAGTAGAAGGAATTTTGGGACATTTCGTGTGTTTTCATAGGGAATGTTCTTCTAACTTGTGAATAATTGATATTCGAGATTATTTTTGGTACATTTCACTCCTTTTCCTTGGTTTAGGGCCGAAAAAAATAAATAAATCAGGAAATAAGGCGAGTACAGTTCCGACATGTACCCATGTTGTTTCTCCAAAATAAGCCATTAGAGTAGTAATAAGGCAAGTACGGGACTCCGACATGTACCCATGTTGTTTCTCCGAATTAAGCCATTAGGAATTGCGTTTTTAGTATACCAATAAGTTAAGGAGTAAATGTTTGTAATACATATCATTAATCTCATATTACTTATTCCTTGTTAGAGGTTTATTCCCGAAATGTGTGACAATTGCATATAAGTTGATTCCTAATTGAACTTCTATTTTCATGATGCTTAGTCGAGAGAGTTTATTAACTTTATAATATTTGTGATTTTAGAAGTAGTGATGTTTCAAATGAAAAGAACTAAAACTTTTGGTAACCTTTTTCAAGAATGGTAATGCTTGGTGATGTGAAATCTTGTATAGTGAAAGAATGTGTGCTTCTTTGTAAAACGAAATTTCAATTTTGGATTGATTTACTCATATTCTTAACATATCACATAGTGTTGAACATTTCTTGAGGGATTGCTTAATTGTTCTAAGTACATCCATGATTCATCAAGTGTCACGTCAACTTTGGAGGTGTTTATATGTTTGAATGTTAGTAGGTTTGGTTTAATGTTAATCTTTGTTTTTCTCGGGACTAGAAAAATGCTAATTTTGGGGGTGTGATAACTCTAGTAAACAAGAGTTATTTTCCTCTAAATTACAGCACTTTGATAGTTTAAATTCCGAAATTGGATAAGTAATTGAGGATTTTAGTTAATTTCTTTCACATGTATTTGTATTTTTGTTTTTGATTTAATTATGATAAGTTGGTATTAAATTTTTAGTTTAATTAAGTGCTTAATGGTGTTAATATTATGCAGGTTAAAAATTAAAGGTTGGAAGCTGGAAGGAACAAAACTCAAGGGACCAAATTACAAAAATGGATAAAATGAAGAAGGCTGGAGGAGAGTCGAGATCGCGGTCTCGACTGTTCCAGACTGCGATCTCGACTCGGGAATTTATTTATACTACCATATTAGAGTTGAGATCGCAGTCTCAAATATTCCATACCGCGATCTCAACTCGCTGAAAGTTAAGTTGTAAGGGCAATTTTGTAAACTTCCAACCAAAAACCCCTAATTTTGCCTTGTGTAATGCTGCACTCTTTAAGCTAACTAGAATTAGTAAGTAGAGAAAAGTAGATAGTTTTAGTTAGTTTTTAGATAGATTAGGATAGCTTGAACAACAAGTTTACTTTTTCTAATATAAATTTCTCTTTACTTTCATCTTAGATCTTCTTTTAATTTCTTGTCAAATTCAATTTTTGATTAGATAATTGTAGTGGGTTAATCGTAAGTTTCGCGTAGATATTATTTTTATTTTCTTTCTTGTCAAATTTAGTAAAAATTTCTTTACTTTCAAATTAGGGTTTCTTAGGAAAATTA
Source organism: Cinchona pubescens (assembly GCA_025175665.1). Lineage (NCBI taxonomy): Eukaryota > Viridiplantae > Streptophyta > Magnoliopsida > Gentianales > Rubiaceae > Cinchona > Cinchona pubescens. The sequence goes on along the minus strand of JANKKI010000024.1, from coordinate 3,957,241 downwards.
GGGTTCTTGTTAATTTCTTGCTTTTTATTAAGAATTCTCAATTTCTAGCTTTAATTTCTAGTTAATTCTTAGTGGGATTTCTTAATTTCAATCAAAAATCCAAAAATATTTAGATTTCTAGTTTAATTCTTTCTAATTTATAGTTTAGAAATGAATGTTTTTAATATTCAAAGTTTCTCTTTTGTAGTCTTTTTAGTTGGGTGATTTACTTGTTTTAAATTTTAGTCTTAATTTGATTAAATTAGGTTAGAATTAAAATTATAGTTTTCATTAGAATAGTTCTATCATCTATCACTTGATTTAGTGTAACTACACAAGCACCCTTAAACCTTCGTAATTGCTATCGACAATCCTCGTGGGAACAATCCCTATTCCCTTTACTACTAGTTGACAACCGTATACTTGCATGATGCCATCTAGTTAGGAGTAGGCTTTAGGTGTTTGATTGATTTATAACTAGGTGTGCAAAAGAGGCATCAAGTTTTTGGCGCCGTTGCCGGGGATTTGTCTTCGGTTTTTGGTAATATCAAGTGCTTTAAGGGTCGTGTAGATTAAGCACTTTGGACTAGTTTAATTTAGTTTAATAATTAATTCTAAATCTTGTTGATTTTTATGTTTGATTTGGTTGTTTTGTAGAATTGACTTGGAATTGCAATTGACTATTTGCCTTGGTTGTGTAGTGCATGGTAAGAGGTGCTCAAGAGCCATTCATTTGCTTAGAGAAGGAAAGAGAGAAAGACCTAAGAGAACTTAGAAGATTGAGAAGGGTACAACAAGAGCAAGAAAGGATAGAAATGGCAAATGCTAATGCTCATCAAGGGAATGTCAACATGGAGAACGAAGAAGAAGAGGTAGGTGAAAATAATGGAATGGGTGGCTATAGGACATGAATGGGAATGGAAGGCCATTGAGGGAGTATGCTTACCTAATTTTGATGGGGCGAACTCAAGCATTGCACTGATGCCCGTGCAAGCCAACAATTTCGAAATCAAGCCTGCCCTAATCCAAATGCTCGAAGCCCATGCCTTGTTCGGAGGGGGGACCAAATGAGGGCCCCTACACACACCTCATGAATTTTGAAGAAGTCTTGGACACATTTAAGTTTAATAGAGTACACCCTGATTGTGTTCAGATTAGGGTGTTTCCTTTTTCTCTTCATGATAGGGCAAAGTCATGGTTGCAATCCCATGCCCAAGAAACATTCACCCCTTGGAACCAACGTCCTCAAGAGTTCTTGGCAAAGCACTTTCCTCCCGCAAGAACCGCTAAATTAAGGAATGAGATTATATCGTTCAAACAAGATGTTGGTGAAAGCCTAGGGGAAGCTTGGGAAAGATTCAAAGAGCTACTAAGAAAATGCCCGCATCACGCCATCCCTTTGTGGCTTCAAGTCCAAACTTTTTATAATGGTTTACTTCAAGAGACGAAATCTATCGTAGATGCCTCTGCCGACAATTCTATCTCATATAAGATCCCGGAAGAAGGTCAAGAGTTGTTAAATAGGATGGCATACAACCACTACCATTATGGACTGATAACTCCACCGGTGGTTCAACACCAAGGGTTCTTGTTAATTTCTTGCTTTTTATTTAAGAATTCTCAATTTCTAGATTAGATTTAATTTCTAGTTAATTCTTAGTGAACTTTCTTAATTTAATAAAAAATCCAAAAATATTTAGATTTCTATTTTAACTCTTTCTAATTTATAGTTTAGAAATGAATGCTTTTAATATTCAAAGTTTCTCTTTTGTAGTCTTTTTAGTTGGGTGATTTACATGTTTTAAATTTTAGTCTCAATTTGATTAAATTAGGTTAGAATAAAAATTATAGTTTTCATTAGAATAGTTCTATCAATGACAAAAGTCCAAAATTAATAAAATTGGTAGAATTTTGTAATGGAGATTGAACGTTTGAAATAGACATTTGATACGAAATTGACTTGATTTGATAATGATTCAATAATGGTAGTTATACACACAATTTCTAAAGTCACCAAGGATGGTGATGGCTGAGGCTTGTAACACATATTGTAATGAAGGTGGGGATAAGAAGAAAATGGCGATTGAAAACAAATGATCCACTATTTCATCTTGCCTGCAGCACATAGGATACTACTGTTTTACTAACCACTTCTCACTTAAGCAACCTATATTTTGTATTTAGTCTATGCTTACATGCGAGATAAACAATAAAGGCATGTCTTCATGTTTCTTGAACCAGACAACTTGAAACTATGGCATCTTTTCTCTAATATTTCTAAAAGCATCCACTACTAACTTTGTAGTGAAGACACATGAACCATTACTACTTTGTAATTACATAGATTTTGTAATTACTAACCCAGTTCAAGGAGGCAAAGTGTTATTAACCCAAAAAGAAATTTGTGATATGAAAAAGGAAAAATAATTTCTTTTGGAAAAAGAAGGAAAGAGAAAATTTTGTTGCGGCAGAAAAAGAAGAAATTCTTAATTTACTTGAAGGAGAATAATTTGTTGATTTTAAGGAAATTGTGGAAGAAATTTTTGATTAAATAAAAAAAGGAAAATTTCTTCATGCACCAGATGAGGGAAATTTTGTAGTAGATGAAACAGAAATTGTTGATGAAAATTTGGTCATTTCAAATTAGATTTGATATTTGTGATGGAAAATTGATATGATTTGAATTGAGGAATTATATAAAGAAAGTGCAATTGATAATGTCATAAATATGATTGTAAATGATGTTGTGGTAGAGAATATTGACTGTGTTGGAATGGATGAGTTCCTTGAAGAAAATAATAGTTTCGAAAATTATATTGAACACAAGGTATATAAATTGTTTGGTAACATTAATCTTGGAGTTATTGGGAGATTAGGTGGTGATGATTACTTTCTAAAGGAAAGGTATATTTCTTATTTCTTGAAAATTATGTGAATAATTTTGATGAGAAAAATCATGGTGCATTTGAGGATGAATGGATAAATATGTATGAGTTCTTAGATCAAGAGGAGCATAAGGTTCGTCCACTACCACGTGTGAAGATGAAGACGGGGACCAACCACAAGATGGAGATACACGTCGTATACACAGCAACTAAAATTTCGATTGAGACTCATGCTCCTGATGGAATTAGAGGCATCCACAATGACAAGATTAGTTTAGATACAAGATTGATTTAAGGGAAGTTATATTATATATTTTAAACCAAGCTTAATTAAGACTCTATTTATTAATATTTATTTTACTCTGAATTGGTTTCAAGAATTATGAAGTATAGATGGTTTTAGGAATTAATGGTAGAATTGGATTAGGAAATTTAATAATTGATTTGATAAGGAATTAGTTTGTTATTTCATTATATAAAGGCCCATTGGCCGGTTGTGTTGTGTGAGCGAAGTGAGTAAAAAAAAAATTGAGAAACTGCATGTTGTGGTGAAAAAGTATCTCCCAAGTTTGATATTTGTTCAATAAACAAATCTTTACCTCCCAGCTTCACTCTTTGGTCTTGCTGCTTTGATTAATGACTTCTTGGTTTTCTTGATTGAATATAACTTCTTCTTTTTTTTTGCTCCTTCAACAAATCCATCTAAACTCATCAACCACATCAAGTTGAGGTACACAATTATGTAAGAAAGCAATGAGCTCATCAACCCACAATTGAGTTCTCTTAATTTCTCTCAACATGCCAAACCCAAGTTCCATCACTGATAATTTAGTTCACTCCTGCTTGGCCATTGCTCCCACTAGACTTCGTAATATACCGACCATAAGCATCTAGGATAGGCCCATTGGATGCCAATGAATCATAATGCAAAAGGATATCCCTACCATCACCTACCATTGCATGTATGAAAGGTCTAGCCAGCACCATTAGTTGCAGCAGTTTTCTCCAGAAACTAGGAGCTATACTTACTCATGCTACAATTTTACCAATAAAATTTTTATTTTTTGTGCAAGCCAAAGAACTTGTTATTCCTATCTAACAATAACATAAAAAAGAGTACTCCTCAAGCATGGAATTTCCATGTGGTAATATTTTTATTCTTTTAATGAAATGACTTATAAAACCTTGAGGATTGTAGAAATTGTTTCAGTTTTACATAGGTTGACTAAATAGTGAACCACTATTAGTGCGCTTTATTGTCATTAGAGAAGTGTAGATCTAGTGAACATATTGACTAATGAGCCCTTGATAGTAAAACTAAGATACCAAATAGTGTCATACTGTTTAAGGGATTATCAACCAAATTCCATACCTAATCTATTAGATAAGGCATTGTGAAAGAATCCCATATTTTCAGCATAGTTGGGAATGAATCTAGATTTCTTTCTCCCAAAAGTCAATCCTCATCTTCTCTCAATACACAGACTATCAAAATTTTTAGCAAAAAATCTGTTAAAAATTTGCATAGTTGTTGTAGACAACAAAAGATGAGACAACCACAACCTGCTCCATCTCTCTTCTCTTCTCTTCTCTTCTAGCTTCAATCTTCTCCCTCTCTCTGTTATCTGCACACTAACATCTCAATTACACACAATCCTTTTCCCCCAAAATTCTTCTGATAGACTAATGACGACTCCCATACCATCGTCCCTTTTTTTTTCAATTTCAAATTATATTGTTTGCTGGAGTTTGGAGTTTAAAGCATGGTGAGGCAACCCTAATGGCATTCCATATGAGGGCTTCCTCTTGAAGATAAATGATTTGCAGCCATGGCTATATACGTCCTTATTCGCCTAATTATAGCTCTAGATTTGATTTTTCATATGTTTCTTCTTTTTTTTCTAATTTTTTATCTTCAACCAGGGAAATATGGACTATTTTTCCCATTTTATCTCTTTTTTGTTTTTTGGAGGAAATACACTAAAGATTTTACTGTCTACTGATTTTGAGTATTTTTTTAAAAATGTTTTCTCATTATAGAGGCTCTTGCTACTATTTCTTATCATAATTATTAAATCCAACCCGACCATAAACTGGAGAGGCGACTAGGTCAATGGGTTACTGGTTCAACCAGTGTGTCACGATTTAACCATCGGGTTCCAAATAATAATTAAAAATATATTAAATTATAAAACATAATTTTTAACCTACATGCTCTTAATAATAAAATCAGAAATACATGTTTTAACAATAAAATCCTTATAAAACATAATAAACTCCACTGAAAGCTGACATCTATGTCTTCAAACATGTCTTCCCAACAACAAACATCATTAAATCAAAGCTAGAACCAGAGCCAAAGCAACTAAAGGCTCAGTTCTACTATGAATAGAAAGACCACAAGACACCATATGAGAAAGGTCTAGTTCCCATCTATATACGTACATAATCTAAGAAAAAGATTAGAAACAACAATGTCATTTATTCAATTTCATCTCCAAGGTTCCTAGATACCACCACATTCATTCCCACCATAATCTTGGGCAACATCATCATTAAATGTTTCATTTACTCCACCAACATTATTTCCGTCATTATTTTCATCTTCTTCTCCGGTATGCAATCCATCCAAATTTATTCATCTATAAAACATAAATTAAGACATCACATTTTTAACAACCGGTATTTAGCAAGGGTGAAATAAACAAATTGTGAAACTATAAATATTTAGTTACTTACCATTCTCTTGGCCACCTTGAATAGTACAAGCTACTAATTCCTTCCTAAAAGTTTCTATTAATTTTCAACTTCAGTAAAATTTGGAGGTTCATCCTACAAAACCCAAGTACCATTGGTACCAAATTCCTCAAAATCAATAGGGACATCATTTCGACCTCTTTCATTTCTAGACAAAATGAGATGTAGTGAGCAAAAATGCAATTCTATTAGAAAAGAGCTGAAACTATAGTACAAGATTATATAAGAGTGTACCTTTGCTATAATCTCAAGTTGTAGTGTACATAAACCAAATAATTTTACCTTTGATGCTCTAATCTGTTACTCTTTTTTGAGTGAATATACTCAAATATGCTCCAATTCCCTTCATATCTAGAAGAACTACAAGTTTGGCTTAAAACACGTATAGCTAATTTTTGTAAATTAGGTGCACTATAACAATAGAAAATCCACCATTCATGTATTCAAAGAAATTCAAAAAAAATCAGAATGTAAAATAAAATTTAAATAATCCAAAAAAATTAAATTATTATATGTATACATACCTGGGAGCATGACATCACGATTTCTTAGTGATAGCTGACACTCTATCAAAGTTACCTTCTGCTTTATGAAATAATTTCATTTCTCTTATCATATTACTCATTAAAATAGGGTTTCCATATGAATATCTCTCAATCACATCCACAAGTCCTGATGTAGCATGCTTATGGTTTGCCATATCAAGGAAACTATTTGATTAGCCGGATTGAGCCAAAACTCATCAGCTTGAAGATTTTTGTGAAGTTGGCTATCCCTTCTTGAGTTAACTATTCCCAAATAAGGATCAACTCTTTTATTTCTTTTCTAAAATCTACTTAAAAGCGCTTCTCTATCTTTGTGCATAAGAGCATATAGATATCTCATAGAAGGCATGATATGGGAAATGACTAGTTATAAAATTTATAATCACCTAACTCTACTATTAACTAGCTAACGCACCTCGAGTAAAGTGGGATCAAATAGTATATAGTGGAATAGGGGTAGAACCCACAAGTATTGGTTTAGCAAGTATCGATTAGTTACTTCAAACGCTATTTGCAAGAACTAATAGGAGAGAGAGTTAACTAAACTAAAATAAAGATTTTAACTAATGAAAACAATGAATTAGGGTTAAAATTAGCCAATTCCTTGTTCTGATTAATGCATGAAAGTTCAATTCCCATTTGTCAATTCAATCCTGAAACCTTTGGTGATCAAATCCAATCAAATTAACTAACTAGGGTTCGAGACCTTCTCTATCCTGATTAATTTAATTTGAGTATTATTTGTATAGAATTCTCTTGTGAACCAACTAATTAATCCTGCCAACTTGATCTCAGATTAATTAACCAGATAATATAACATAGATTGGTGTATGACAGAGGATCAATAGCTGTATCCCCTCGCCCAACCTAAACCAAAACTAAGGCTAGTTACTCTTTAGAATTGTCCAATTGTATTAATTATTACCCAATTCTTATGATTATTCCAATTAATGATCAAATTAATCATTACCTAAAATGGAATCGGCATCATCCAATCTTAATCCATACTATTTAGAAGCATAATTGAGAGCACAAATACAAAAGAAAACATTGAAAGGTTGCCAACTAATCTAAGAAAGTAATTAAAGAAAGCAATGATTGAAAGTGAACAATAAAGAACAATATAACAAGAAATAAAGATTTAAGAAAGCTTCTCTAATGAAGAATTGCAAGTTCGTGGTCCAAGGATGCCAATCTGAAACCTCCTCTTCAACCCTTCTTGGAAAAGTAATAAAATCCTAGTCTAATTTGCAGCCTCCAAAGGGCAAATTGAATTAGAATGTCATTTTGAGGTCGTAAAGACGCTTATTATAGTTTCTTACAAATTGTACGGCTCTGGATAAATTTTGAAATGCACTATTGTGGGCCCAAAATAGACACTCGGAACTCTAAAAATCGTCAAAATTACATAACAGCTCATCCAAGTTGACCCAACCACAATTTGTGGCTGATTTTCCTTGATTCACCTGCAGACTGTGGGTATATTATGTCCAAACCGCAATCTGTGGCTAATATGCATTGGGCTCACTCGCAATCTGCAAGTAGCCCTTCACAGATTGTGCGGTTTCGCCGTTTTGTCACTAAAATCCTCGTTTGACATGTGATTGACACACCATTTGTTCATACACGACCGTAAAATAATAAAACATATTAATATTTATAATTTAACTCAAAAATAACACTTAAACACTGACTAAAACTATAAACATTTGGCAAACAAGAACACATGAAGAACACTAATTCTGAAAAAAATTAGGTAAATAACCTAAACATAACCCTAAACACAAACACGCATAAATAACATTAAATAAATATTAAAACACTACACTAAACATATATTATGTAAATGCATGAAAACACACACACAAAACCTAAAAGTGTTGAAACTGGTGCAAAAGTCGTATGAAAAAAGAGTAGAAATAACCCTAATTTCATAGGGTTATCAACACCCCCCAACTTAAGGTTTTACTAGTCCTGAGCAAAACAAAACAAAACAAACAAAATAAAAGATAAAAGGCAAACATGACTAACCCACGAACAAATGAATTGAAGTAATTGGCTCATTAACCAAGTGAAATCCAACTAACCACATGAAACTCATACCACACAAGTACACACCAAATTAGCCACATGAATTCATGTCAAGAAGACCTTCTAAACAAAATTTAAGAACTCAAATTAACTAATATGGGCCACATCACGCAAATTAATTTGACTTCCCACAACCAACCTAAAAATTATCAAGATTAAGACCTCATAACCATCAATAAGGCAGAAAAATATTAGTAGAGCCTTATGATGATAAGCAAGCAAATGTCACACAATGGCAAAGCATTAAAGAACCATTAAAATTGTTTAACTGAAAACGGTAACACAATCTTTCGTAATTCCTTTATGACCACCTAGAAAAAGTAAAAGAAAAATCTTTTTGTTTAACTCTCTACAATACTTCAAGCAAAAAGGTTATAGAAATCTTGAAGGCTGTGATCCAGTAGTTAGGGAGTCTTTTAAACAGTTAGATACTCAAGATTGTGAAACTCTCTACTACTAAGACTCTAAAAAATAAATTTGTTTTTATTTTTTGAATTTGTAGAAAATTTTCTTTTTTTTTTCAAAACACAAACTAAAAATAAATTTGTTTTTATTTTTTGAATTTGTAGAAAATTTTCTTTTTTTTTTCAAAACACAAACTAACCCTAGTAAACCACTTAGACTTGGAAAACTAAAGAGCACTAATAAATGAAGAATGCAATCCATACAAGTGAATGTAAATGCCACTGAATAAACAAATTTCAACTTAAAAACTAGCTTCACTACTAATCATGAAACTTATCAATATTGCATTTCAAACATTGCTAAGCAAATGAACAATTTTAAGTGAACCATGTAAATGCAAGCATCAATGAAAAACATGATCCGAGAAATTGTTTTCCTTTTTCAACCAATATAGCTACACTAAGTAGGAGTCATTAGGATTTCATGGGGTTCAAACAATTCAAAAACAAAACAAACACAAGTGTAACATAATCTAAAACAATACTTTCAAAGGTCATTTATGTGCCCAATTCATACCCCCAACTTAGCTTAGCAACATTAGTTAGCCTGAAAAAGTACTCAACAACCAAGACTAATCCAAATCTATAACAAGCATTCAAATAGTATTCTCATCAAACTACTCAACGTAGCAAAGATAACATATAAAAACTCAAAATTCCAAAACCAAATTGCAAAACAAGTTCACGTTCAACAAAGAATTCCATGACAACCACAACTCATCAAATAAGCATATAATCCATCATCATTAGCAAAATTTGACTAATTTGTCATTATGTAAAAATACATTATCCAAGCATAATAAAAAATAGTTTACAACATAAAACACATAAACCTAAACTAATCATGAGCTTGAAGCCTTTATTACCCCCACTGGAATAACAAACTAAAGCATATAAATAAGTAAAACAAGAACAAAAGCAAAATTGAAAGAAACACTCCTCTAATAAAGCCAAGAAGGCTTGCTAAGAATATTGTAGTCCTTGCTCAACTTACTATCTGCATTGCATAGAACATCCAAAGTTCCCAAGGACAAGTACAAATCTGACATATTTAATCACTCTATCCCTAATTGCTTCTAGTAGATACCTTGCATCTTCTACTACTCGAGCCAACTTTATCAACACTCTGGATGGCACCTCTATAGAATGTGTGATAAGCAATCCTTTGGTTCATCTTCTTTGCTCAAGCTCCATGACCCAATCATCTCCAAATTACTCTCAAGTTTGCCATCTTTCCCTTCAACTATGATTGGTGTAGGAGTTCCTTGAACTTCACCCACTAACTTACTTGCGAGTTCGGTAAGTTAGCTGATAATCTCCTTGTGGATTCATCCAACTCATCTTGGAACTTCAAAGATTTGTCTTGGCTCTCCACAAAGGCGATCATCTTCCTTTCCAATCTTGCAACATCATATTCTTCTTGGGTTGGTGATGATTGAGTGTAGTCATAACCATAGCAATCATAAGAGTCTCCATGAATGTCATTTCTCCCAAACTGGACATTGTTCTAGAAGTGATGGCAAGTAGTAATTGTTCATATAAACTTGTTCACCATACCCTCCCATGATGTTTGGTTGATCATGGAAGTTCCTTTGGGTAGCATTCATCATTGTGGACCATGGATATTCACTTATCCTATGGGGCTTTATTTGTTCATACATAGGCTCTTGAAGTGTAGGAAAAGAATAAGGAAGATCCTAGTTGCTTGAATAAGAATTTGGATGGTTAAACCATCTCATTTGATTATCGTAAGGGTAGGGATCGTGTTGGTATGCATATTCCTTATTAGCATAGTTACCTACAAAGGAATCACAATATAAACCATCACAAGGAATGAATTAGCATGAAGATCACTTATTTTTCTAATAAATCTGCTAATTGGATTGACATATTATGATAACCAGTCCTGATTGCATCCAAAACACCAAAAAAATCATGCTCATTAGTCATGCCTCCATAATCACAAAAATGATAATATCCTTGACATGATTGATTCCAATTCTCATTCCTTGCATGTTCTTATAAGACCGACACTAAACAAAACACAAAAATAAGTACTAAAACAAAAACACACAAAAACAAAAAATGGGATAATGGGATAAAAGAAAAAATGAATACCTTCCAAATATTTAGTATGCAGATGGTAGAATTGAAAAGTTTGATCTCTAGATCTTCCTCTCTCCCTCCTCTCTTTGCCATCGATCACCCCTACTCAACCGTTTGGTTTGTAGATCTTGAAATGCAATCCCCTAATTTCTTTAATTGTTAGGCACTCTGTTAAATTTTAGTGGTGGTGGTCAACAGTCATTGAGGAATTGTGGGAGAGATTGATTAGTAACGGTGATTAATGATGGTTGAGGGTTGTGGGAGATATATTAGTGCCGGTGCTCAACTGTAGTAAAGAAGAAAGAAATGGAAAAGGATGATTTAAAATAGAAATTTAATTTTGAAACCCATTCCCAAATATATATTATAAAGCAGTAGTGATTGATATCATACCAATGCTAAATTGATACCCATAGAGATTTTTAAGTTATGACTCCATTTCTGATTCCAAGTCAAATTGACGAACCCAGCACCCCCTTAGTTTATGAAAAACTTTTCTGGTTTTTTTAGAATTGAGTTGAAATTGAGAACTCTGATTCCATTGGCTAGAGCAAATATTCTACTTTGTTCTTAATGCTACACATGGTATGTAGTGATTTTTACCATCTTTTAATGATTATTTGGTACGTTTCGTGTGAAATAGGTCTAAGATTGTATTTGTTCTTGATGAATAATCATATTTTCAATAGTCAATGAAGTGTGGATCGCTGACCTAGAGGTATTTTTTCCCAATTTTTGTCTATGGATTTTATTTATTTGCTTTAACATGCTGGATAGGGGTAGAAGGACCTTTTTATTTATTTGATTTTCATGTTCATCAAAAGTAGTCTGGTCGTGAATACAAAATGTAGTGTTATAGTTGAATACATACCGTACATGGTGCTCAGGAATGAAAAGTAGCCAAGGTAATGGAGGGAGCAAGGTAGGAACCCAGAATTTGTAAAGAATCTGTAGGATATGTTCTCTTTCATTCACTTGCTTGGGAATATTAGCGAGTATGTTAAACAGTTATCTTTATCTCTATTGTAGTTGTATGGTTTTAGGATTAATTCCTCTGATTGTGCGAGCTCATATCTGCTTTCTATTTAATTGTGTACTTGTTTGTATGTTTGGTTAGGGAACTAAAATAAATGGTAAAAAGGAATTTACAAACTTGACCATAATGATACTTATGGGTTGGCGATTAATCAATACAAGAAAACCCTGATGATCGGAAAATATTAGCCGACGTCTTTCCCCCTAGAGAAGGTAAATCCAAAGACTCTCATATCTCTTGATTTTTCCGTTGCATCTCTAAACTCCTAAGTTTTTCTTCAATGTAGTAGTTTGTGTTTTGTCTTTGTAGATTGCAAGATCATTTACACATGAATCTCCTGGAAAATGTAGAGTTCTTTTAAACTTTTCATCCAATTTTTCTTTTTCATTTTCACATTGTTGTGGATGGTAAGCTCCATATTTGCTTCGAAAATGTGTTCTTTACAATCACATGTTAAGGTAATTAAGATTTGCCTTCTATAAAACTTCTAAGAAGACTGACTTTTGATTAAACACTTGTTTTTCATCTTCACCATATGTATGCTCTGGTGGTTATATGCCTTCCAGTGGTTGCTGTGGAGAAACCATGCAATTACACCTTTCCACAGAGTTACTTGACTGGTTTTGGATTAACATGTATTTGTTTAAAGAAGGTTATGCACTTGTTGAGAAGCATATTAGTGTATTACAGTACTATTTATGTATCTTATATTCTTTACTTGTGCAAATTAAGCGTTTGGCTAATATTAAATGATTTATTAATTTCAAGGTGCATATGACATCTACAACGAGAAAGTCAACTATTTATTGAAGGCAAGAATGAAATTAAGGTATGATCTTGTTCTTCCTAGTTTCCAACTAGAAATTATTGTTTATCTTTCCTAAAATATTGCTGAAGTGTTGTACTTTAACTAGAAAAGGGCTATTTGCTTGTATTCATTTAGGTTGAAGATGAAAATTTTGAGGATGGGAAAAGTGATGATCAAGCATCCTTGGTTGATGCAATAAAAGAAAGAGATAATAGAGGAGACATTTCTCTGAGCAACCCATCAAACCTGCTAATGGATCTTAGAAACGGTTAGTAAAAAATAACAATCCTATTTTTTTTCAATATATTTTTTTACAGATTATGTTTCTATGAAAAGAAAAACAATTCAATCAAAGTCATGTAACTCAAATTAATTGGATTTAAAATATATAGTCTCTTCGAGTTTAATTTTTATCTGATTAAGACTATTTTATATTTATTGTAGTGACTTTATGCAGTTTGAATGAGGAAACTCTTTCACTTCATTTTTTAATGGACTGAGGATATTTGAATTCAATAGGTAAATCTGCAATTTCGAATAGTTAAGATTCATGTTTTGCTATAAAGATTGATGCTTGAGCAGTTATATGAATTGCAATGTAATAAACCATCATCCTTAACAAATCAGTACATTCATCTGAAATTACTTCAATTGTAATGTAATAAATGGTATTAACCGTCATCTTTAACAAATTAGTACATTCATCTATTACTTTATTTAAAAATTACATTTGAATTGGGACACTATACACTGCCACAAAACCATTTTTTCAACCTCAGCATAATTGATTTTGGTGAGTTTCTTAATATGAGCTGTATGTAGGTTTAAATTTATTATAAGCAAAAACGTCATACGTACATCAAAACAGCTACCAATCAGGTAAATATATTTGTAAAGATCACAAAAAATTAATAAATAAATAAATCAGACGTGCAAAGCACTTTCTTTATACTAGTACATTAAAATAAGCAAACATTCATATAGTAGACGGAAATTTTATAAGAGCATAAGGATGTGAGTTGAAGTTTTACTTTGAAAATCTGCATCCAATTGTTCTCGTCTTTTTGGTACTTGTATATTTCATTGGTACTCCAAATTCAATTTCGCCAAGAGTCGCACAAAAATTTGCAGTTGAGGAAGTCTGCACAGATTAGTTGAGGCTCAAAAGCAAATGACAGCAACAATATCAAATTCTGGACAGACCACTTTTATTGGAAGTTCTATAGTCCAGTTAGGAATCATTTGTTGTACTTTTAAAACTTATACAATATAAGTTTTTATAATACAAGATGCACCATACAAGCCTTTTAAAGCAAAATATGATGGTTTCTAAAGGGATTATTTTTAAAAAAAATAAAAATAAAAATTAGAACACTAAAAATTCTATGGGCACTGGAAGTTAATCAGGAATGAAACAGCGTTATTATAGGAACTAGTAATGAAACAACACTCAACATTCACACTCCAAATTCTACAAATTTTATGAAGTGTATCATTTCAAGTGTTACAAATCTTTCAGCTTCCTTACTATTTTCTATTTTTTGGCAGGAGAGTTACAAAGGGTTCTAGGACATCGGAATATGTTCGTGTTGCTAATGGCATTGCTTTCTGTAACGCAAACCCCAATTTCTTCATAATCAGCCACAGGAAGTTGACAGCTGATCCCTAGAGGAGAAGTACTTGTAACACGAGAATCAGAATAAACATAAACCTATGCAACTAATCCGAAATTAAACAGCCACTGCAGTCTTTTCCACTTCTAGCCTCTGTGGTGAGGTCTCTGTCACTGGGGCATTACTCTCTTTTGTATCTTCATAAGCAGCAACATGAACACCAAGAGCTGCTCTGCCTGATGGATCAAGATTTTTTGACCATGCGGTATCCCATTCTCTGCTTTTGCAGTACTACATGCCACACTTGGACCTCCAGGAACAGTGGACCTTGCAGCATTCTGATTAGAGTGTGGAAGAAAAATCAGAATAAGCATGAGAAATCAAATGGTATAAAACCACACCCTTTATCCTAAATTGACATAATAACAGTAATAACGAAACTACAAGTCTTTAATGCAGCGAAGGTCATATATGGTTTTTTACAAGAGAAAAATGAAGGAATACGCAGCTCCCAATTCTAGGTCATCTACCTTATTTCTAGCTCTATAAGCATATAAAACAAGCTCATTCTACATCGTGGAGCTGCAAGAACAAAAAATTGAATTCTTAGTTTAACAAGCATTCTTCTCATTCTCATCTTTCCTCTGCATGTTTCTTCCCCTTCCTTCTTTACATGTTATTAATTGTAGATGGAACGGTATGCAAACCCACCTTAGGAAAGAACTTCTCAAAGATAGTTCTGTAGTAATATCCTTCTTTTGTAGTTGGAGTATTCTCAGGGTAAATGAAACTTGCGTTGGCTAACATTGTATCTGTGACCTAACAATTGATGTATGAAAAGCATTCAGTCATCTGTACTGGAAGGCATGCAAATTCGGGAAAGGCAAAAAGCAAATGAAAGCCCAACCATCTGGTTTGCATGATCCTTCAATCCATCAATCCAACTATATCCAAGTCCATCACTGAATTGTTCTTTCTGCCTGATTGATTTATATAGAATGTGCTAAACCAGAAAAACAAGGCTTCAGTAACTACACATTAAATGTGAATAATACATGATAAGCAATTATTCAGATAAGTCAAAGAAATGTGTAGAATGGTATTTCATTTTTTTTTTTTTTTTTTTTTTTTTTTGGTGGGGGTGGGGAACAAAATGGAACCACTTTTAACTGGTGAGCACAACTAACCTTTGGCAGATAAGGATTTTGGTCATCATCAAAAGCATAACGTAGAACCCACTTCTCTATTCTTCCAAGATCAGGTCTTACCTGCAATTGTGCAATAAATAGGTACTCTGTTCTCAGTAAAGATCAACAGAAAGTGGATATCCAAAATGCTTCAATTTTACAGGCTGGCTATCTTCTTCTTCTTCTTCTTTATTATTATTATTATTATTAATTTTTTTTTTTTTTTGGATGTGTGTGGAGGCAGGTCTGGAGTAAGGGACTTTCAAGTATGGCCCACAAAATACTTGATGACCCTCAAAATTGCAGTAAGCATAATGCTTAGAAACTAGAAACAATTGTTTAGACTCTTTGATAAGAAAGAACATAGTCACATAAATTTATGTCTCCAAGTAGAGAAATCATGCTGAGATTGCTCGATGGCAAATGAGTACAATCAAATAGCAAAGACAAACATTAATCACATATCTTTATAGTAAGAGAAAGAAAGAGAAAAAGGATCCAGAAGAACTGAAGATAATATTGATGTTGCAATCAATGTCGTCCAAAAAGGCACAAGTGAATATCTTTTGCTGGATTTTCAACTAATACTGAAAATTGTAAACTCCTTAAATCAAAATCCCAACAAGCAATTAGAGAAGCTATTGTCAGAAACTGAAACACTGACATTTCAAGATGAAGCAGCCTTACTATAGGAACCAAGAATCACCCTTATCTAAATGGTTGTGTTGCCTTTACATGTAATAACAGCACTGATAAATCATTTCAAGCAAAAGGATAAGAAAGCGATAGGGTTCTGAAGGATCACTTATGTCCATGAGCTTCTGAAGTTTCAGTCAGCTCTGACAGGACATGAAACACAGATAGTATCCAAAGCACTATCTATGCTTACCATTTTCCATTCGGGATCAATACCCATTGCAACATTGATGAACTCCTTATCTAAGAAGGGGACACGAGCCTCAACACCCCATGCTGAAGTTGATTTATTGGCTCTCAAGCAGTCATAAAAATGAAGAGCTTTCATCTGATTTCACAAGCAAAGAGCTATCAGGAACTATAGTATATCTTAAGAAAAAAATAAGATGACTTCAACAACGGCCTTTGATGATTTATTTTGTGCAAAAGCTAATGACAAATACCTTTCGGCATGTTTCTTGGTGAAATTCCTCCTTGTTGGGTGCCTTGTGAAAATACAAATAACCTCCAAATATTTAATCAGAACCTTCCCCAGATAGAACCATTTTAACTCCCAAAGATTTTATTTTACGGGACATAAGAAACATTGGGGTACTTGCTCGGATAGTTGTCACATCACTTCTATACTTCTACATGATAGATTACCTCCTCAAGTGCATCTATTCCTTCCTGATATAGCAATCATAACCACGAAACAGGGAGGTAATATATGTGTGATGGTAGAATCACAACATAAGGAGTCTACTCCACTGTAGACGGAAATTACCTGCACTGTGAAGTGGAACTCATGGTGACGGGTGCCAAGATAATCAGCTACTTTCCTGGCAGCTTTCAAATCTGGAGAACCCTAATGAGACAAACAAAAGGAAAAATTAAGAACTGATAGAAGATAAACATATAAACAGTCAGACATACAAAGTAGACAGAGATGCATCATCTAAATAGAGTAAAAAATGGATACTATTTTATTTATCACTATATACAACAGTATCAATATTCATAAGTCTATACAAACATGAAAGCAAATGAACAAGCAGCTATACAGATTGAAACCAGGAAATGTAGAGCACATAAAAATCAACATTAACAAATACCTGACAAGATTATTAACACAGATGTGATTCTGAATTGTATAGCTTGCCCTGGAGCCTTGTGAGCTTAAAGCCCAAGGGTATTTTAAGTTAAAATGACTACCACTTAGTACCTATGTGCAACTTTTCTGGTAGTTCTAGGCTCTAGCATGTTATCATTTGAATACTATTGTGTCCAGAACATCATATTAGAACAAAGTGAAAAGAGAACTCTGGCACTATAGTCATTCGCAGTAACAAGCTTCATTCCCAATCGAACTGGAGACCATAATCAAGTAAGCTATCAACACAAGATAGCAGTTAGAACATAATCTTCACATACTGCAGGATAATTTTAAACTTGCCCTGCCATGATGATGGCAGTGCAGTTGGATAGAAAAACTATTGCAGATAAAGGCACAATGAGCATTTTTTTGGCTGACACTGATAACTGCCACATTAAGTGAATTCTAATGAAAAAATCCAGCCGCTGTAGTGATATTCTTCTTAGTTATCTATTTCAAGATAAAAATTAACCAACATATGGTTCAAATGACAACAAATACACTTCAAATACTAATGATGGACACACAGGCAAATTGCAAATACATGACAAGTTCACGTCCACTTTTACCTTCAAGCCAATACAAAAGGTGTGTAATTGTGATCCCCATTGGCAGGCAGCCTCTGATTCGGACAAATATCGAGATGCCACTGCAGCTACGAGTGATGAATCTAGGCCACCAGATAAAAGAACACCAAATGGCACATCTGTCATACGCCTCTTAACCACAGCCTTCATATATAGAAAACAGATAGCACAGGCAGTTAGAAATCAATGTCTGATGTGTAGACCAAGGCAAGTGCAAAATCCATAAAATATATGTACTTCACATGTTAAGCCACTAAAATGTCAAAGGATGAATAAACCTGAAGTACAATCATGTTTGAATTCATAAAAAAGGAAAAAGCCAAAAAAAAAAGGACATGGTAAATTATTTTCTTTCACAAATGGTGAGAAAATGTAGGAAGGAGATCAGGAGAGAATAGCAAGATAAAGTATATCAGGAGAGAATAGCAAGCTAAATATATCAGGAGATAATAGCAAGACAAATATATCAGGGTGGAACATTCAAGTATGAACAAATGCTGAGAAAATGCAGGAAGGAGAACGGAAGAGTATACCAAGATGAATTTATCAGGGAGGAACATTCAAGAATGAAGAAAGAAAGAACAGAGACTGCACTAAAGAGGCAAGAAAGATTCGAAAGACTGAGAGAAGAATACAAGTGCATTAAATGGGGATTTAACAAGAGAACACATGCAAACACATAGAAGATAGAACTACATGGTTATCTTACCCAACCGAAATCGAACTAGATACTAAAACCTATAGATCTCACTTCTAAATGGAGGATCGCATAACTGAAAATAAGGGTGAGGAACAATATCCGTGTCTGGTATATTAGTGAAAATCTAGGTAACAGAGTTCCCCTTGATGAAAATTCAGAGTAAACAACCTTCTCAAATGCTTTGCGCAAGGCTAGGGGATCATATGAAGCTCAGCGGTAGGAATCTGTTCTAAGTACCACGCTGGATTGTACCACCTTCGGAGCCCTCCTGTGGATGTAATCCCATGAAATTAAAAAGAAAAGTATAGCATACCATGCACACACAATGGATATTTGAAGAGAAAAGAAAAACTTCATCAGAGTAGCTATAATTCATTATTATTATTATTTTTTTTTTTTTTTTTTTTGGGGTGCAAATCTAATATCACACATGAAATCATCATATAAAACTTCTCGAAAAGCTTTGAGATCAGGTTATTTAGAAACCTTCACAATTCATGTTTTAGATTTGTCCACAAATAACAAAGAGAAAAGAGAATGGGACCATGGATTATTTCATTATTTTTTTCCAGAAAGAAACGATGTGCTAATCAATGTCATAATCCTTCGAGTCAATCATCTTATATTTTCCATGATCTCAAAACAGTGATGAGGAACTAATCAATCAATCAGAATTTTATCAACCACAAAAGACAGGCTGATCATCAATTTTCTAACTGATGACAATATATGATCACTAACCATAGAAAATTTTCTTGGAACAAAATTCCAGAGAGTAAAATTTGCAGAATGAAAATTGACAGGAAAATTATTTTCTCATCTTGGAAAAGATTAATTGCCTGTAAGCATTAAACTGAAATGAAAAGTACCAGTCTTGCTTGAATATATATGGCCCGGAAGGAAAGACATAAATCGTTCACAATCATCACTCAACGCTTTCATTTCCGACGCAAACCAACTGATCCTGTAGAAAATGTAGTCCACTGTTTAGCATAAGCATAACAATCCAAAAAATTATATAAAACAAATAAATTTTATCATAATATATACAGCAAAAATAAAACTCTTTCAGGTTTTTCTTTTCCTTATTATTTCTCTTATTTAAAGGGATAACTCAGAGTGATGATGAAGATTATAGAAAAAGATCTGCAACAAGTCAAAAAAGTAGGTACCGATACTGCTCCAAGTGCAAGAAAGAAACAGATACATAGTTAAGATCATCAACATTGGTTTGACCAATGCTGAAAGCCAAAAAGAAGAAAGACTACCCTTTGGTAATATGAAATACTACGTATGTGTATGCAAAAATACTGAGTCAAACAAGTCAGTAGCGAAAATTGTTTATGTAACAAACCATTTGATTGAACCAGCCAAAAGACAAATATGAAGAAGCAAAAGAAAATTTCTATTAGTAGACCAGTTAGTTTTAGTACCAAAACATATGTACCAGCCCTCAATCACTACCAGCTACCACTACATAACCTGCTAGAAATTAGATACCCGTATTAACAGAAGAAAAGTACTCCTTAAAAAGCACTGCTTCTACATGTGAAGAGTCAAGGTTAAAGCATCATGTCTTCTAACCATGTCAGATAAGGGTCTAATATATAAACTAAAGCACATGCAGAAATGTTTCAAATAAACAATTAATTTGAGTTTCCTAATGAAAACAGCTATAGGTTCTTACAAGATCACAAACAACAACATCTGAAGCAAAACTCTAAACTCTACAACCCATCAGAAAAATTTTCAAGAGAAACTATGGAGGAACACTAGGGAAGCTCTCCACATGAAAAGGTGATATAAGACAGGCTGATCCAGGAAATACTGTTTGTTGTGAGAATGGATGTAAAAGAAGAAGCAAATATACTTGACACAGGGATTCCAATTTATTAAGATAATATCTGCAACTCAACAATCTAATATCATTAATCAGACTACAATTATCAGCTATGATACATTTTCTGAAATGCATGCTTCACTGTGGCCTCTGTCAACAAGAGATTTAGAATTTACCACATTGTGCAGGAAAAAAAAAAGCCAGATTTATATCACCAAAGACTTCATAAAGCTACTATTGGATACATAACCATATAAAACTATAAAAGTGGCATACCATCAAGGCCCCACCCCATGTAAAGGGGTGTAATACCAACAGCATCTCGACCAGCAATGAAACTTTTGTCACGGGTGTCAAGAAGAACAAAAGAGAACATTCCATCCAACACATCAACCAAAATCTTCTCCATATTCTTCATACTGCCAAAGAAGGAAATTCACAAAACAAAAGGTGACAAACAAATCTACAACAAGAACTTCAAAAGACGGAGTTGTGGCCTTGTGGGCCTATAACTACATAGGAAGCATAAGTACTTACAAGATGTGCAATAAACTTCACAGTCACTTCCTGTTCGGAACTGATGGGAGTTCAACTTTTCTCTTAATGCTTTGTGGTTATATATCTCTCCATTAACCTAATAGAGAGAAGCATAAATCAAGGCATAGGACAGTGTTCATAATGAGCAACTGAAAAGCCATAAACGAAAGATTTTAAATATGTCAATTGAGATAGTACCCAACAAGGTACAAACTAATGTAAAGTAAAGAGGAAACAACTGTTAGCCAGATGTGGAGAGAACCAATTGAAAATTATTCAATATCCATTTAAAATTACTCGGGAAATATCACGTAGCCCCCAGATGAGCAGCCTTTTGTAACCAATTAGATTTCTGTAATACCTCAGTATTAACATGCCAAGTAGCAAATGATTAAAATTGTTTTCAACAAGTTTAAGCGATGAAATCGCCACCATTATCTGTTGAATATATTATCAGTCCTCTCAATCCTTACAATAATTTAGGTTCAAACTAAAATATAGATACCCACAAAAGCCCAGCACCAAAAAGTAAACTTATGCTGCAGTTTACCTGGACCAGACATTTTTTGGAGTCAAAGATTTTCTATTACCATCCAACTATTTAACCAACAATACTAAAATCACTTCAAAACCCACTTGGCAGTTGACTTGGTTAACTCACCTAGTTATCTAGCCACACCAATTTCAAAGATAAAATGTATATGTATATGTATGTCTCTGTGTTTGTGTGTGAGTATGCATACTTACAAATAGTTGTTTTAAAACTATCAAGCACTTCAAAATCCATAAATATTACTACTTGTAAGGAGAGCATAGGGAAGACATTGAGTACAAAAATATTTGCATATATGACTATCAAAAAATGCTTGCAGCACTATAATCATTTGTGGAGGAAATTTCTCTTACTGTGACAATAACTGTCTTGTCTTCATTATATAGAGGCTGATCTCCAGAAGTTGGATCTATTATAGCTAACCGTTGATGAGCAAGATAGCAGTCATGATGACAATGCAAGCCACTCCAGTCAGGACCTCTGTGACGCAACCTACACTTCCGATATATTACATCCAAAAAAAAAAAGTTAGGAAACTTTTGTCACGGGTGCACTAGACTGGGCCATCTGATTATTATGATAATCCAATCCAGGAAAATCCACAAAACTGCTAATTCTTTTTTCGTACACAACATTCTCAGAAGCAGATGCAGCTGATACCAACATAATGAAGTAATCCTTTTACAGACTGATTCTTCATCTCATATAATTTATATTTTTCAAGACTTATGGGGTTACCATGACCAGATATTAATTTCTCACTTACGGTTTCTGATAAACTTAAAGTCAAGACCAAAGGTAAAAGACCAGTAATTCTAATTTATCATATACTGTCTCTGATGTAAAACAGTTTGGAAAATCATACAATCAGCGTTTTCTGTCCTAGCCAAACATTAAAACATTTCAAATAGATAATTACATTGACCCAAACGAATTTATGAATTCCAAGCTAAAGAACACTAATGATGAAAATAACCTCGTGCCCAAAAATATTTAGTTCCATTAGATCATTACCTAAAGTAATTTCTTCCTGATCTTATTTAGTACTACTAAATTACATACCACAGTAATTGGACGTAACATATCTTTCCTGTTACTATCACAAACATCGAACTTACTATGGAAGTTGCTAAAACGAATTACAAACATAAAATTGATTCTTAGTTACGTAGACAGCCAATCAAAAGCTAGAAACTTGGTGATAGAAAATCCTTTCATGTATAGCATTAGCAAACCAAATCAATTAACTCTAGCTGATGAAGAGAGATTTTCCCCTCTCAAAAAACAAATGCCATTTCCTTTTCTACTTTTTCTGTGATTACAATAAAACAAATTCATTTCTCTTTTTTTTTTTTTCTTTATCATTCGCATTATAATATTGAATCAACAACTCAACTTAATACGTACTTAGCTCTCCACAAGAATCAAACAATCAATAAAACTACAAATGTTCAACCTCTAATAAATTTCTTTAAAAAAATAAAAAATCTTATCTTTTCCTATACAGAAATGAACAAATAAATACACATAACATACAATCACATTCAAGTTTCTTAGCTAATTAAAAGCATTTTCAGGAAAAAAATCAAGTAAATTAACCAGAAGAATTTAAAAATCAAACAAAACTTACCTTCTGGATAGTTCGATAATCCTGGAACGTTTTGCTTGCGAATTATCCACGCAACCAAAAACCGCGAGGATTCCACACATGGCTGCTGTCTCCTTCTTTCTCTCTACACCTTTCCCTCTCTCTGTATTCTTGAGGTTTTCAGAGTTGTGTTAATTAGCTCGTGGTCAGACGCGCCTGTAGTCTACGGGTATATGAGACCCGGAACGACGGAGCTCTGAAAGAAAGGAGAAATACAGCGGGCTTCTAATGAGGCTGCTGAATCGAAGGTTATAAGTACTTCCTGGTGAGTTGATGCGAGCCGTTGATACCTTACTGGTTAATCAAAAGATTCTCTTTTTCTAGTGATTCAATTGAATTAGGGTTGAAGCGCGGATTTAGATTCGTGTCACACGTGAATTTTTGCTTTTTGGATAACCATTTCTTTAATTTTAATAAGTTATACAGTATAAATATTTAAAATATATGATGTGGTATTATATAAAAATTTAAAATACAAATAAAATATATGATGTGGTATTATATAAAAATTTAAAATACAAATAAACAGTTTCCTACAAAAAAATTGTAAATTTTTTTAAAACTTTATTATAGAAAAATTTTATTAGGTGACAATGTCAAATGATATTTCTAAATTAATAATATTTTAAATAATAATTCATCAATTCATTTTATTTTTAAACAACAACTTTAAATAGTAAAATTTTATATTTATAGTATTGGTTTAAAAATATCACTTAACATATTATTTAATAGGAACTTCCATAATCAAAATATGTGGAAATAAAAACTTTCATCTTCTTTGAATGGAAATTATTCGGTGCATGTGTTACATCATATGCCTGTATGCGTCCATTGAATTTAGCCGGTTTTAGTTTA
The DNA here is from genome assembly GCA_025175665.1 of Cinchona pubescens. NCBI lineage: Eukaryota > Viridiplantae > Streptophyta > Magnoliopsida > Gentianales > Rubiaceae > Cinchona > Cinchona pubescens. The sequence continues at coordinate 3,933,216 of JANKKI010000024.1, read as the reverse complement.
TAAAATATTTTCCCTCTATTTAAAAAAAAAAAAAAGAAAGAAAGAAATGAAAAGAAAACAAGAGATAATAGTTCTAGTGTAATTTTAGCATTTTATATGTTGGTTGCTCATTAAGTGAGAGTGGAATGGAAATCTAATAATAGTAATTATACTTGGGCTCACCAACCAAGAGTGTTTAATTAGAATAATTACTGTAATAATTTTTTGAAATATATAATATATAAAATATGATGTATATAACATAAAAAAAAATTAAAAATATGTCAAGAAATAATTATAAAATATTATTTAGATAATAATAAAAGTTATAAAATTTTATTTAAAAAATAATGAAAAATCTCCCTTGATTGTCCAAATACGCTAATAACATTGATAAATGGTCTGGATGAATATTGCTACAAGTGTTGCAAGTATATTAGAATTTTCATTGCAACCACCACACGGGAGTATTTCTTTTGTCTGGTAACTAGTCTAGGCAGAAAACGAGATGTCGAGGGCTGTCCAAGTGGGGTTTAAATCGTTCGGTTGTCCTAATCTCACACCATTTGCGGCTGGCCTCTTGTCCTTTCATTGACTTGAATGGTCGGGTGCGCTAATCTTTGACTAATCGTTCTTTTACTAATCAAAATTGGATGGTCTCAATGGCATCCCAAAGTTAAATCGTTTCTTGGCATCATTATTCATTTTTGTTCGCTATTTATTAGTACTTACCATGGTTGTTAAAATCGCGATCCTGGATCGTAGGATCCTACGATCCTACGATCCTACAATGCCAAAACGACTTGGATCGTTACTAGAATCGGAATCCTTGTAGAATCGGGGTAGGATCCTAAAATCGTATAGTAGGATCGATCGTAGGATCGTACGATCCTACCCGATCACACGATCCTACAAAAAATAATATTTTAGGCCTTCTAAACTTTTGGGTTTTATTTGTTTTATATTCTAAAAGAGATAAATTTGTTTTGTGACCTATTTGCATTAGCCCTACCACCAAATTCCTTTTTCAAAGTCTAAATTCCAAACACTATGCTTGTGAGGATTGCAAAATTTCCTTGTCAAAATGGAAATTCTCCAATTATATCTTCAAAACTTAGTAGATATTTTATCCTTTTAATTGGATGGATATAATATGATATGGTGTAAAATAAATAAAACTATAACTCAGTTTGTATCAACATCTATTTGAGAAAGTCTTTTAAAAAGTTAATATTAGAATATTTTTTAAAATGTGACTTATATAAAATATTAAAAAAAAATGAAATTTAAACATATTTAGAGAACGTGATTAAGAAATCTACCCTACAAATTTTGTTATAAAAATGATGTATTAGTATATTAGTTAGTGCTATTGGTTATTTTAATTTTTTTCTTGAACTTTTATCTTCTTATGATTAATGTTATTTTTTTGAAGAAAAGGTAAATTCTTATTGATTTTGTAAATTTTTACATGAGATCATTTAAAAGCATTACCCCTATTCTCAGCCTCATCAGCAAAATTCTTATTTGTAATCTAGCTAATCTTTTATCTTTTAAGATAAATCCAAAGTTGTGATGCTTTTTGAGATCTTCTCCGAGTTTCATGTTATTAACAAATATGTTCTATAATTTGATTTGCATTTTTGTCTCCTAACTTATTCTAAAATATTCTCTATTTGGACAGTTATTAATTAATTAGGATATTATTCTAAGTGTTATTTGGATTCAAAATGATATATTTTTATACTTAATTTACAAATTATATAATTTTTATTATGGTTTTTGTTATTTATTAGTTTAAAAATAATTTATTTTGTTATTTTAGATACTTTTGGTAGGATCTTACGATTCTACGATCCGATCCTACAATCCGATTCTGACAGAAGCAAATCGATCCCACGTAGAATCTCGATTTTACAATTTATTTGATTGGTAAGTCGACTACGAATCATATAAATCCTATTTCATTCTATATTCTAATTCCCCAAATTCTATATCATTCTATAAATTCAAAATATAATATAGTAAAAATATAAGATAATACAAGTTTATAGATAATAGATGATAATCAAATTATAATTACAACATTTTTCAAAAGTAAAAGCAAGTTTTAACAGTGGTAAGTGGGCAATTCTTTAAAGATCAATGATTGTTTATTCCAATTTTCACATTATTATCTTTATGCAATGTGTGTATCAAAGTGTAATACACAAATTCATATATATATATTCATTTATATATATATTGATATATATATATAATTAAAATAATTTACAAAATCACAAATTCAGTACTATATATTATTAAAATGATTTACAAAATCACAAATTCAGTACCACTTACTAAAGCAAATTCATATAAAAAAAATCTTATTTAATCATCAACTCATGTTAAATGATATCTTATAAATATATAGGAATATATATGATTAGCTAACTTTATTTTTACTAATAGTAAGTTAATAATGTATTTAATATACTTGTTGTTAATAAAAACAAAAATTCTACTAATAAATTATGTAGTATAAGTATATAAATTATACGTTATGTAAAATATATTTTTTATTACAAGTATAAGTTTGATAAACTCGTAAATATTGTATATTTTATATATCGTTTACCTTATTTTTAGTGATATTTAAGTAAGAATTGAGTAATTATGAGATAAAATAGTTTATTTTGAGTAAGGGTTTGAATAAAGAAAGAGTTAAAATTGATCACAAAATTGAAGGAGGGGTTAACTTACAAAATTGGAATTTACATACACCAACAAGCAGTGATTTGGACAAAGTTTGATAGATTGTGCATAACTTTCTTGTCCGAATTCTAATTGGGGTGATTCAAGATGTTTTGAAAAGATAAGACATAGTGCTACAATTTCCATGTATTGAATTTTTTCAAATTCGACCTACATCATGGTCAAAATCAAGGAGGAATTTGAAGCAAGTGCTGCCAGGCGCGCCCATGCACAACCAATTTGCAGCGCCCAAGTATGAAGTCCATTAGTTCAACCTTCGTTTCTGGAAGTGGCGCCCAAGCGTGACTTTTATGGAGCGCCTAGGTGTGCATCATCGGACAGATTTCATGGGCTTGCCTATTTTGTAAGAAAAGTCCTCTTGTGGGCCCGTTTACGAGGGAATTCGTATACTTATCATTCTAAAGCCCCAAAACCCTAATTTTACCTATAAATGCACCAACAAAAGGGAAGGAAACAAGAATCCATCATCAACCATCCTTAGTTTTATTTAGTTTTTAACAGTTAGAACAATAATTTAGATGTAGGGTAGATTTTCTCAAGTGTTCAAACTAGAATTTTGTTCTCTTGTCAAGAATTCAAGATTCGACGATCATCAACATTGGTTTTCACTGCAATTACTGAGTTTGATTTATCTTATGCAATTCAATTTTTGTTTTCATTGCGTTCTTGTCCTTTAATTATTGTTCTTGTCTTATTGCATTTAGATTCTTAATTGCTTCCGTAGTTGAGTAGTTAGAATTTTATTTCATCGTTTTTAATCGCTTTTGTAGGAGTAGATAAATTTAAATTCTTGTTCTTGATTAAGTTCTTGCAAGTAGAGTAGATTGATTTAGATTTTTAGTCAATTATATTTAATTGCTTTCCGTGGGATTAGTCTTTTACATTCTTGTCTTTATTTTAATTTTTCGTGACTAAATTTAGTTTAACTTTAGTCAAAAACTCTTGATTATTTTGTCTAACTAGCAAATAAACTTATGAACCTAATAATCATGTTTCAATAGTCCTCATGAGAAAGATCCTTACTCATCCTATATACAAACTCACCTCATATACTTGCAAGTGTGTAGGAGTTGATTAGGATAATTAAGCTTTTTTATTATTACTTGTTTACTGTTTTCAAAAACTTGATCAACATTTCATCGAACAAGTTTTTGATGCCATTACCGGGGATTTTTTTGTTTGGTAACAATATTAGGTGTAGTGACTCTTACTACATTAGACTTTTATTTCTTTTGTTATTTATTTACAATTATTTATTGTTCTCTCAATTTGTTTGGATTTTGTCTTCCATAATTGATCTTTGGTTTTCTTTTCTTGTAGTTTATGATAGATACTCGTTCATCCAATCAACCACTTAATCTGATTGACTTAGAGATTAAACAGACTATAAGTAGAAACTGCAGATGACAAGATTCAAACCAAGGTACAATCTAATGGAGAATCCAAATTGCCTTATGAATGAACAAGATGAGGTTGTAGCCAACAATGACATTAGACCTGGTTAATGCTAATGCTAACTCTCGACATTTTAGATATTATGTCATACCTAATTTCGAAGGGGTGAGTTCTAGCATTGCTAAGTTGCTCGTGCAAGCGTACATCTTTGAAATCAAGCCTGTACTAATACAAATGCTCCAAATACATGCTATGTTTGGAAGAGGACTCAATAAAGATCCCTATGAACACTTAATCAGGTTTAAGGAGGTTATTGATACATTCTGGTACAACGGAGTCCATCCCGATTGTATCCGGATGATAGCGTTCCATTTTTCTTTATGTTGTTGTACAAGGTTATGGTTGAAGTCATATAGACAAAGTACTTTCACAATATAGGACCAACTTGCTCAAGAGTTCCTAGGCAAACACTTTCGACCGGCTAGGACCGCTAAGCTCTAAAACGAGATAACATCATTCAGACAAATCACTGAAGAGAGTTTAGGTAAAGCATGGGGAGCTATTGAGGAAGTGTCCGCACCATGTTATACCACCAGGTATGGTTACAAGTCCAAACCTTCTATAATAGACTATTTTTGGAGATGAGATTGATAGTTGATTCTAGTACGGGAGGTTCTTTCCCCTACAAGATTCCGAAGGAAGAGTAAGAGTTGTTGGAAAGAATGGCATCCACTCATTATTATTATGGAGTAATAACTCTAGTAGTTGGACAGCAACAACAAGTGAATCAAGCTAACGTCCAACAAGGAGGTCTGCCTAGCTATGACACTTTCATAAATCAGCAGAATATGATGACGAGTGCCATTACAAACTTGGCCAAGAATGTAGAGGATATGGGAAGAAGCTCAATGGTTCGATATCCCAAGCGATCTTGAGTTGTGATTTTTGTAGAGGAAATCACCAAAATGGCTTTTGTGAGACTTCGGTGATGCGAGGTAAGTAGGTTCAATACGTTTCAATCAAAATCCCAGCATAAGAAATCAACTCACCAATTATGGAAACACATACGACCCTTCTTGGCAAAGTCATCCGAACTTTTTCTTGGACTAACCAAAACAATGTCCAAAATCTTTCATTTCATCCCAAGCAACTACAGCAAAATTTTTCCAACCAAACCTCATTATCTAGACCATATCAACCACCTCATTAGAGGTACGTTCAAAACTTTCTACCTCAACAAAATAGCCCATGCCAACCTCCACCATCAAGACACCATCTCAAAATCCAAATTATCTCGCGTGAATCATGATACATCCAATGATGATATTCTGAGAAAGGATTTTGAGATATTGCAAAAGAAGTAAGAAAATTTGTAGGCTATTACGAGGAACCTTGAACTACAATTGGGACAAATAGCCTGACAAAACTATGAGAGACTGGTTGAAGCATTGTCAAGTGATACAATTCCAAACCCGAAAGAGCAATCAATGCTATCTCCCTAAGAAGTGGAAAAGAGTTAGTTGCGCCGAATGAAAAACAAGAGGATGGTAAAGAAGAAGAGAAGAAAAACTCCAAGATGATTGAGGAGAAGAATGAAGTTAGGGTTTGTGATGATGACAAGATGAGAAAAGTGGATGAAAACAAGGAGTTGAAAAAGAAGCACGTAGTGGAGCCTGTGAATTTGCATCTTTCGGTAAATATTCCATTCCCTCAAAGGCTCAACAATTCTAGAAAGGAGGAAAAAGACAAGCAATTTCAACAATTCATCAACATGTTTAATAAGGTTAATGTCAACATTCCTTTGATTGATGTGCTCACCAAAATGTCCAACTATGTGCGGTTTATAAAGGATTTATTGGCAAGGAAGCAGAAACAGGATGATGGTGAGAAAATTTAGCTCGATACCTAGTCTAGTTATATTTTTCAACAGCGATTACCCCCTAAACTCATGTGTCTAGGAACTTCTTAATACCGATGAATATTAGAGAAACAATGCTACATAATTCACTTTGTGATTTAGGGGATAGTATCAACATTATGCCGAATCCATTTGTGATAAGTTAGGAATCAGTAACGCCAAATTGACTAACATTACACTCCAACTCATGTTGATTTGACTGAAAGGAAACCATATGGATTGTTGGAGGATGTGCACGTGTAAGTTGAGAAGTTGGTGTTCCCCGTTGATTTCTTGGTGTTGGACATTGACAAGGACAATAAAATATCGTTGATTCTTGGGAGGTCATTTTTATTAACAGTACATGCATTGATAGATGTTAATAAAGGGAAGTTGATTTTACAAATTGAAAATAAATAGGTTGAAATTGATGTTTTTGATTATAATGATAATTTTCCTATTTTTGAAGAAAAATGTGCTAATCATTCATTTGATCCCTCTATTGGCAGATCAAATGAAGAATCAAAATCATCCAATGATGTGTGTGGGATGAGAAAGGATCAAGAAAGTGGTGCAAAGCATCGGAAAGTTTGTGACATCCAAAAGTTTAAAGAGCGCAAAAAGTAGAGGAAATGGTTCGAAAAACAATTGGATATGCTACTGAGGACATTGGCTTTAGTGACTACAAGGAAATGTGGATTTCTTCAAGGAAAAGCCATGGGAATCAGGAAATGACAATTAAGAAGAATGGGATTAAACTTTCCCGTGAAGGCCTAAAGGAAGGAGGTGGCCAACCAACCTAACATGTTTCACATGAGCGGGAGTTCAATAGTCGAACCTAAACTATAAACAAGGGCGCTACATGGGAGACAACCCATGTTTTTTCTAAATTTTATTTCTTATGTTTTTGTTTAGTTTCTTAGTTTTATTGTTTTTCTTAATGTCTTAAGGGTTTTTATGTTTTGTTTTTGGTTTTAGTGATTGATGTTTTCAACTTCGACTCAAGGGTATTTAGTTCAACATAAACGGCATCAAACGTTCTTCATAGGCAAAGAAGCTTCCCTTTTTTCCTTTTTACGCTTTATTTTTGCATTGGGGACAATGCTATATACTAAGTGTAGGTGGAGCCTTTTTTTAATTTCTATTTATTTGGTGGTTTGTTTGTTCATTTTGTTCAATAAGTGTGGGTGGAGAGTTTTTTTAATTTCTATTTATTTGGTGGTTTGTTAAGTTGTTCATTTTGTTCAATTTTTGCTTTCATATTTGTAGCTTAACTTTTGATTTGAGAGCTTTTCAAATTGTTGAAAATTTTGTTCGCATACATTGCTTAGCTCTGTTTCTTCTAGATTGTCTACTTGATAATTTTTTAGCTAAGTTATCATGAGGGTAGTTGGTAATAATAATTTCCTAACATGATTTCTAATTTTTTAGCACTAATAGCCCTACAATGTTGTAGCTCTTGGCACTAAGAGATAATTGTGTAGATTCACTTATATTACACTCCAAACACTTTCTTTATTTCATTTTCAAGGTGAAATTTTAGATAATTTGATTTGATATAAAGATGAGGGTAGGCATTTCTTTGGACGTTTGAGCCTTTCATGCCAACCTTTATTGTAAAATTTATTCTTGGAACCCTACTTGAGTCTTAATTTGTCTTGAATGGACAGAAGCACCATTAATTTTTTTTTCTAACTCATTTTTTATCTACCTTTGTCAGCTATCCTAAATGTCACTTAAGAGCACCTCATTTAATGCCACATTAATTGTTAAAGGGATATAAGGATGGAAGGTAGTTGTATGAGAGTGTTAGAATGAATGGTGTACAGTTTAAGGTGTAGGGGTGTTAAAAAGAAAAAAAAATTGTGTTGAACATTGCTGGTGGTGCCCATCACTGGCACTTATATTGGAGTGTTAGTAGGTAGTGCCTATTACTTGTACTTGCGTAGATATTTTTTGCAGGTAGTACCTACCACTAGTACTCGTTCTGGGGAATCAAAAAAAAAAAAAGATGAAAAATGAAGTAACATTCCGATTCAAAGGAAAAAGAGGGGAAGATATTTTTACAAAGTGTTGGAAAGTAAGGTTGAAATTGGAAAAATAGGATTTTATTTTGCTTGTTGCACAAAATTTTATGGGTGTTTGGTCAATTAAGTGTGCAGTTACCTCTTTGAAGGATGGGTATTTTAGTGTTCAAAAAGAAATTTTACGTTAATGAGGCACACATTAATTTAAAGCTCTTTTTCTTATTTGTTTAATTGAAGGGCAATTTGTCCATCTTTTGTTGGCCAATACCCTATCCTTACGTTACAAGAAAGAGTCCTACCTAATTTAAGTCGAGTCAGTTGTCTACATTAGTAGAGAAATGTAAGAAAAGTAAGCTATGGAATGTTTAGAAAAATTCAAAGGGTTTGCATGATTTGACCTGAATGTCTCAAAAATTTATTTTGTATGGCTATACACACCTACACTGAAATCTATGTATGGGCATTTATTATCATTTGACTATTTTCCTTATGATGGTTTGGTTCTTGGTTAATGATGTGGATAATTGATGAGATGTGTTGAGTATGGTTGTGATTTATTTCTATATTTTGCTCGAGAACGATCAAAAACTAAGTGTGCGGTAGTTGATAAGCTTGTAAATAACGTATATTTTATGTATCGTTTACCTGGTTTTTAGTGATGTATAAGCAAGAATTGAGTAATTATGAGCTAAAATGGTTTATTTTGAGTTTTGTAGGGTTTGAGTGAAGAAATAGTTAAAATATGATCACAAAATTGGAGGAAACTTGCAAAATTGGAATTTACATGCACCGACAAGGAGTGATTTGGACACAGTTTGATAGATTGAGCATAATTTTTTTGTCCAATCTCCAATTGGGGTGATTCAATATTTTTTGGAAAGCTAAGTCATAACGCTCTAACTTTCACGTTTTGAACCTTTTCAAATTCAACTTGCATCATGGTCAAAATCAAGGAGGAATTTGGAGCAGGTGCTGCTTGGTGCGCCGGTGCGAAGACCAGTAGCTTAAATTTTCGTTTCTAGAACTGGTGCCCAGGTGTGACGTTTATGCAGTACCCAGGCACGCGTCATCAGAAAGATTTAGTAGGCTTGCTTATTTTGCAAGAAAAGTCCTCCTGTGGGCCTATTTACGTGGGAATTCGTGTACTTCTCATTCCAAAGCCCCAAAACTCTAATTCTACCTATAAATACACCAAGAGATGGGGAGGAAACAAGAATCCATCATTAGCCATCATTAGTTTTTAGTTTTCTCAATGGGTAGAATAATAATATAGACATAGGGTTGATTTTCTCAAGTGTTCAAACTAGAATTTTGTTCTCTTGTCAAGAATTCAAGATTCGACGATCATCAACATTGGTTTTCACTGCAATTACTAAGTTTGATTTATCTTTATGCAATTCAATTTTTGTTTTCATTGCGTTCTTGTTCTTTAATTATTGTTCTTGTCTTATTGCATTTAGATTCTTAATTGCTTCCGTAGTTGAGTAGTTAGGATTTTATTTCATCCTTTTTAATCACTTTTGTAGGAATGGATTAATTTAAATTCTTGTTCTTGATTAAGTTCTTGCAAGTAGAGTAGATTGATTTAGGTTTTCAGTCAATTATATTTAATTGCTTTCTGTAGGATTAGCCTTTTCCATTCTTGTCTTTATTTTATTTTTTCGTGATTAAATTTAGTTTAAGTTTAGTCAAAAACTCTTAATTATTTTGTCTAACTAGTAAATAAACTTGTTAACCTAATACTTGTTTCAATAGTCCTCGTGAGAAAGATCCAATAGTTCTCGTGAGAAATATCCTTACTCATCCTGTATACAAACTCACTTCATATACTTGCAAACGTGTAGGAGTTGATTAGGATAATTAAGATTTTTTATTATTACTTATTCATTGTTTTCAAAAACTTGGTCAACATTTCCTCAAACAAAGTTATACAAATTTTTGTATATGAACATCAAAATATGGATGTATAGATGTATCATATTTAGATAATTCAGTAAATATTAAAGTATATATAATTAATTAACTCGAGTATGTATATGTATTAAAAGAAAATTAGTAATCCATTTAATTAATTATTGAAACAAAAGTATTATATTAATAAGTTATATACTTATATTAATGTATAAGTGTATAAATTTTATATAATGTGAAGTTTTACATTGATATTTCCAACAATTATACAAAAAAAAAGAGAATATTATCAGTTATTAAAATATTTAATTATTAGGAATTAAGAATGAGGATTATTGATAAAATATTATGTACATAAATAAATTAATATATTATTATAATATATCATAAAATATGAAAAGATATATAATTGTCCTACTTATTTGATCGATATTTGACCGACAAAGTCGAACGACTTATTAGATCGATAAATCAGTCAAACTAGTTAATCTGTAAATCTGTATTCGACTAGTAATTTGACTTGGAAGTTGAAGGTAAAGTCGAATCAAAAAGTTTCTTAGTTAATTGATTTTGAGTTAAAGTCGAGTCAAAAGTTGAACATAGTCGAGTCAAAAAAAAATTTTGACTTAACTCAACTTAGTAGTTTGATTTAACAAACTTTTGAACATCCCTAATTAAGGAGGGAATATTTAATATGTCTGCTAGGGTTAAAACATTTGGAGAACGATTGAGGAAGATAGGATGAGTGAAATTAAGGTGTTGCGATATTTTAATTTAACGAAAATGACCAATTACATCCTTCATATTTATAAAAAAATTTGTTTTCATCCCTCACATTGTTAAATGATGCAAATTCATCTTTCACATTTTCAAAATGTACTAATTTTGTCCATTACATTTAAAACAATGCAAATTCATCCTCATATTTTAAACGTATTAATCTTATCAACATCAAATTTCGAGCAAAATTTATGACCGAATCATCAAGATTTGATTTCTTGTCTAAGAATTGGCCAAGATAGCTTGACCATACTCTAAGAAACATGCTTGTGTTATTTAATTGCAATTATAACTAAATGTTTAAAGTTTTAAAGGTAAAGTTTTTCATTTTTAGGGTTAGCAAATTCAGCTTTTTTGTTAATGTCTTTAGTTAATTAGGCATTTTAAATGTCTACGCACTCTAAGATCAATCTGTAAATTGGATTTTGTTAAGCATTCGCACATGAAAGTGGTTGATTACTAAGATGGCCTAAGCTGTTTAAATACCTTTTTTGAGAACAATTACTTCTACACCGGAAAAAAAAAAAAAACTTAAGAATTTAATTTCATATTGGGATGAAATTGGTATATTTTAAAAATATGAGAGACAAAATTGGTACATTTTAAAAATCTGACGGATGAATTTGGATTGTTTAAAAATGTAAGGAATGAAATTTTTTTTTTTCTTTTCTTTTGTAAATGTGAGGATGTTTAGAATCCGTAAATTTAATGTACTAACCAAATACACAAATGAAAAGATGAAAGGTTTTGACCATGAGACCATTATCACTATGCACATTAGTGAAGCATATTCTATAATTTTTAACTAATAAAATAATATTAAAAAACAAAAATCAATGAACCAGGTGATCCGAAGTAGAGCCAAAAGAACCGACAAAATCTAGAATTAATCAATTATCTCCAGATCCAATTTTAAAAACATTTCTATACACATTATTTGCACTATGCAAATTTTTGCATCATTCTCCATTATATTGCACCATTTACCATTGTCTGCCAATCTCGTAGTTGTTTGGAATATTGAGAAATTTAATTTTGGTTGCCGTTTGGGTTAGATGAAAAAATGTGGTAGTTATTCGAGTTATTGGTCGGAACAACAAATTTTTTATTTTTGTTAGCTCTAGCGATGTATTGCATGTAAGCTTTTACAATATTGACAAATTTGCACTTTTTTTTTTTTTTGGGTAGTGAAAAGGGTAAAATTCATAAATAGAAAGCAAAGGTAAGAGTCTACAGAGTAATCCGACAATGTAAATAGATCCTTCTTACATCTTCCTCCAAAATGTTTATAAGTTTAGGAGGTGACTGATCAAAAGTTACAAGATTTTCAACATTGTTCACTGGTGCCTTTGCTAGGAAATCCACATGTTGCCTACACGGATAAATGTCTAATGCTGATTTCTAGAAAATCCTCATTCAACTGGTTGCAATCCAAAATAAGATTAGCATGCTCGTGTGGACGAACAATCTACACGCTTAATGAGATCAATTACATAGGCTACATCAAGATCAACTTCCAAATAATTTATGTGTAAGGATTTGGCTAGCCTTAATCTTTCTCTCAGGCATTATAGCTCAGCCTGCATATTAGAGGCTAACCCAATCTTTTTCTTGAACCCAGCAATTAGAATCCCAGACTCATCCTTAATTAAGCCTCCTATTGCCGCAGGTCCAAGGTTTCCTCTAGCAGCTCTATCAGTGTTAAATTTGAAAAAATCCTTTTTAGGTGGGCACCATTTAACTGCTATTTGAGTTTTCCTTCTCATTAAAAGCTGATTAGGTCTAGTGAAGGAGTATTCAGTTGAAAAGGAAAAAGTATTTCGTAAGGGGGATTGGTGATGGATGAGAGGTTGAAAAGTACTAAGCTTTCTAAAGTTCCAAAGTTCCCAAAGGGCACTAGAGAAGACAATTCCCCAAGGAATACCAAAGAAGTAAGATTCATCCCTACTGGAAGCGCTTTAGGTTTGAATCCATTTCTCTATGGAGTCAAAGGAAGTTCTGCTGAGATGAAAAGGCAGGTATTTCCATCCCAAACTGTTGAAACATCGGGCAATTAACTAGAAGGGCAAAAACCCAATTTGGCCTTTTATCTTTAGAGTATCGATCAATTTGATTTCTTATCTATCAAAAAGACCAATTTGGTCCCACGTCTTTATAAAAATTAACTAATTTAAGACTTGTGATAGAAATTGTAGACAAACTAACAGAGTTTTTGACAACACATCTAATGCATGTTAACGGGCAAGTGATTCTCATGTGCCTGGATCCATTAATTTGTCTATGATTTTCGTCATAGATTTTAAATTGGTTAATTTTTTTTAAAGATAAAGAACCAAACTAGTCTTTTGTGATAGATAACGGACTAAATTGGTTGATACCCCAAAAATAAGGGACCAAATTGGTTTTTTTCTCTTAACTAGAATGCACTCTATTTCCTCAACAATATCCTTGAGCACATAGTATGAAAGGGTCAGGAATAATTTTCCTATGGCAGTTGTGAGCAATGGTGGCCAACTTTTGGTGTGAAATCAACCAAAAAAATGTTTGACTCTGGATGTATTTGGGATCTTCCAGATCCATTTTCACAGCTCTGAATTCCACAGACTCTCTCTCCTATCCTAGATGATCACGTTCCTTGTTGTTTTGGGGGAAAACTTTCCTTTCACTGATCTTCCCTATCTAATTGAATCTTCCAGCTTTGGATTTTTCTATTTCAGGGTACCAATTATCATGCTAGAATCTCTTGGATTTGTCTAGAAGGGGATCTTAGAGAGATCTCAACCTCCTTCAAGAGAAAAATATCTTTTACTTTCATCTTCTCATCTTCTAGGGTAATGGGACTTGCTATTAAGCCCCTTAGGATGTCCCTCCTTAGCCAGGAGTCTGTCCAAAGATTAATTGATTTGCCATTTTAATAGACCAGACTACTTCTCTATTAAAAAGGTTCACTCATTTCTTTTGGCTCTTCAAATTCAATGGAATCTGATTTCTTGGCCAAACAAAGCTTGCCCTCTTTCACGGACTTGTTATCAACACAAGTACTAGTCAACACTCTGGATCAAAGTTTATTTGGTCGAGTGACTAATCTCCAGCAAAGGCCTACTGAGAGAATAGTGTTGGTGTCCTCAGTGTTTCTAATTCTTAGCCCCTCACTTCTCTAGGTTGGCACACAGAGCTATAGTTAACTAAGTCGATCTTCTTTTTAGAGTTCTCACTATTTCCCCATAGGAATCTTTTCTAGATACCATATATTTTGTAACTCATGTTCTTAGGGAAAAGAACACACTACTCATGTTGGCCCCAAAAGCAACCTAAGAGGGGGGTGAATTAGCTTATCTCTGAAAACAAACATTTTTATGTGCTTAATAGAAATTCAAACTTTGTGCACCAAATGAAAACTTAAGCACAAATGAATACAATAGATATTCAACAATTTAAGCTTAATGAACAAATAAGAATATTGATATTAAGAGAATCAAACCAACCACAACTCCCAAGCTTCTCAAGCTTGGAGCTTACAACAACAAAGAGCTTCTTACAAGGCAACTACCAAGTTCACAACTTGAAGTTTAGCCACTAAAAGTCTCTTCAAAGTAGGTGAGACAATAACCTCTTGTACACAAATGAGGATCACTCTTGCTCACACTAATTTCCTTTAGTTGAGCCAAGAGTTTTACACTCACAACCTCCCTTTGTTATAATTGTTATCTCTGTCTCACACTCACACTTGAAGAACTTTTACACTTCTAAGCTCTTTTCACACTACCTACACTATTACAACACTTGTACCCACTATTTCTCCCAAATAGTTCAAGAATTGTTTGTAATCAATGTAGAAGTTTCTTTTAATTAATTCAGACCTAGGGGTATTTATAGTTGCTAAAAATCTGCTTTCAACAACTTCCCAACGGCTATTTTCTGTTTACTGGAAAACTAGCCGTTGGACCTTTCGGACGGCCGATGCAGCAAGAGTGCGTCCGAACAAACTAGCCGTTGGACAGTTCGGACTGCCGCTGCTAAACCTTGCGTCCGACATCGCGTCCGTTCTCGGGTATATTCGTTCGGACGTCCTCATTGTTGCGCCCGAAAGAGCAGAGGATCGAAGCTATATGTTAGTTAGATTATGATCGGACACTGTTCTTCGTCTGAGGCTTGCTTCAAATTCTTTGTGTCGGACGATTACCATCGTCCGAAACTCTGTCACTCGGACAGTTAATTGCTGGGTGAAGTCTTGTGGTTGTTTTGTTCGGACGATCATTTGCGTCCGAACCTCCCTGTTTTTCTGCACACTTGTTTTCAAACCATTAGTATGATTTGGTCATCATCAAAACATGATTAACATAACTGGGGTTCAACAACTCATAGAATGTAGGTATAGCAAAGATATGTTTGCTAGATCACAGTTTTCCTCCCAGCTAGAGACAACAAGCTAGCTTTCTATCTAGAAAATTTTTTCTCAATATTTTCACTATAAACTTGTAAGAAACCTTATAGATTCTGGCATCAGATTTACTGGGTATCCCAGATGTTTCCCAAGATCCTCAGCTGGGGGTATTCCTAGCCAATAGGACAACTCCTCTTGAAATCTAAGGGGTATTTCAAGAAAAGAACATATGAGACTTACCTCTATTAATAGTAATCCAGACCTAAGGCTGAACTCCTCCAGGACATCTTTAATTGCTTGAATAGATTCCATATCACAGTTGCTAAAGAAAATGATATCATCAGCAAATGGGGATAAGAAATGGCAGGCCTCTTCCTACCAAACTAAATAGGGGTCCATTTCTTCTATCTAACTTTTCTCTTTGTAGACAAGGAAATGAACTCCATGCAAATCATGAAGAGGTAGTGGAATAAAGCATCCCCCTGTCTTATACCTCTAGAATGGAGATCCATTCTAAAGGGCTACTATTAATAAGGACAGCAAGTCTCAAAGATGTCACACATTTCATGATAACATTGATGATGTTTCCAGGAAAATTGAAGAAGGATAGGGAATCTCTAATAAATTCCCATTTCTAGCTTGTTAAAAGCTTTTTCTAAATCTACCTTGATAGCAAAAAATGGCTTCCATCCCTTCATTTTCCTCATCTTAAAGACATCTTCTTGAACAATGACAACATTGTCAATAACTCTTCTTTCTACAAAAAATTAGATTAATAGGGGACATAATGTTGTCCAAAAAAGGTCTGATCCTATTTACGAGAATTCTTGTAAGGATTTTGTAGCAAGAATTGTAGAGACTAATAGGTCTGTAGTTCTTTATTATCACAGTAATATCAGTCTTAGGGATTAGACAAATCAATGAACCATTAACTCTCTCTGGGAGAGGCTCGTTATTAAAGGCTGAATCAATGAAGTTAAGAAGGTTGGGTTTGACCTTATTCTAGAATTTTTGGAAGAAAAAAACATGATTCCATCAGGTCCAAGGCTCTTGAATGGGCTAAGGTCAAAGACAGTTGAGTGAACCTCCTGGATGGTAGGTGGCAAGCAAGCTAGTTATAGTCTTATTTAGAGAGCATTCTCTATTGTGTTAGATTGGAAAGGAAAGGATCAGGTCCATATGACTAAGGGCAGCTCCAGAGGCAGAGATACTACCAAAGCAAGAGAGAATATGCTCATACAATTCATTATCCCCATTAATTCTTTCCCTTGACAAACTTTGCAAAGAGTAAATATTATTACTCTTGCTTCTGTAAATTGAGGTAGTCTGGAGCTATTTGGAATTAAGGTCATCCCAAAGAAGTCTATCAATTCTAGACTTTATCCCCCATAAAACATTTTCTTGATGGAGAAAAGTACGAAATTGCTCTTGAAGTTGATTTTCAAGGTTGATAAGAGAGATAGAGTCCCTATTTTGTGGGGCCTTCTGAATACTTGCCAATCTCGCAAGCACCTTTTTCTTCTCTAGAAATAGATTTGGGAAAGAACATTTACTCCACTCTTTAACAACAACCACAAAGCTAAGAATGATCTAGGAGATAGGTTTAATTCAATCCACCCTTCTACTATAACCTATTGTAAGGATGGATTGCTATCTAAACCAAAACTTTTCCATTCAAAAAGGCTTCTTATCCTTTCTAGGAGAGGAACCTTCTAGCTTAATAAGGAGGAGATAGTAGTCAAATTTGATTCTTGCTAGACTGAACATAGTGACTTTAGGGTACATGTTCCTCTAAGAAGGATTCGCATAGCCCTGTCAAGCCTCTCATATATGAGGCCACTATTGAAGCTCTTTTTCAGCCAAGTAAATTTGGCTCCTAAAAATCTCAGGTCCATGAGGCCACTATTAAATCTCATGCTTTAATATTGCTAATTCTATTACCTTTCCCTTCTTTTCACTATTATACAGGACTTCATTAAAGTCCACCACACACAACCAAGGAAGGATTAAATTAATAAACAAATCAATAAGTTCTTGCCACAGAGTTTTCCTATATTGAAGTTAGGGCTTGCATAAATTGCACTAAAAACCATGAAGGTTCTTGAGATCTAACCTTGACCAATTATGAATTAATTGAGAGGATCTGCTAATGAGGTCAATTATCGTTGGAGCTCTTTCTGATCCCAGAGCATACAAAGCCCTCCTTTGAATCCTTGTGCATCCATTATCAGAGCTTTTAAGAAAGGTAAAGCATGTCCCCAATAGTGTCCCCAAAAACTCTTATCTTAGTTAAGATGACAATTCTATATTTATAGAGGTTAACCTACTGCAAAAGGTGATTCCTAAATGAACTACTTATTGCACCCCTCACATTCCACATGAGAATCTTCATAAGGTCAAGATTGGATTGAGTCACCATATTTGGAGTAAGTGTCTAGTCATCCCTTACTTCTTTGATCTGTCTTGACTGGTCTGCATAGCTGGGAAGAAACTTTACCATGTAGTCCTTGTTTCTGTTCTTGGGACATCTTAGGCTAAGATATGAAGTGTTACCATAATAATTCCTAGATCTGGTTTGATGATGTCCTTTTCATCCCTTTCTGCTACTAGTATCAGTCTTAAGAGAGAGAAAGAAAAGCAACTTGGCAGCCAAACTACTTTTCTTTGAGCAAATTAAATCTAGATCTTGGGACAAGTCCATGGGTCCCACTACAAGATTGAGGCTCATCAAGCTCTTCTAATTCCTCTAATTCTGAGTTTCTTCCATAGGTCTCCCTAATCTATTTGAGTTGAATAGGTTTCCTTGATGATTTCTATTCTTCCTTGGTTTTGACCTTGCCAGTTGTTTATATACTTCTCCATCCTTCAAGCTCTAATCTCCTTGTAGGGGTCCATTTCTATAATGATTGCCAAGTTCTGAGTTGAGCTTGCAGTCCAAATATTCATTAGCGTCAAGATCAATTCCTAGTTGTAGCCTAAGAGAAAGTGTCCAGGAGTTGCCAAATCCAATGGTTGGCCTAGGCTGAACCTGCAAGTATTGTTTGCATTGATAACCTAAGGAGGGAAGGTGGGGTTCCTTTGGTATTGTCATTCATTCCTCCTCATTGTGAGTCTATTTCCTTCCTGGTGAGCATGCCTCTGGTAAAGGTATAAGGAGAGAATTAGGGACGTGCTAGAGTGAGTACATCTAGTTGTCTTAGTTTGGCCACAAGAGTCTAGGGTTTGAATTTCTTGGTTCAAGGTGCTTTTTTAGGAACCAAATCAATAAAGGGTATATCTGGCTTGACTTGTGCAGAATCACGGTAGGCAACAAGATCAGGTTCATTAAATTCTACCAAGCTAGAAAAGGAATTTTGCAACAAATGTATTGTTTTCCCTACTTGCTTAATTGGTGAAATAGTACTTTTATCTCAGATATGCACAGAGAAATTTGTCTTACTTGCAGGACCTTCAGACTTCTCTTTACCTTCCTTCTGACCACCTTTTACTCTAGAGATAGTCTTCCAAGCACCTTGACCATAATTCAAATTTGAATTTGAATTTTTCTATAGTCGCGCTTTAATCCCTGTCATCCTCTCCAAATCATCTATAGTCTTATGAATTGAGGGCTTTTGATGTTTCTTCTTTAGTTTTGGGTCTCGTCTTGCCTTTGACTCTTATCCAAGGGCTAAGAACATTTCCCTTCCGACATTAGCTTCTGATTAGGTAGAGATGTCATGCCCCACTCCCAGAGATCACAACACACTATGCCCTTACCTTTTATGAGGATGCCAGACTCAAAACCTGAAATCTTTGATCACAACTTGCCTTAAAGAAACTATGAACACCTACAAAATAATGTTATATAATGGGGCAAACAAACACTTGCCCGGTAAGTAATTCAAATCCTCTTTCACCGGGTTGAGTATGTTACATAAATCCAGTTTCATACAATAGAGAATGCATATACGTGTATAAGTACATTTTTATAAAAAATCACAACTTCTAAACAATTACATATATGTAAGTGGAAAATAAAAAAGTTAACATTTCATATCCATAACATACAGCGAAACCAAATAATAACAATACGTACCCATTGTACAAATTCATAACACTGGGCTCAAGGGTTTCTTAAGGTTTACTCACAACCTAGATATCCAGCACTAACTAGTATACTCGTTAGACAAGGACAAGACATATGCCATCTACACCTCCATTAGGTGGAGTCAAACACAAGTCAGCTACACTCCGTTGGGTGGAGTAATAAGGAATTAGCTCTCACCGACGTCACTAAAGTTATTCCAAGAGCCAAATTATTTTTCGTGTCAAAATAAAAAAGCATACACCACACAATTATTGTATTCAGTCAAAGTGCCACATACTAAATTCATATTAAGAAACATTAAATTAACCATACTCAATCTGAATTTCATACGTAACATAATACTTTGCAAAAATATAATTTTCATAGAAAGAAACTTTTTAAAACATGAAAGAGCCTAGAACCACTTACCTTTAAATAATCTATAACGCAGGAGTTTAACTTAATTAATCCGAATTCTGTGAGCGTACCTATCAAATAACCAAAATAGTTAATTTTTGTATTAAAGTTGATACATCGTTCTATAATAGTAATATAATAAGTCTAAGGCCTTGACTACTAACTAAAATAATCAACCCATGAAACTAACCCTTTGATATCTTAATTCAATTTTTCAAAGTCTTTTACATCCTGTTGTCTTTATTTGCATGTTAAACCAAATACTGATGCATGGCCCTATATTCCTACTATAATAACACTTGATAAAATAATAATCTAATGCCTTTACTAATAGAAAACACATGCATATTAGGTCTTGCATTTGGAAATAATTTTTTTCCACTAACTAATCCCAAATAATTATCAAGCTATAGTACTTTTCAAATTATTCCATATTTTACTGGACAATCCAAAGGCTATCCATGCTCCTGCACGTTGTACTGCCCCAATGGGCAGAGAGGACCAACTTTTCCTAATTATCATATTCGAACATCAAAACCATCTTTTCTATTTAATTTTGAATTGCATCAAGTAATTAACTCTATTGTATTCGTTCCTTTGCAAAACGCACTAAACAAAATTGGATGAAAAGATTACCCCCACTACAAGTCGTCAAAATCGAGTTCTATTTATGCTTTCTCATCTCTCCCTTGTACAACCTTTAACTCTAATACCCAATAATATTTTTTATATAATGTGTCTTATTTAACCCTAGGTATGTGTGTGTGTATACAGTAATTCTTAACTTTGCATATTTAGCAACATGCCCCTTTATACTCCTTTATTATCTATTGATCCAACCTACTAATACTATCTATTATTGTGCCTTAAATAATACCAATTATTGAACGGGTTGGGTTTCTGCAATAAACCTTACCATCCTTTTTAGAATCAGAGGATCATGAGGCATCTTCTCATTCCGATCATTGCACATTTGTTGGGTGTGTCCTACAAGCCCATACTTGAAACAGAAGATATGCCTTCATAATGGATGGTCTGTTTGAATTTATCAAACTAGATAAATTACTTCAGTAATCCATCTAGGTTAATTTGGATACAAACTCTGGCAAATCGACCCCTCTCATTATTATCAGTTCTAGTGTCGATTTTGAGAATTTTGCCCAGTTGATGTTCTACCTTCATGAGGATGAGGTGGTCATAACATTCTACTGGGAGGCCCGGTAACCTTACCCAAACGATGGCTCCTGAGGAAACGATGGCTTTCTTTGGGTTGAAATTGGGCTCCCAAAGCTTGATAGTTAGAAAGAAGATGTTTAGAAACCAGGTACCACCAGTTAGGATTCTTGAAGAATCCTAAGAGTCCTCAAATTTGGTGATAAAAATCCTTTCCCAAATCTATAACCAAGAATCTACTTGCAAAATTCCCTAATTTTTCGATCAAAGTACTAGAATCTATAACTCATTCCAAAAGCATTCACTATAAAAGAAAGCTTCCAAGGTTCTTGAGTTCTGGCGAGATTATCATTAGTGATTAAAGCATCGAGGGGGATAAGGGTTTTAGTTTCCAAGGAGAAAAGTACAAGTCCTTAGTCCTATTAGATAGAATAGCATTTTTAAAGAAAGACCTAACGACAAAGATAGGGTCAGGAGGGGAAAATGGAAGGGATAAGGGATAGAGAGGGCAGAGGAGGGGTTTTATCCTCCGGTCAGGTGCCGGAGATTGAAGCTAGCATAGGAGAAAAGAATAGACTTCAATACTTATTCCTGTTAGAGACGAGGGTTTTTTGCTTTGTGCACATTTTTCTTTGGCATTTGGATAGCATGAACAAGTTCCACATTTTCAGGGTTGCTGGTTAAATGCTTACTTTTTGTGATATATTATTCGTTTTCTGGTGGTGCATTTGTATTATTGTGAAATTCAACATCAATTGAGATCATGTAGGGTCAAGTTGCACAGATTCTATTTTGTTGAACCTACAAATTTGGAATGGTAAGACGCTTCTCCTGTGACCTATTGGTCATGTGTTCAAGTTACTAGAGAGATAAAGGGAGGTGGATTTTTTTTTTTAGAAAAAGAATGGTGCTCAAACATTTTGGTTGTGGGTTGTTCGAACTCATCCAATTGATCAGAAGTTCAAATATTTCTGCAAAAGTTTGGCTTGCCAAAATTCTTTGAGTTCAGACTTCAAACCATGTGTACAGGTTATACTAAACTCAAAGTAAGTGTTGACAAGGTTTGTTAGGTATAAATCACACGCGGGTTCATATGTCCAAACTTATGGTTGTGCCCAAACACTAACCATGAACTCTTTTTAGGCTCAACAAGTTCGAAAATCCGATCCTAGTCTGAATTCAACTATGAGTCTGAACATTTTTTGTAAACAAATTAATGATGCCATTATTCATCTTTCTTGTTGCATTGTACAAAATTTTCAAGAATCTCATAAGTTTCTTACAGTATAGAACTTTAGTGAACTATCATTCGCATTGTAGTTTCTTATATGATTCAAGCTTTAATGAGAGCTATGTTATTGAGTTTTATTTCAAACTAGGTTTCATGGTGACATATAGAGCATATATATATATATATATATGTGTGTGTGTGTGTGTGTATATATATATATATATATATAACTGTTTTAACTATTGTTCGTGTTTTTATTTCCAAATATATATGAATTGTACCATAAAAATATTTATTCATTATTTTCACTATTCACAAAATAAGCGAAATAATGCTCGAATGATGTGCCAATTAATAGACCAAAAATAATAATTTGAAAACAGATATTTCCCCTACTCTCTCAAGCTTTTACTTGCAAGTAGGGATGTAAACAAGTTGAGTTGAATATGAAAACCATGTGTTTGAGCTTGACTCGACTTTGCAAATGACTTTACAATTATTTGCTTGACCCCATGCTTGACTCAAGCTTAATTGAGTTTTTAGTTCTTTTTTTTTTCTCTTTCCTTTACTCCATTTGTCTGGCAGAACTTCGAAAGATTTAAATTGGTAATAAGAAAAATTTCAGCACCCTTCCCACCCAAATGCCAAAAGAGTGGACTCTATGAACCCACTTTAAGATTTAAAATTAAAATCACAAAAGAAAAATGAATGAAAACTCCAACAATAGTCTTTTCATATACAAATCTAAATATTAGTTAAAAAGAAAGCAAAATATTGAAAAGTCATAAGAAAGGCTAATGTTGGAATTTAAAGGAAAAACAAAATCCAAGTATGCATTAATTGTGTCAACTAGTGCTAAAAAGATATTGTAAAAAATTTCTTTGTGATCCTACCATTGCCATTGATATCTTCCTCTCTAAAGCAATTCAGAGGAAGAAGAAGCAGATGATAGAGGTATAGACAGGATTTAAGTGGGTTTGATCTTGTACACTTACATGACACAAAGAAGTAGGATCCACATTTTTTTTTGTCAAACTGATCTACAAGACTAAGCCTACCTATTTTTTTTCCATGCATATTTAGAATAAAGAAAAAATTATTAGATAGAGAAAAGACAAGAAAGGGTGGAGAGGCAAGAAAAATTTAGGGTTTTGTTAGGGGATATAAATGTAATTTTTAATTAATGAAAAAAGAAGATTAATAATATATTTATTTATGTATAGGCTCAATAGTCTAGAGATTTTAAATTTGTTCGCGTCAAGTTTATACAAACTAATACATTGAACTTGATCAATATCGAACCCGAGTTAGTTTTGACCAGTCGCAAGCTCCTACTAATTCATTTACAGCCCCATTGCAAGTTTGCAACTAAAGACCAATCTTTGATTACATTTACCTCCCCTGAGATTTGACAAAATTACCAAACTAACCTTGATATTTGGCAAAATAACATTTATCCCTTATAATTGACAGTTTCTAATCTATGAACAACTAACTAATATATTAAAATGACAAGATTGCCCTGATACAAAGAAAGAAAATGTAACAAAAAGAAAATGAAAAGAAACAAATAATAAGCAACGAAAAGCAAAAATGAACAAGATAATATAATATACACCTCCAAACTTTTCAATTTATTTCAATGATGAGTTACAAACTCATCCAAGCCATTCACCAATTCACCAAAAATAAAAATAATAATAGAAAGAATATAAATGCATAAACTAAGTATAAAACAAGTGAATGACTTTAAAATATGCTTGGACAATCAAAAACCTCATGTAGAAGATAGACAACATATTACTCCAAGTGAACGTAAATGCACTCAACTAAGTACAAATTCAACTCAAAACTAGAGTTTAATCATCATTCATAGATTTCATTAGCAATAAATACAATACCATATAAACTAAGAAGTGAACTATTTCAAGTAAACCATATAAATATGAATTCAATAAACACATGAGTCCAAGAAGTTATCTATTCTTCTTCAATCAACAATGCTATACTAAGAAAGGGTCATCGAGACTTCACGGGAGTCCGAACAATTAAAGAAAAAGAAAAACACACATAAGGCTAACTTGGTTTAAACTCAACACAAGGGTTACCTATATGCCCAATTCCTCCCCCAAATTTAAGTTCACATTTAATTAATCTTAAAAAGTCATTTTATTAACAGTAACCAGGACTACTCCAAATCAATTTCTAGTATTAATATCATTTGCTCAAAAAACAACTCAGACTTAGCAAGTAAGGTGTATCAAGAACTAGAATTGCAAAACCAAGTATCAACCCAAGTTCAAATTCATCAATTAAAGCATATGACAATTGTTATTTACAAGAAAGACCACATTTCCATCAACATTGTTATCTACTAACACTATTTACCCAAGAATACCAAAAAGTAGTGTTTAGATGTGTATAGCTTAAATTTAAAGTATAGGTTGTCTACTGATATTACTTAACTACCAGATTCTTAAACAACACTTACATGTAAATTAAATAAAGTATAATAAAAGAAAAAGTGAATAAAATCTTACCCTATAAACACCAAGGAGGCTTGCCAAGGTATTGTAGTACTTAGTGAAATTGTCCCATTAATATGCACCTCCAAAGTCCCTGATGATATGTTGAACTTTGACATATGCAGTTTGATCGTCCTCGATCCCCTCTAGAAAATACCATGGTCTTCTTTTTGCACTCCTTGAGTTCACTCTTTCTTTATGAACACTCGAAATGACACCTTTTTTGTGGTAACTAGGACAAACTCACACCTATTCAGTGGGTATGTCGGTAGTGATTCCAAACATGAGTCGGTTGTTGGGAATGTTCAAGCTCAAACGATTCTTAGAAACCAGTTGCTTCTACAATATATTCTTCCTTTTTGTCTTCTTGAATTGGTTCATTCTTCTTTTCCTTTAAGGGAGTGTTGAAATCCATTAGTTTTCATCACCCATCATTCTTTGGAATTCGGTAAATTGGTCTTGTATTCTCTTCATAGATTTGGTTTGATTCTTCATGAAAGTCATCACCATCCTTTCCAATCTTGCCTCATTATTTTCTCGATCTTCTTGGGTTGGTACATTTTTCCCACATGGTGTAAGACAACGCAATTGTTTTGAAGTTTGCTCCATGAGATTCATTATAGTTGGCGTGAACATACTCACAATTAACAACCTCGATTGATCCTGGCTAGCCAAACCCCCAAACTTGCATTCATCCATCAATTTATGTGAATATTGGTTGACTTCACCACACTTCTCTATTGTGTTTGGTGGGTTCATAGAGTCTCTTGAGTAGTTCCTACCACCTTTTTCGCTATTTCATTTAGTTGAGTTTGAAAACGTTCTAGATAACTATTTGATTATTCCATGACGACCATCATCATCGTCTCCAAAATTGCATTCTTCTCTCTTCTGGGTGGTGGTGGTTGTATGAAATCACAATCACGGTACTCATAGGAAATCTCTTGAGTTTGAGGCTCCAATTGATTACATGTAGGCTCTTTAGGTGTAGAAAAAAGAGTAGGGATAATCTTGATAGCTTGACAAGGAATTTGGATGGTTTGACTATCCCATTTAACAATCACTAGAGTATGAAGAGTAATCACATGAAACATGCTCATTGATCATGCCTCCATAATCATAAGAATGATTATATCCTTGGCATGAATAATTCCAATTCATTCCTTGCATTCATTTGACAAATCAACACTAAAAACAACAAAAAGAACAAGAAAAGATATGATAATCTATACTATTAGCTAATCTAAACTATCATCAAGTGAAAATCCTTCTGGAATTTTTCAAAATACGACAAGTAAACTATCAAAGAGGAAAATCTTTTGGAAATTGAAAATAAGGGACATAACTATACAAAAATTAAAAATCTTTTTCGATTATCAAGTAGATGTAATAATTATACAATAAAATGGATTTCAAAATAGTATTCTAAACAAATTATATAATAGTGACAACCATTCCCCGGTAACGAAGGCAAAAACTTGTCGCATCTAAAGAGACACAAACATTTAGCTATATATAGTATACCTAAATCAACTAACATAACTAGATAATAAGCCACAAGTATGCAATATTAAATAGTAGCTCATCTAGATCTAAAATTACGTAATAACATTCAAAAGGGTTAGAGTTCATGCTTTCCAATTTCTCAGATTTTAGTTAATTAGTTTAATGAAGGGTTTTATGTGTGGTTTTAGTTAATTAGTTTAATTAAGTGGTCTTATGTGCTAAATTAGAGGTTGATTCCCAATTGTAACATAATCTCGATTCCTCAACAATTAAGTCTATCAATTTAATTAACCTAAGTGTAGATCCCTCCTACTACTAAGCTAACCAAACTTGATTAACTACCATGAAATTCTAACGACCAGCTAGGTGAATTAATCTGCCAAGAACTAATTCTAACCCTAGTTCAATATTAATCTAGGTATATAATAGAGGTTCAATTCCCATATCCCCTTCATTAACCCAAATTAACCAAGAAAGTAGCTAATTTTCCTAATTACCCTTGAGCCCATTATATTATCTAATTAGTACATTTTATCACCTAATCAACTCATTAACCTTTATCCATTAGAAATTGGCTTCTCACAAGACCCTAACCAATGTTAAACTAAAACATATTTAAAGACAAGAAAGCAATTAAAGGCATGAGGAAGCAATTAAATGAATTAAACTTATACTCTAGAGAGCTAGTACAAGAAATTAAAGATATTAAAAGCTAACTAGATGAAAACAATAAATGAAATTTGAAAACATAAATGAACTGAAATAAATGCATAAGAAGTACATTAAACATAAAGTATAATTCTTACAATTATTGGAACAAAGTTACACAAATAGAGGAAACTAGTCTAGGATTGAAAATGGAAGAACTGAAATTCCAAAGAAAAAAGGAAGAAAAACAAGTGATGGCTTCCCTCNAAATCTAGAAATATAAACGTAGACACAAATACACACACACACATATATATATAAGTAGAATCTAAATAACACTAATTAAATACTACAACGCACATCAAACACATAAAACAAAAAATGCACGAGAACACACAAATAATTACTAAAATTGTTTGAAATTGCATAACAAATGTTCAAATTTGGCCATGACAAACTCCAGTTTCCTGGAGCTATCACTTAGGAAAGAAATTGACTGGGAAGATTTTTTTCCCATTTAGATTGAATGAGGTAGCCAAAAACTAACAAGGATATTTATCCCTATACTTGTAATTTTTTTTTTTTTGTATATAAATGATAATAATAGGTTTTTGTATATAAATATAATAATATCATTTTGGAAAAATAAAAAGACAAAAAGAAGAAAAGAGATAACAAACACAAGAGAATGGATTCCAAAAACTAACAAGGGACTAAGGAGACATAGAAAAGATTCTGTGAATTCTAATTCTAGGAAAAAATATAAAGAAAGCCTAAAAACTTCCACCAAGGAAACCTAGGGAAGGGAAAATCTTGCATGGGCAAGGGGAGAGCCCCAGAAGAAAACTCATGGGAGTTTGAAGATTTAAAGAGGTGCTTGGTTGGAGGTATAGGGATGAGGAATCAGATTAATTCTTATACTTCTTGCTTGGTTAATAGGTATGAATATTAAAATTTTGGAACGAAACTCAAAAATTTAGCAACTTTTCATACCTATATTTGTTTTTTGGATAATAGGTATGGGTGTCAAAATTTTAGAATCATTACCAAAAATTTATCAACTCTCAATATCCAAATGAATGGATGGTTTTGACAATTCCTACTCTTGATTCCACAATTCACAAAAAAAAAATTGTAAAAATAAAATCTTTCCTCTTTCCCTTGTCCCTATCATAGCCTATCACCCTTTCCCATCACTATAACCATCTTCCCATCCCACTTCTCATCCTCCACCATGGTTATGAAAACACTTTCCACCTTTTTTCCACTCTTGATGTCATAAGAGACAGGCCTAAAGCTCCCTTGACCTAAGACTGTTAGTTGATTTAGGTATACTATATATAGCCTGTCTCTTATACACATGGTAATATAGATTCTGTATAAGATACAGATGTAAAGATGTATAATACAATACAGGGAGAAGGTATCAAATAATTTGCGATGATAACCTTGATGGTAGTCAGTGGTGTCAATTGTGGTGTAGTAGTGGTGTATAGTGGCGGTATGGTGGTGGTCAATGGTGTATAGTAGTCGTCTACAGTATCCGTGGTGGCGGCATTCCCACTTGTATACCAAGTAGTCATCATTACAATGATGCCCAAGACTTATAGCCATACCAACTAATCAAATATAGTTTCGATTACGATTCCAATTCTAAACACGAACCAAGTGCCCCCTAAATTGTTTAGTTTTAATGAATCCCAAATTTATTCCAAAATTTGAGAAAAATGACATAAAATTATTTTTCTTTTTCCCTCATCCTCCACCTCTTTCTCCTCCACCCCTTCCCATAGCTCTCATCATTCCTCTTCCCCGTCTCCTGCTCCTCATCCACTTCCTCCATCTTCCCTTCCTCACAATCCTTATCCACTCCTCCCTCCTCCCTCTCATAGGCCCTCCCTCATCCCTTCCCTAGAACCCTCATCCTCCCTCCCGCTACACTCTCCCATCCTTATGACACATTCGTTTGCTCCCTCCTCTCCTCCACAATGAAAGAAGAAATTAAGGAAAAAATATTTAAAATAATAATAATACCTACACTTGAAAAATATTTGCCAAACACTAATTATTTTATAACACTAATTATTTTAATAATTTCATTATATAAAATTCATACTTATTTTTTATGTATACTTTCAATTTCAATTCTGACTCTAATTTTAATATGTAAACCAAGCACCACTAAATAATTACATTGTTTCGTAGTCCGGACAATAGTGAGACTTTGATCCAGAATATCGAAGGAAACGACATCCAATTCAGCATTGGGCTTGGATAATTTGGGGTTTATGTATTTACGCAATAGATCCGCAAAAATCACGGGTCAAACTGAACTTCGGCCCACTAATTAATCCCTTCCCCTTCCACTGATTATTCCTCGTTCATTTTCAGTTCAGATAAAAAACCTCCCAAACTAAAAACCATTCAGAAAACCACTCACTCTCACACCCCAAAAAATACGCATAAATGATAGATGATACACACAGATAAGCACGAAGATGGGAAGTAGATTGGGAAGAAGAGTAGTACACTTTGCTAACCTACCCATTAAGCTCCTCATGCCCTCCTCTTTCTCCAATATTACTGAAATTGCTCTCAAGACTATCCCTTCTGCCTCCAAGGTATGTTATTTTCTCCTTCTTCTTAGTGGGACAATTTTTATTTATTTTTTATTTTTTGTGATTTGTACTAACGTTTAATTTTTTTAATTTTAATTTTATTTTTATTTTTTAATTTTTATCATATTTAGACTTTGGGGTTTTTTGATTTTTCATATGTAGATTGAGATAAAGAGGGTTTCTTCCCACATCGGTTTTGTGGTGGAGAACAGTTAGGACTTTAAATATGGATGGGAAGAATAAGAAGAGAGGTGGGCTATTGATTGCTTCTTATATTACAAGAAGGCTTATGTAACCCTGAAAAACCCTTTATCAATTTCACCTGATGTATATCCCATTAGAATGATTGAGGAGGATGGTAAGAAAAACATGTCTAAGCCTTCGAAAAAATCGAGCATTTTGGAGGATGGTCAGCCCAAGACTCCACATTGGCTCGATGAGAAGAAAGATGTGTCTAATAGGTTCAGGCAAGAGAGGTTTGGCTCCAGACGTGGTAATGGGCACAGTGATCATGGTGGCAATATTGCAGGTGGTGCGACTGCAAAGTTTCCGTGGAGCAGTATGAAGTCTTTTGCTAGTTAGAATTTGGAATATTTGCTTTTGAAATGAGAGAATGAGCATTTGTTGTTGAGGTATGGAGTAAACTTTGATGGGTAGAACTTGGAATATTTGCACTTGAAATGTGAGAATAACCATTACTGCTCAAGTATTAACAGTTAAGTCCTTCACTTGGTAGAATTCGGAACATTTTGCGTTAACGAGAATTGAGTACATCTTATTATACCAATGAATGGTATAATAGTCCTCACCAAGATATAATTCCTTATGCAGCTGATATCCTTCTTGTCTCATGGTGTTGTTAATTTGTGAATTTTAATAACTTGTTTTGTTTGGTTTTGCAAATGTTTTCTAGTCCTTCTCTATTAGATTTGTGATTTTTTCTTTCATCCGCTAGTTATTTTGAAGTTTTAGAACTTGAGAATTGGTAGCGTGTGGATGTTGATTCTGTTTGCTGCTGTACTTTTGATTTTTGAATAAGCAATAACTAGCAATTGAGTTAGTAAAGCTTGCTTCTTTAAATATTTGTGCTGCTAGTTTTGACTTTGTTTCTTTAGTAAACATATGCTTCATCTGATAGTAGAGTATTATTTATTTCAATCGTCAGAAAGTGTGTGGCTGGAGATCCTTGGTGCATTTTCTTTTAAAATCATGTATAGTTTGTAGCTCAAAAGATGACTTGTCTAACATATAGCTTTAAATGTTTTCATGACTTACCAGAAGACAAGGATCGGAAGCTCATGTGTATGTAGACACAATTGTAGATTTGGTTACTCTTCTCCAAGAGAAATGACTGAAAATATCTTACAAATTTGCACAAAAATAAAAGTCATGTACATCTACGAAAGAGAAAAGAAACAAAAAGTTAAGAGCTCTTAAACTGGCTCTGAATTAGCACATTCTTCTTTGGTGCTGTCTTTTGCAATGAGTTCAGAATGATTTGGAGTCTTAGGTCAAGGGAGCTTTAGGCTGTTGACATTCTTCTGAGGAACTTGGTTTTATGGCCTCACTGTGATCTTGGTTGACCTTCATCAGTTTCTTCCTCATCTATTTTTGCTTGGGAAAGAGAAGACTTTTTTGTTTTCATCCCAATTCTGCCAAGATGTGCTTTACGATCTCAATTTTGCTTTGAGAGTGTTGACTTCCTTCTTTGTACACAACCAGCTTCCTTCGTGATCTGGGTTATCATCGCATGCTATTTGATCCTTCCCTTGTATTGTATTCCTCATCTTTACATCTTCTGAGAACAAGACCTGCAAAGAGATTATGTCAATTTGCAAGGTCAGAGATGTCATTCTACATAAACATCAGCTCCTAGAAGAAAATGAGCGTTTATTCACTTGCATCCAATTTATCTTCTGGAGCACGTCAAAATTTTTAAAAGTATTTGGCATTATCCTTGGCATTTTCTGTCATGCTCTAATACCTTTTATGGCTTTGTCACAGGACGTGTCCTAAGTATTGGTTCTAGTTTATGAGATGTTATGAGGTGGTAGGTTCTTTTTTAACAAGTGACAGATATCTAGTATGAGGCACCAAGATGTAAATCTTGGGTAATTGTATATCGATGCCAAGAGTTAAAAAAATGGAAAGAAGAGAACAACAACATAATAGTTTGTGAGATGAGTCTCATGTATCAAATTCAAGAGACTGTTCTAAACATTATTCTTCAACTACTTATTTCTTTCCCTTTATGTTAAAAAACTCTGTGTTGATAAAATAACTGCTGCCCATCTAGGAATTGAGGAGGATATGGTCTATGATAGAAGATGGGATAGATGTAGCGCAATGGCGTAGCAGGGTTCCTGCAGCCGACCCTACTTAGTGGAAATAAGGCTTGGTTTGTTTGTTTGTTTGTTTGTATGTATGTTAAAAAACTCTGCTTTCTTTGTGTTGATAAAATAACATGCTTGAACAGTAAAATTTAGAAATTAGTATAGTGTTCAAGATTTACATATATCATATGAGTTTTATCTTGCCTGAATGAATCCTATTTTGTGTGTCAACAAAACTACCAAAAACCTTTCTCTTTTAGTGGCCGTGTGACTGATACTAGGTTGAGATTTATTAGGCATGGTTGAGATTATTTTTGAAATAGTTAATCGCATGCAAGGGATACTTGTTGCCTTCTTGTAAAGTGATGTGTTATTTGATACAAGAAGCTATGGTTCCTGGATTCATGTGCGTATTTGTTTTATGATCAAGAGCTGGGCTGGCTGGTCTTGTTCTAGTTCATATTTATTTGCAGCCTTGCTTGGAAAGCTAAGCCAGACTAATTTCTGATCTATTTAAATCTTAAATGCACGACTATTTGATTAAGTCCTGTCATATGAAACTGAAATCTTCAGATATGTAAGAGTTGTGATACATATTAAGGTATTTGCCTGATCTTAAGAAATCAGGTACGTTTTACAGCATGAACAGTTTATTTTTTGGTCTTTGCCTAGAGGCTTGGTGCTGGCATAACAATGTCTTTCCGAGACCATTCTACTACAGTTACCTGGATTACCATTCGCAGGGGTAACCTGTCATTTTGTGCTGCATGTGTACATGCATCAAATGACAGCTTCTCACAGTTCATGATTTTGCATAGCCTTCTGCGGTCATGATCCGACAGTGAAGAATGAGTCTGTATGAAACCAGAATGTTAGGCTGTCTAATATTGTAATTGTTTATCAAAATATAATGAACTAAAAATCTCAAAAATAGAATGATAACCTTGAGGTAAGTATCAATGGCTCTATAGAGGCCATCATCACATGTTCGAGCATTTTCAGGCAAAGATTCAGAAGAAATTCTACCCTAAAACTTGAAATTTAGTAATGGAGAGATTGGGGTCTCTTGCTATTTCTGCTAGATAGTTATCCAGGAGTTTACTAACAGTCAATGTCCCTGGATTTTGTTGTTGTTGCTGCTGCTGTTGTTCATGCATCAAGAAGTATTCCAAAATTCTCTGGACGACGTCTATGTTGTGCAACATATGGTCATTGGTCACCCTGTGTATATAAACGAAGTTGGTGAACATGTGAGAGGAATTGATCACTTTACTTGGAAAGGAATCTTTTCTTTTCAAAAAGTTTTTGGACGCATTTTATAGAAATCTTAGACAATTAAATCTCAAAATTGAGGGAAAGAAGGTGGGTACTCACTTTACCATCTTCCCTTGATCTCCTGCAGTATAAGTTGGTGTCAGAAGATCATTCACGTTCACTTTTTCCAAAACCATTCCAACTCTTTTCTCAAGCTCTGATATTAAAGCTGGGGATACTGAAAACACTAGGGCCATCTTCAATATCCACAAGATCAAGGAACTTACAAGAAACAGCTTCTCTCTGAGGTGGCAGTATACTTACTAGACTCTCTATGATAATTCTATGCTCCTTATTTTGTCCAATGATCCCTTCCTGGCTCTTGCCAGTTGCTATACTCCATTGTGCCTCATTTTGCCTATATCCATGTGTCCTTATTGCTTCTTTACCTACATCTATGCTGGGCAACCATTTTTCTGCATATTGCATGATACACGAACCTATACTTTCTGGTTTTGTTCCTTTTGCCTTTATGGCTACTAAGATCCTTGTGAAGTGATCAATGCGAAGGGTAGCTACGTCCTCAAACCACCAATCTTCTTCACTGATGTTCTCCTCTGTGGCTGAGTTTTCTCGAAAAACTTTCCAGGAAATTGAGTTGGAACATCTTCGAACAATTTGAAGGTTTTCAGCCCATGGAGATAGCTTTTCACATGATTTGAGGGCAACGATGGAGTCTCTCCATGAAGAAAGGACCACAAAAGTAAAGAAAGCTTCAATAGGTTTTGGAGATTAGGTTTCCATCTTCCAATGCTTCAGTCATTTCTAGAAATTCTGAAGCACATCTTAGAGCTGCTACATTATTTTGGTTTAAGCCTATTGGCAGGCCGTAACAGAATTTTAGAACAAGTCCAAACGTTTCTGATCCACCTGGAAAGTTTTCTAATTTGAGATCATAACCTAAATCTGGATTTGAGGGTTGAATTTCGAGTCCATTTAAGTAGCCGCAACTTACCACCAAAGGATACTGTTCCAGGAGGATAGATAAGATGAAATGGTGCTTCCTCATGAAAGTAGTTAAGTGAGATTGAGTATAATCTAAATATTAATCCATACATATCATCTGTGTATGGTGCAGCTCAACTGTCATTATGCGGAAGAATGTCGATCTATTATTTTTAGACTCGAATTTCATGTGTTCTTAAAATTTAGTATTGTTTATAGTCTTTCTACTGAGGTGATTTACTTGTATGTTCGTTATATTCCTACATCATGGTTTAGCCTGCTAATACATGCAACAGCTTTCCTTTTGTTTGTTTGTTTGTTTTTGTTTTTGTTTTGGGTATTACAACTTTCATTCCCTAGCAGTCTCTCTTGGCATGTATTGACTACCATGGAAGTAGTTTTTCCGTCTGTCAGATTCTTCCTTTGCCATTTTTCTTCTCCCCCTTGTGAATTTTATGTCTTTATAGCGGGAATGCTTAATTTTGTCAAATGTTAAAAAAATTAGAGAAGTAAAAGGAGAACATTGAGCAAGAAGGATATGTGCGATATGTTTCTGCATGGTGAAATACAATAGGACATTATAAAATGGTGTAGCATTTCTCGTATAATTCAGTTTCTTTTTGAATTCTAGAAAACATGGCACATGAATATGTCCATGAAAATATAATGCATAACCTGAAAAGTGAAGTTGTAGTGTAAAACCCTTTGGCTCAATTAGAGAAACTTCGTTAGTGCAAGGGTGACCCTATTTTGTGTACAATAAGGTTATTGCCTCACCTTACGCTTTGAAGAGGCACTACTAGAAGGATGATGGTCAGGGCTTGATTAACTATTTCAAAAATTTGATATTCTTTATCTCAATCTTTTATTTCTTCTTTAAGCTTTGATTGTTAAATGTTTATCTTTGATGATTTGTGCTTAAGTATTCATTTGTTGTACAAAATTTGCATTTTTATTCAACACTTCAAAAGGTTTATTTTTTGAGACACCCTAATTCACCCCCTCTTAGGTTGCTTTTAGGCCAACCGTTTTCCAGAATATTACGAAATTGCCCTCACAATTTATCCCTCAGCTAGTCGAGATTGTGATCTAGGATTTTGAGATCACGATCTCTACTCTAATACAATTAAGACATTTTCCCGAGTCGATATCGCGATCTCGACTCTAATATATTTAGAACATTCTCCCAAATCAGGATCGTGATCTAGAGGAATCTAGATCGTGATCTAGACTCTCTTCCCAGTTTGTTCATTATAGCTTCCAATCTCTAATTTTGAGACATAATATTAATACCATTAAGCAATTAATTAAGTTAGAAATTTAATTAAAACTTATCATATTTTACAAGAACGAAAATACAAACACATATGAAAGAAATTAATTAAAATCTTCAATTATACCCAAAATTTGGGATTTAAACTATCAAAATACTATAATTTAGTGAAAAAGAACTCTAGTTTACTAGAGTTATCACACCCCCAGACTTAGCATTTTGCTAGTCCCGAGCAAAACAAAAAGAATGAAAAGAAGCCTACTGACACTTAAATACATAAACACGACCAAAATTAACAAGATACTTGATGAATCATGGATGTACTTACTACAATTAAGTAATCTCTCAAGAAACTTTCAATACTATATGATAGGTGAAGTACTCAAGTGAGTCAATCCAAGTTGCAA
Organism: Cinchona pubescens; assembly: GCA_025175665.1. NCBI lineage: Eukaryota > Viridiplantae > Streptophyta > Magnoliopsida > Gentianales > Rubiaceae > Cinchona > Cinchona pubescens. Next base: position 3,897,630 of record JANKKI010000024.1, on the reverse strand, counting down.
ATTTTTTTTACAAAGAAGCACACGTTCATTCACTACACAAAATTTCACATCACCAAGAATTACTATTTTAAAAAAGAGTTACCAAAAGTTTTAGTTCTATTCATTTAAAATATCATTGCTTCTCAAATCATAAATATTATGAAGTTTGTCAATTATCCCTACTAGGCATCATGAAAATAGAAGTTCATTTAGGAATCAATTTAAATGCAAATGTAACATATTTCGGGAATAGACCATTAACAAGGAATAAATAATATGAGATCAATGATAAGTATTTCAAACATTTACTTCTTAACTTATTTGTATACTAAAACTCAATTCCTAATGGCTTATGGAGAGAGAAGCAACATGGGTATATGTCGTAATCCTGTATTCGCCTTATTACTACTCTAATGGCTTATTTCGGAGAAACAACATAGGTACATATCAGAATCCCGTACTCACCTTATTCCTAAATTTTTTTTTTTTATTAAAAACGGTCCTAAACCAAGAAAAAAGAGTGAAATGTACTGAAAATTAATCTCGAATATCAATTATTCACAAATTAGAAGAACATTCTATATGAAAACACATAAAATGTGTCCCAAAATTTCTTCTATTTCATTTACTCATTCTTTTCAAAAGATAAATCGTCTAACAAAATATTATGAGTGATTTGATCAGAAACAATAGTTCTAGTGAATTTTCCTAAACTTTCAGCACTTCTTTTTGAAAAATAGTAACTCTAACTTTTTGAAATCTTTATGTTGTAAAAGAACTATTCAGTCACACTTAAATTCATGAAATGACCTAATCAAATACTTCAATCATTTGGTATTGTACATCATAATACATCATCATTGAGTACTCAATTGATCAATTTTCCATCCATTATGCATCAAGTGACATCAACTTACATAAAACAACCGATACCAAAATAAAAAATAAAGACCCCCAAATTTGTCATTTTATTCAAATGATGAGAACAAATCATCCTACCTCCCACCCAAAATCCAACACAAAGACAAATCCAACAATAATAAGAGCTACTCAATTACGACACAATTTAAAGCTAAACATTAAAATTGAGTAAAAGAGCTAAGTAGTGTTAAACCATGCCATGCATTTTATCAATTAAGTCCAATAAAAATCAACATGTAATTTGGTTCTCAACTTTATTATTTGGCATCGTTTAGGGCCCTTAGCCATTCTACTCTTATGTCTCTTATTGCACAACTAGTTCAACCTTTTAATTCCCAAAAAGATTTAATCCATGAAGCATCACAATTGATATCTACTTGGCGTCAGTTTAACGCTATTAGCCTATCTACTAAAAAGGAAAATTAAACTACTCCAAATTAAAGGACTAAAAATAAAAATATAAATAGTCAAATGTCAAGGTGCTAAGTAATGAAAATAGATAAAATTGTTTATCTTCCACAAATGGCTTCAATTGCTAGGGTTGGAAGTCATTAATGCACAATGCAGTTAGTGGCATCAATCTTCTCATTCCATATCCTCATAACCTTCCTCGGCATTACTAGGTTGGGCTTCTTCATGGTCATCATCTTGATCCCTTCCAGTCACACTTGCTTGGCTGGTATCCTTCTTGACGTGCTAAAAATGCAGGTGGTGTGTAGTGTTGTCTACGAGGTGGACCAAAATTCCATGCCGGAGGTGGTGGTGGCTAAACCCATGTTCCTAATGAAGTGGTCTTGAGAGCCAATTAGGGTCAAATTGTTATGCATCACCATCTGGCTGTATCCAATACCCTTGCAATTCATTTCTCTCATCTTCATTAACCGGAGCATTTAAAACATAACTTGGGGGCATCGAAATCAAAGAAGTATTCTGAGGCGATGGTGGCGGCGGTGGCGGTGGCTAGGTAGGGCATTCTTGTTGGTGGTGCTTTTCGTACTCTTTCACCATTCGGTAAACATACTCCTGATTAATCCTTCCTTTTGAATAGGTCATTGGCTCTGCAAGATCAATCGGGCAACTTGCCAAAGTGCACAAATGGTGAATCAAGGTAGGAGCATAAAATATAGGTTGCCCGGACCTCCCACTGTCTAAGAACCTCTGCCTGACAAGGCTACCAATATTCACCGGCACCCCCGTCATAATAGCATACACTAGGAGTACTTTATCCCTCTGAATATAACTCAAGGCATTGGAACCCCAAATTCGACTGCTGATAAAGTAAAACCATAATTTGGCTACCAAAGAGAGTCCCTGACGTGCAAATTTCAACTCAATATTCAAAGAAGCACTCCTAACCTAATCAACTTGCCTATCGCAAATGACATCTTTAATTGCATTCATATCTTTCTCCTTGTCATTTAAGAATGCCAAATATTGACTAGATGATACGGGGGTATGTTAAAATAAGCATTAATCAAATCTGTACTAAAGTCCACTAACACATCCCCCCCCCCGGGCGGGGTTCTTGCACCATACCATTCTCTAACTAACACAAAGATAGTGAAACTCTTTCACTAAACAATAAGAACTCTAATAACCTCATGTTTGTCAATGTTCTTATAAAACTGAAGAGCCCTATCACTAGAGAACTAAGTACATCCACTGTCTCTTAGGGAGATGTTGTATATGCCTCCTTCCCCACTAGTACCTTCTCCGACTTTTCTCTTCTTAGAACCCATTCCTCTTTCCCTCATCCTTCCCTTCTATCGGCACTACTATAAACCGCTCTAGTCATTTTAACAATAAAATTCAATCACAATTCAAACAATTGCCAACAATTCCAAGAATCACAGCCAACACAATCAATTCACCAAATTTCCAACAAACTTTCAGAATTTCTCAACACAATTCAAACCAATCCAAATACCAAGCCAACAATTCAGATAACTAAACAATTTAACGTCAAAAATTTTCTAAAAAAAAATTGGCCATTAAAATTTTCACCACAAATTCATCAATAAAACCAAACTATTATCTTCAATCAATTGAAACTTGAAATCACAAATTCAAAGAAAGATATTACCTGGTATTGTGATTTTGGATTGAGAATTTCCAAAAAGTCTTGTGATGTCCAAAATTCTCCAAGAAATCTCTCAAAAGTATTCTTGCTTTGATGCTCCTAAAAGGAATTAGATGGAGTTAGTGTTCATTATTTAGTTTGGAATGGTTTTTAAGTGAAGTTTATGGAAGGGGAGGGGGTTCACGAGACTTTTTGGAAGATAGAAGAAAATTGTGAGAAAAGAAGAAAAGAAAGAAGAATTTAAACGGTTCTGGGGGTCGAGACTGCGATCTGGCCTGATGTCGAGATCGCAATCTCGATTTTGATATTGCGATCTCGAAGGAGTTGAGATCGCGATATTGATTTTGAGGTTGCGATCTCGACTCGGCAAAAAAAATGCCTTTTGCAGAAGTTTGGGTTCGATATCACGATCTCAATTTTGAGACCACGATATCGACCAAAGGCCAGATATACCCTCTTGAAGTTTGAGGTTGAAATCGCAATCTGGAATTTGAGATCGTGATCTCAAGCTGAACTTTTGCAAATTTTATTTTTTTACACATAGCCAAAATTTGCCCACTTTTCATCACTTTTCTCCAATTCCATGCACAACCCACAAGCACAAAATTGTCACATTAGTATGACAATTTTTTTTCATTCTTTAGCACCATTTATTCAACTAAAAATTAACTTAGATTTTTAACTAAAATTCTAACCTAATTCAAACTAAATTTACTCAAAATCAAACTAATGAAAAATTACAGCAAAAAGAACACAATGTATAACTAAATTAAAGACTTGGGTTGCCTCCCTCTTAGTGCTCTTTTATGGTCACTAGCTTGACTATGGCACGACTTCATTCTTGCACAAATTGGACGATCTCTCGTCTGTCTTCAATGATTTCTCCAAAGTAGGGTTTGAGCCGATGACCATTAACCTTGAAAGCTCCCTCATTCCCTTTTATTTCCATGCTCTCCATGAGAAAAAGTTTGAACCACTTCAAAGGGTCCACTCCACCTTGACTTGAGTTTTTTCAGGAATAACTTGAGCCGACATAGGTAAATAATAAAGTAGCACCAAATCACCAACTTTAAATTCCTTCCTTAGGATGAGCTTGTCATGCCATGCTTTAGTTTTCTCCTTATAGATCAAAGAATTTTCAAATGCTTCTCTCCGAAATTCATCCAACTCATTCAAATTAAGCGTTCTCTTTTTATATGCTTTCTTCAAATGAAAATTCAAGTTCTTTATTGCCCAATATGCTCTATGCTCAATTTTCACCGGCAATTGACATGCTTTTCCATACACAATGTTGAATATGCCTTGTATCTTTTGTTTTGTCCCACATTGGTTTGGAAAGAGTATTTCTCTTCCACCCAATGTCATAAATTAAGGGACTTAGTTAAGCTTTTAAGTGCACCAAGCCAAGAGAGCTTTAGTGGGCTTTCAGGGCCTTTATGGCCATTTAGCCTTTTATCTTATTTCGGCTCTCTTGTGCTTTTGTCTCTCCAAATTTGTAATTCTCTTAAATTAGTGGATTTTTCCCCTTCGCCCGTGGATAGAGAATTATAAATTATAGGTCGATTTGTACGAATAACGTAAATCTGTGTGTCTCTTTTGTTACAATATTTCTCTTTATTTATATTTGTTATGTGTATAAGAGACAGATTTAAGGTGTAGGGGAACACAAAAGATGTGTATAAGAGACAGTCGTTACTATTAGAGCCGGGGACCCGAGTTAAGCCGATTTGATAGTAATGACCTTTTGGATTGAGAAATTTTGAATTATGGGTTACTCGTTGGCAAGTAGTTTCTTCTTGGTGTTGACCGCTTTGTTACTCTCTTCTTTGTGTATTGGATGTTTGAGCTTCGGGTGGTCTGTTTGGTATTTGTGAAAAGTTTTGTTGGGCCTATTTTGTGGATGAAGAGTGGGCTTGCATTGAGTACAAATGTGGGAGTTTGTTGGAGAAGGTGGAGTTTTGTCAATCCATTTGTGAATCGAGAATCTGGGCTATTGAACTTTTGTGGAGAAGGTGGAGAATTTCGTTTTGTGAAAATTTGCCATTTTATGAGGATTTGTTATAACAAAGCAATACAAGTCAAGGTGGAGATTTGTTGAGTATGCCTTGTATCTTTTGTTTTGTCCCACATTGGTTTGGAAAGAGTATTTCTCTTCCACCCAATGTTATAAATTAAGGGCCTCAATTAAGGTTTTAAGAGCACCAAGCCAAGAGAGATTTAGTGGGCTTTCAGAGCTTTTATAGCCATCCAGCCTTTTATCTTATTTGGGCTCTGTTGTGCTTTTGTTATAATGGTGCCTATAGCCCATTTTGTGGAGGTCTCTCCAAATTTGTATTCCTCTTAAATTAGTGAATTTTCCCCTTCGCGAACCACGTAAAATCTGTGTGTCCCTTTTATTGTTTTATTTCTCTTTATTTATATTCGTTACTGTTTTCAAGAGCTTGTTAAGTAATTTCTGCAAATACCCGGGATTCCTTCCTAACACACAATACAGTATGGAGACATGCCTATGGGGGTTTTAAATGCCATCCGATAGGCCCACAATGTGTCATCTAACTTAAGCGCCCAATCTTAAATCCTAGTAGTATTCACCGCTTGTCTAATATCCTCTTCAATTCTCGATTTGAAACCTCAACTTGACTCGATGTTTGAGCATGATAGGTTAAACCAACCTTGTGTTTCACACCATACTTTGTCATCAAAGCTTCAAAATGTGAATTTTTGAAGTTAGAGCCCCCATTATTAATGATGGGCAAACTAAATAATGAACACCTAGATCTTATAAGAATTTGGTGCCACCACTTTGGCCAAATTGGTTGGGATGGCGATTTCTTCAACGGACTTTGACACATAGTCCACCGCAACCAAAATGTATTTGGAATATGAAACCGGGAAAGGTCCCATAAAATCAATTCCCCATGCATCAAATACATCCAACTCAATAATGCCATGAATGAGCATTTCATGTTTCCTCAAAATATTACCCACCCTTTGACATTCATCAACCATGCATCAAATACATCCAACTCAAGATCACGATTTGGGATTTTGAGATCGCGATCTCGACTCTAATGCTTGGAAAATATTTAGAGCATTCTCCCGAATCGAGGTCGCGATCTGGACTCTCTTCCCAACATTCTTCCATTTCTTCCATTATTGCAGTTTGGTCCCTTAAGTTTTGTTCATTCCAGCTTCCAACATCGAATTTTGACCTGCATAATATTAATATCATTAAGCAATTAATTAAGATAGAAATTTAATGAAAACTTATATATTTAACAAGAACGAAAATACAAATACATATGAAAGAAATTAACTAAAATCTTCAATTACTTACCCAGTGTTCGGGATTTAAACTATCAAAATACCATAATTTAGAGGAAATAACTCTAGTTTACTAGAGTTATCACTTACTCTTCGTACATTTCTCCACTAATATAGACAACTTAATCGACTTAAATTAGGTAGGACTTTTAGCTTGTAACGTAAAGTTAGGATCTTGGCTAACAAAGAAAGGGAAAGAATAAACAAATAAGAAAAAGAGCTTTCAATTAATGTGCGCCTCATTAACAAAAAACTTCTTGAAAATTTGAACACTGTGACATCCATCATTCAAAGAAGTAACCCCTCACACTTAATTGACCAAACACCCATAAAAATTTTGTGCAATAAGCAAAATAAAATCCTCCTTTTCAATTTCAACCAAATATCAGCTTTTTTTTTTTCTTTTTTCTTTCTTTTCTTTACCCAAAACGAGTACCAGTGCTAGGCACTACCCGCAAAAATATCTACGCAGGTACCAATGATAGGCATTACTTGCTAACACTCCAATGCAAGTGCCAGTAATGAGCACCATCTGCAATGGTCAACAAAATTTTTTTCTTTTGCTTCCCCTACACCTTAAATTGTATACCATTCATTCTAACACTGTCACACAACTACCTTCTATCCTTATATCCCCTTAACAATTAATGTGGTATCGAAGCTCTTAAAAGGACATTTAGAATATCTCTCGAAGGTAGATAAAAAATGAGTTAGTAAAAAAACGAATGGTGCTTCTTTCCATTCAAAACAAATTGTGGCTCAAGTAGGCTTCTAGACCAATTAGCTGGATAAATTTTATAGTAGGGTTGGCTTGAAAGGCTCAAACGTCCAAAGAAATGCCAACCGTCATCTTTAAATCAAGTCAAATTATATAAGATTTTGCCTTGAAAATGTAATAAAACAAGTGTTTGGAGTGCAATATAAGTGAATCTACACAATTATCTGTTACTTGAAAAAGCTACAATATTTTAGGGCTATTAGTGCTAAAAAATTAGAATCATACTAGGAAAATATTAACACCGACGACCCTACCCATGACAACTTAGATAAAAAATTATCGAGTAGAAAATCAAAGAAACTTGCCAAGCAATTTGTGAACAAAATTTTTTAAAAATTCGAAAAGCTCTCAAATCAAAAGTTAAGCTACAAATATGAAGCAAAAATTGAACAAAATAAACAGACAAACTTCCAAACAAATAGAAATTAAGAAAACTCTCCACCCCACATTTAGAGTAGAGCATTGTCTCCAATGCAAAAATAAAGAATAAAAACAAAAAAAGGGAAGCTTCTGTACTGTCAATCAATAACATATGGTGCTATTTATGTTGAACTAAATACCCTTGAGCCAATGTGGAAAACATCAACCACTAAAACCAAGAACAAAACATAAAAACCCTTAAGACATTAAGAAACAATAAAACCAAAAACTAAACAAAAAGATAAGAAATAAAATAAAGAAAAAACATGGATTGCCTCCTATGTTGCGCCCTTGTTTATAGTCTTAGACTAGACTATTGTACTCCCGTTCATGTTAAACATGCTAGGGTGGTTGGTCACCGTATTTCTTTAAGCCTCCATGGGAAAAGTTTAATCCCCCTCTTCTTAACTGTCACTTCTTGATTCCTAGCTTTTCCTTGAAGAAATCCATGTTTCCTTGTAGTCACCATAGCCAATGTCCTTAGTAGCATGTCTAATTTTTTTTCAAATCATTTCCTCTTCTTTTTGTGCTCTTCAGACTATTGGATGTCACAAACTTTTCAATGTTTTGTACAACTTTCTCGATCCTTTCTCAACTCATTCTCAAGGAAAAGCTAGGAATCAAGAAGTGACAGTTAAGAAGAGGGGGATAAAACTTTTCCCATTAAGGCATAAAGAAGTACGGTGATTGACCACCCTAGCATCCTTAACATGAACGGGAGTTCAATGTCCTTGCTGATGTCTTACACCAAGAAATCAACGTGAAACACCAACTTCTCTATTTGTACAAGCACGTCTTCCAACAAGCCATATGGTTTCCTTTCAGTCAAGTCCGTTAATTGGAGTGTAACGTTAGTCGGTTTGGCGTTGGTGGTTCCTAACTTATTATAAATGAATTTTGGTATAATGTTGATACTAGCCCCTAAATCACAAAGTGAATGATTAGCAATATTCCTCCAATATTCATAGGTATTGAGAAGTTACCAGGATCTTTGAGTTTAAGGGGTAATTTCCATTTTGAAAAATTGCATTACACTTGGCATCGAGATACACAATCATCCTATTTCCGCTTCCTTACTAATAAATTCTTCATAAACCGCACGTAGTTAGGCATTTTGGTGAGCACATCGACCAAAGGATTGTTGACATCAACCTTGTTGAACATGTTCATGAATTGTTGAAATTGCTTGTGTTTTCCTCCTTTCTAGATTTATGAAGCCTTTGAGGGAGTGGAATCTTTAATGAAGGATGCAAATTCAAAGGCTCCACTACATGTTTCTTCTTCAGCTCCTCGTTTTCATCCACTTTTGTCATCTTGTCATCATCATAACCAACTTCATTTTTCCTCAATCACCTTGGAGTTTTTCTTCTCTTCTTCTTTACCATCATGTTTTTTTTCATTCGGCACAACCAATTCTTTTCCACTTCTTAAGGAGACAGCATCACATTGCTCTTTCAGGTTTGGGACTGTATCACTCAGCAATGCTTCAACCAGTCTCGCATTGTTTTATCAAGCCATTTGACACGAACTCCCAATTGTAGCTCAAGGTTCCTCATGGTAGCTCGCAAATTTTCATACTTCCTTTGTAGTATCTCAAAATCCCTTCTCAGATTATAATCATTGGGTATATCATGATTCACATTTATAGGATAATTTGGATTTTGAAATGGTGGTCTTGGTGGTGGAGGTCGGTATGAGATATTTTGTTGAGGTGGAAAGTTTTGGGCATACCTTTGATGAGGTGGTTGATATGGTTTACATAATGAGGTTTGATTGGAAAAATTTTGATGTGGTTGGTTGGGCTGAAATGAAGGATTGTGGATATTGTTTTGGTTGGTCAAAGAAAAGTTTGAATGATTTCACCAAGAAGGGTTGTATGTGTTTCCATAATTGATTGTTGCTTTTTTTAGGTGGGATTTTGATTGGAAATAAATTGAATTTGTTCACCTTGGATCAATCTTGCAGTAATATACGATGCATGCAAGTGGACAGGCTTTCCTTTTATATCTGCAGATGGTCCATCCAACATCTGTCTCTTATACACGTCTGATTCTGTGTCTTAGACTTCAGCCATGAAGGATTGTCATCATCCGCACAGAACAGGGAGATTTTGATCTTTCCTAAACCTTCTCTTTGATGATGACATGAACGTCCGAACTCTGTATACAAGTTTTTGCAGGTCAACCTCTCGCATAAGAGACAGCATTTGTCTCTTATACACTTCTAAATCATGTAAGAGCATTACAGCTTACCAATTTGCAGCTCCTCAACATCATTTTTGTTGCTCATCTGATTCATTTTCAATTTCTTCTTGAAAAACCTCCTGTATAAGAGAACGAATCAATTTCCCTACATCAATATAAGAGATGGAATTATCCTCAGTAGAATGAACATGGCTTTGTAAATATTATGTTGAAAATTTTTTCCATTAAATTCCATCATCAAATTTCCAGTATCTACATCTATTTTAGTCTTACATGTTTCAAAAATTGTCTAACTAATAGAATAGGAGCAGACTAATTATTGTTTTCCATATCAAGAACATAAAATTAAGATTGTAGGGAAAACTAATTCATTGACTTGGATTGAAACATCTTCAACTGTACCTTTAGGACAGTCTACTGACCTATCGACCAACTAAACGACAATACTAGTTTCAAGTAAAAGCCCTATGTGTAAGAAGGTATAAACTGAGTAAAGCATAACATTTATAGACGCTCCCAAATCTAACATGGCTTGCTTAATCCTAGTATTGTCTATTGAACAAGAAATTGTACACGTACTAGATCTTTACATTTCGTGTGAAGATTCTGTGTAAGCATTGTAACTTTTTTTTCCTAATGTAATCTTCCCACCTTTCTTTTTCTTTGCTTCTTTTTATGTGTACACAGTTCCTTAAAAAATTTAGCATATCAAGGTATTTGTTTAATAGCATCTAAGAATGGAATGTTTACCTTGCAGTTGTGAAAAGTTTCATATAAGTCTCTGTTGGGGTCCCCTATCGTAAATTCCTTGAATGCATCGAAGAATGGTGGCACAAGTTTATATTCTAGCCATGGATTTTGTAGTTGACTTACCTGTTTCTTTAGCCTTGCTGACTGGATCGATTTCATTTTCCATTTTTGTCTCCTTTTTATCAGTCTTCAAATGTTCAAGAACTAATTTGCTCGGCATTTAACCTTCTTGCCACTTCTCAGCACAATTGCGCTAGCATTTTCCTTGGGTTTGACAATTGATTGAGAGGGCAACTTGCCAGAGTTTGTGCTTCCAATCATCTAACTATAGTGGCCATTTGTCCCATATGGTCCTGTAATTACTGGATACTAGCCTTGGTGTCTTGTTGGAATTGCATTGTATTAGTAGTTAAATCATTTAGTATTTCCTCTAAAGACTTACTAGATTGAGTAGTCGGATAAGCTTGTTGTCTTTGAGCAAATAGAGGCCTATGCTATTGGAAATTTTGTTGATTTTGTTGAGGCGTTGCTGTGCTAGATTCCCATATATCAGATTAGGATGATCTCTCTACCCAAGATTGTAGTGTTAGAATAGGGATCTGTTGGTCCCAAAGCAACCTAAGAGGGGGGGTGAATTAGGTTTCTTAAAAAATATACTTTCAAAAATATTTAGATTTTCCAAATATAAATTGATATAATAAAATCAATGGAACAGTGAAGTAAAGAGAGAAAATTAAACAACCAATACTCCAAGCTAGCTAGCTTGAAGTATTAAATCACTAGAATGCTTCACACACTTGGTGAGCCAATAATCTTTACAAAGTTGAAAACTTTTTGCTCACACTAAAACTCTTTTAGTTGAGCCAAGAATCTTACGTACAACCACACTTTCGTACAAGATTATCACTCCACTCAAAGTTGAATTTCACTCACAACTGCACACTATAGTGCTTTGTATAGCCAATTTGTACTCAAATTGCTTTTCTCTAGGGCTTGTATGCAATGTATTAGATGATTTTTACTTAATATCAAAGCAGTTATTTATAAGAGCAGTAAATGGTGGTTGCAACTACTTCCTAACGGCTAAATAATAAATGCATAAAAAGTAGCCGTTGGGGTGTTTCGGACGTCTAAGATATGATTGGATGCGTCCGACACGGTCCGATCTTCATGCGCTTGTTGAAGAGCTTCGTTTCTAGATGTGTATAAGAGACAGCTTCCATTATTGCAGATGCTTGGACGGTCATGTTCGTCCGTAAAGAGAAGCAATAGGATCCTATTTCTTTCTCCTGCTCGTTCGGATGGTGCAATGCGTTCGAGAAGTTTTGACCCAGTTCAGACGGTTCAGTGCGTCCGAAAGCCTGTCTCTAGCAAGAACAAATAACAGACCTGCAAAAACTTGTATACAGAGTTAAGTGTTTATGTCATCATCAAAATAAGGTTTGGAAAACATCAAACTCTCCCTTTTTTATGATGACAATCCTTCATGGAGAAAATGGATAAAATGGATATGACTAATCATTTTGCAATCAATTTGGAATATAGATGACTACTCCCCCTTTTGTCATTATCAAATAAAGCTCCCCCTGAGAACATACAAGTACCGAGCAGAAATTCAAAAAAATTTCTCTTGAACATAACCCCAACTTAAAAATTTAACAGTACTTAAAATCGGATAGACAAAAGGTTCAATAGTAGGATATATTCCAAATTGAGGCAGAATGATTGTTTGTTTCCGCTGAAAGGAACTTTGAGAAATATCAAAAATTTTGGTGAGGAATTTTCTAAAGGGAATGTTTTTTCGGGTATCAGTAAGTATCTTAAAGAGTTCCCATAGAGAACAAAAGAGATACCCAAATTCAAGAGGAATGCCCTTGAAAACACAAAAAAACAAGTAAAGCTGCATTTTACCGGGTTCAGTGCGATGCCAGTCAGTTGGCAATAACAAATTTGTGTCTAGTATATAGAATACTCAGTTCAGGATTGAGTAACATTTTTGGCTTCCGAACCTGTTTAAAATTAATGTTAAAAATGGCCCTAACTTCATCGATGTCAAATCGAGTATCAACAGCAGGCCATTTATCTAAAGAAAAGAAATAGGAAAAATTATTTGCGTTTGAGACTTCACATTCAAAAATAGTGTTAATGATGTTGGACCTGAAATCTCAAGATTGGTGCTGTTAACACGAGAAGTTAATGTGCGAACAGTGGGGCCTTTCCGAAGATTGGTAGTGAATTGAAGCCCCATGTCATGATATACAGGTAAGTCAATATGCCACAGACCAAATGTAGAGGACTTTGGATAGCACAGACCAAAATTCATTGTACCCTTTAGATATCTAAAAATTCTTTTAACAGCTATCAAATGTGATTCTTTAGGGCAAGATTGAAGTCTAGCACATAAACAAACAGCAAACATGATATCTGGTCTACTGGCTGTTAAGTAAAGTAGACTTCCGATCATACCTCTATAGTGTTTTTCATTAACACTATTACCTTCTTCGTCTTTATCATGTTTGGTTGAAGTGCACATTGACGTACCAACTTGTTTGCAATCTTCCATTCCAAATCATTTGAGTAGCTCCTTTGTGTACTTGATTTGCGTAATAAACGTTCCTTCCTTAATTTGATGAACTTGAAGTCCAAGGAAAAATTGCAGTTTGTGCCCATCATACTCATCTCAAACTCCTTTTGCATTAAATGTGAAAAGTCCTTGCACAAATTTTCATTAGTTGCTCCGAAAATAATATCATCAACATAAATTTGAACAATTAACAAACCATTTAAATCTATTTTTGTAAAAAGTGTGGTGTCAACTACACCTCTTTTGAATCCATTTTCTATCAAGAAACCACTTCATCTTTCATACCAAGTTCTTGGAGCTTGTTTCAAACTATATAAAGCTTTGGAGAGTTTGAAAACATAATTTGGAAGATTTTTATTTTCAAAGCCGGGAGGTTGTTCAACGAAAACTTCTTGATCAATAAAACCATTTAAAAATGCACTTTTGACATCCATTTGAAGTAATTTGAAATTATTGAAACATGCAAAAGGAGTACTCTTTGGGTGAAAAAAATAGAATATTTCACCTTGGTCATTTAATTTGTTTCTAAAGACCCATTTAGTTCCAATAACGGGATAAGAAGATGGTCTTTCAACCAAGGTCCATACATTATTTTTCTCAAATTGACTAAGTTCATCTTGCATAACATTAACCCAAAATTCATCACTCAAAGCAGCATCTACATGTTTAGGTTCAATGTGAGAAAATAATGCACAATTACTATTCAAAGGTTTATGAGAGCGAGTAGTTACCCCATCGGATAGATCACCTATGATTAAATCTTGAGGGTGACTAGAGATGAATCTCCAAGCTCTCGAAAGATTATTTGGAGTATCCTCATTCTTTTCATCATCTATTTGATGGTTGTTGACGTCTTTGCTTGATGTGATCTCTTCATGATCTTCATGAATAACAAACTTTTCGTGTTCCTTTAGAATACCTACATCATCATCTTCAGGTTGAAGAGTGTTCTTCTATTGTAAACTCGGTATGCTTTCTTGTCACTAGAATATCCTAGAAAAATTCCTTCATCCGATTTTTGTCAAATTTTCCAAGGTTTTCTTTGATTTCTAAAATAAAACATTTGCAACCAAAAACTTTAAAATAGCTCACAACGGGTTTTTACAAAAGAGGAGTTCATAAGGTGTTTTGTTTAAAAGGATCTCAATAAAACTCGGTTCATGACATAACAAGCCGTGTTAACCGCTTCGCCCTTTTGCTGTCTCTTATACACATCTAGATGTGTATAAGAGACAGAGTTTATATTTGGAAAATCTCAATATTTTTCGACAACACCATTTTGTTTTGGGACTCTAACAACCGAAAATTTATGAGAAAACCGTTGTCTCACAAAAGTCGGGAAAACCTCCAAATTTAAATGCGGCACCATTGTTACTTCTTAAACGAATGATTTTTAAATTTAATAAATTTTGAATTCTGGAAAACAGGCAACTATTGACATTTGAACAAGAAATAATACCCTTATATACCTAGAATAGTGTCTACCATAAGAAAAGCATATTTGCAACCACCAAAACTAGCATATTGAGTAGGTCCAAATAAGTCTAAATGCAACAATTCTAAAGGTTTATGAGTAGACACAAAATTGTTTGGTTTAAAAGAAACTTTGACTTGTTTACCAAATTGGCATGCATCACAAAATTTATTTTTCAAAAATTTTAGTTTTGACAAACCTCTTACCAAATCTTTCTTAGCAAGTTTTTCAATCAAATCCATATTAAAATTACAGAGTCTTCTATGCCAAAGCCAAGGATCATCTATGGAAGCGGTAAGACATGTTACATTGCTATTGCTAATTTTATCAAGATGAATCACAACATCATTGTGCCTAGTGCCCTTGAATAAAACAACATGATTTTTATCAAAAATAAGACATTCATGCTTGGTAAAAAATACATATAAATTTTTGTCACAAAGTTGACTAACACTTGAATAAATTATAGTTCAAATTATCAACAAGAAGCACATTCTTAATCAAAGTCACCATTTTTACCTACATCACCAATGCCGACTGATTTTGCTTTATTGTTATCTCTAAAAGTGACTTTTCCACTATTTTTGGATGTGAGATTCGTGAAGAGAGAAGCATCACCCGTCATGTGCCTTGAACATCCACTATTTATGAACCACTTAGCATTATTGGTGATGTTGAGAACCTACACATCAAATCAATTGATAACTTTTGGTACCCATATTTTCTTGGGGCCTTTGAGTTAGTGAAATTGCTAACAATCCATGCAACTTTCATTCCAAGTTTTTCGTTCTTGTTTACATAACACATATTCTTAACATGTCCATGTTGTTGGCAATATCTACAAATAATATTTTTATTTCCATATAAAGATGAATTTGGTTTTACAACACATAAGTCATCCCTTCTAAACGTGATAAAATTTTTGTTGATTACTACATTTCTATTTCTTTTTAAATCATAACAACATTTTCTTTCTTTCTAGTCAAGAGAGCATTCAAATCATCCATTCTTTTCTTCAAGGAGGCTTGTTCTTCCTTGACCTTGGATCCCACATGCATTCTTTTCTTCAAATCACGATTTTCATGTGATAGCCTATTATTTTCATTCACAAGTTTAGAGTTAGCATTTAATAAAGCATTTGATTTTTTGACTTACTCCTTATTTCTAGCATATGATTCCTTTAAGCTATCATGCAATTTTAAAATGAAAGCTTCAAGATCATCTTCATCATTTTCATCATTGGAGTCATAGTTAGAATTTACCTCATCATCTCCAATAGCCATAAAGGCCATTTGTGCCGACTCCATTTCTTCTTCAACTTCTCCTTCGGAGTTGCAATCATCCCATGTGATTTGAAAGTTATTAAATCTAGGTTTTCTTCATTCCTTCTTTTTCTTGGAAGGACACCCATTTGCAAAGTGTCCGAGTTGACCGCATTCAAAACATTTTTCGTTTTGCTGACAGTCTTCACTTCAAGCCTTGTCTTTCCTTTGAAATTATTTGAATTTGTAGCTCTGCCTCTTCTCATTCTTCGTTTGTTGATGTAATGTTTAAGAAATCCTTTGGTGATGAGTGCAAGATCTCTTTCATCCAGATCTTCATCTTCTAGATTGATGGAGCTGTTTTCATCTTCTTCTTGAGAGGTCTTTAGAGCAATGCTCCTTCTTGGCCTTGCTTCTTCATCATCCACTATTTTAGCCTTTAACTTCAATTCATAAGATGTAAGAGAATTGATTAACGATTCAATAGGCATTAAATTTAAATTTTTGGCTTCCTCTATAGCAATAGTTTTGGCATCCCATTCTTTGGATAGAGCATTTAGGATTTTTCTATTTTTTTCACCCAAAGAGTACTCCTTACCCAAGGCTTCCAGATCCTTTATAATGTCATTGAACCTACAGTACATTTTGTCAATGTTCTCATGTGGTTCCATCTTGAAGGACTCATACTTGGCAACAAGTAAGGACTTCATTTCTTTTGCTCACGAACATCGTCGCTCCCTTCATGGATTTGCTTCAATTTATCCTAGATTTCTTTAGCGGAAATGTATCCCTTCACGCGAGTTGATTCATTTGCATCCAAGGCATTATATAGCACATTCATGGCTTTTGCATTTAGCGTCAAGTTTGCCTTGTCTTGTGGAGTGAGCTCATCCCTTGTCTTTTCTCTTCTTCTATTTGTGTGATCATCAATGATAAAAGCTTCAAAAGGACCTTCATTGACAACATACCACAAATCAATGTCAATAGATTGCAGAAATATTTTCATTCTATCTCTCCAACTAATAAAATTTGCCCCATTAAACATAGGGGGCCTAGTAACGGATTGACCCTCAAAGAATAGAGCATTGTTGGTTGCCATAATAGTTCTTTTCTCAAAAGCAGTTTAAGCAATAAAATGAGACCAAGCTCTGATACCAATTGTTGGTCCCAAAACAACCTAAGAGGGGGGGTGAATTAGGTTTCTGAAAAAATGTCCCAGGCTTCAGAAATATTGAGATTTTCCAAATATAAACTGATACAATAAAATCAATGGAACAGTGAAGTAAAGAGAGAAAATTAAACAACCAATACTCCAAGCTAGCTAGCTTGAAGTATTAAATCACTAGAATGCTTCACACACTTGGTGAGCCAATAATCTTTACAAAGTTGAAAACTTTTTGCTCACACTAAAACTCTTTTAGTTGAGCCAATAATCTTACGTACAGACACTGTCGTATAAGATTATCACTCCACTCAAAGTTGAATTTCACTCACAACTGCACACTACAAATTGCACTATAGCCAATTTGTACTCAAATTGCTTTTCTCTAGGGCTTGTATGCAATGTATTAGATGATTTTTACTTAATATCAAAGCAGTTATTTATAAGAGCAGTAAATGGTGGTTGCAACTACTTCCTAACGGCTAAATAATAAATGCATAAATAGTAGCCGTTGGGGTTTCGGACGTCCAAGACATATTGGATGCGTCCGACACGTCCGATCTTCATGCGCTTGTTGAAGAGCTTCGTTTTGACGTCAGTGCATGCTTCCGTTCCTTCGTCCGATAGATGCTTGACGGTCATGTTCGTCCGTAAAGAGAAGCAATAGGATCCTATTTCTTTCTCCCTGTTCGGAATTCGGATGGTGCCATGCTGGAGAATAGTTGAAGTTTTAATTGGGCCCTGTGCGTCCGAAAGCCCTGTCTCTAGCAAGAACAAATAATGACTGCAAAAACTTGTATACGAGTTAAGTGTTTATGTCAATTTTGTGAGACAGGTTTGGAAAACAAGTCAAACTTTACCTTTTTTATGATGACAATCACTTAATGGAGAAAATGGATAAACATGGATATGACTAAGTTGACAGGTTATCACTTATTTGATGTGTAAACCTTCTCAACATCTAGTTTTGGTATTGCAAAAATTGTGAAATATTATTTGTAGTTTTTGCCAACAACATGGACATGTTAAGAATATGTGTTATGTCTGTCTCTTATACACATCTTAGATGTGTATAAGAGACAGCAATGCATCGTATATTACCTGTCTCTTATACACATCTAGATGTGTATAAGAGACAGTTTGTTTCATGAAAGGAACTTTGAGTAAAATCAAAAATTTTGGTGAGGAATTTTCTAAAGGGAATGTTTTTTCGGGTATCAGTAAGAAAGAGTTCCCATAGAGAACAAAAGAGATACCCAAATTCAAGAGGAATGCCCTTGAAAACACAAAAAAACAAGTAAAGCTGCATTTTACGCACATTAACTTCTCGTGTTAACAGCTGTCTCTGATACATTTCCAACAAAAAAGAGTCAACTCTTCAGGAGTGAGTAATGTGGTTTTGGCTTCCGAGGCCTGTTTAAAATTAATGTTAAAAATGGCCCTAACTTCATCGATGTCAAATCGAGTATCAACAGCAGGCCATTTATCTAAAGAAAAGAAATAGGAAAAATTATTTGGGTTTGAGACTTCACATTCAAAAATAGTGTTAATGATGTTGGATGAAATCTCAAGATTGGTGCTGTTAACACGAGAAGTTGTAATGTGCGAACAGTGGGGCCTTTCCGAAGATTGGTAGTGAATTGAAGCCCCATGTCATGATATACAGGTAAGTCAATATGCCACAGACCAAATGTAGAGGACTTTGGATAGCACAGACCAAAATTCATTGTACCCTTTAGATATCTAAAAATTCTTTTAACAGCTATCAAATGTGATTCTTTAGGGCAAGATTGAAGTCTAGCACATAAACAAACAGCAAACATGATATCTGGTCTATAAGAACAGCTGTGGACATAAATCTGAAAAGTCCTTGCACAAATTTTTATTAGTTGCTCCAAAAATAATATCATCAACATAAATTTGAACAATTAACAAACCATTTAAATCTATTTTTGTAAAAAGAGTGGTGTCAACTACACCTCTTTTGAATCCATTTTCTATCAAGAAACCACTTAATCTTTCATACCAAGCTCTTGGAGCTTGTTTCAAACTATATAAAGCTTTGGAGAGTTTGAAAACATAATTTGGAAGATTTTTATTTTCAAAGCCGGGAGGTTGTTCAACGAAAACTTCTTGATCAATAAAACCATTTAAAAATGCACTTTTGACATCCATTTGAAGTAATTTGAAATTATTGAAACATGCAAATGCGAGAAACATGCGAATGGGTTCTAATCTAGCCACGGGAGCAAAGGTTTCATCAAAGTCAATACCTTCTTCTTGAGCATAACCTTTAGCAACAAGTCTAGCTTTGTTATTGAGTTTTATTTCAAACTAGGTTTCATGGTGACATATAGAGCATATATATATATATATATATGTGTGTGTGTGTGTGTGTGTGTATATATATATATATATATAACTGTTTTAACTATTGTTCGTGTTTTTATTTCCAAATATATATGAATTGTACCATAAAAATATTTATTCATTATTTTCACTATTCACAAAATAAGCGAAATAATGCTCGAATGATGTGCCAATTAATAGACCAAATAATAATTTGAAAACAGATATTTCCCCTACTCTCTCATCCTTTTACTTGCAAGTAGGGATGTAAACAAGTTGAGTTGAATATGAAAACCATGTGTTTGAGCTTGACTTGACTTTGCAAATGACTTTACAATTATTTGCTTGACCCCATGCTTGACTCAAGCTTAATTGAGTTTTTAGTTCTTTTTTTTTTCTCTTTCCTTTACTCCATTTGTCTGGCAGAACTTCGAAAGATTTAAATTGGTAATAAGAAAAATTTCAGCACCCTTCCCACCCAAATGCCAAAAAGTGGCCTCAGAATGCTAAACTTTAAGTCCATGGATTTAAAATTAAAATCACAAAAGAAAAATGAATGAAAACTCCAACAATAGTCTTTTCATATACAAATCTAAATATTAGTTAAAAAGAAAGCAAAATATTGAAAAGTCATAAGAAAGGCTAATGTTGGAATTTAAAGGAAAAACAAAATCCAAGTATGCATTAATTGTGTCAACTAGTGCTAAAAAGATATTGTAAAAAATTTCTTTGTGATCCTACCATTGCCATTGATATCTTCCTCTCTAAAGCAATTCAGAGGAAGAAGAAGCAGATGATAGAGGTATAGACAGGATTTAAGTGGGTTTGATCTTGTACACTACATGACACAAAGAAGTAGGATCCACATTTTTTTTTGTCTAGTGATCTACAAGACTAAGCCTACCTATTTTTTTTCCATGCATATTTAGAATAAAGAAAAAATTATTAGATAGAGAAAAGACAAGAAAGGGTGGAGAGGCAAGAAAAATTTAGGGTTTTGTTAGGGGATATAAATGTAATTTTTAATTACTCCTATCATGAAAAAAGAAGATTAATAATATATTTATTTATGTATAGGCTCAATAGTCTAGAGATTTTAAATTTGTTCGCGTCAAGTTTATACAAACTAATACATTGAACTTGATCAATATCGAACCCGAGTTAGTTTTGACCAGTCGCAAGCTCCTACTAATTCATTTACAGCCCCATTGCAAGTTTGCAACTAAAGACCAATTGAAGTGAATATATGCAGTGATATATAAGTAGTGTAACAACAGGATCAAAAGGTTCCAAGCCCCACTCTTGCTACCATCAATCCTCACTGTAAGTCGTTAAATTATGCATTAGAGACCTACTGTGGCCCTCTAAAAAGAGGTAAACTTACCCACCTCCTAAACTTGGTATTATGAAAAGGAAACAACATTCAATTTCAGTTCCACTTTTAATGTTAGAGTTAATTACATTTACCTCCCCTGAGATTTGACAAAATTACCAAACTAACCTTGATATTTGGCAAAAAAACATTTATCCCTTATAATTGTGAGAAATTCATTACAGTTTCTAATCTATGAACAACTAACTAATATATTAAAATGACAAGATTGCCCTGATACAAAGAAAGAAAATGTAACAAAAAGAAAATGAAAAGAAACAAATAATAAGCAACGAAAAGCATTAATGAACAAGATAATATAATATACAACTCCAAACTTTTCAATTTATTTCAATGATGAGTTACAAACTCATCCAACCATTCACCAATTCACCAAAAATAAAAATAATAATAGAAAGAATATAAATGCATAAACTAAGTATAAAACAAGTGAATGACTTTAAAATATGCTTGGACAATCAAAAACCTCATGTAGAAGACAGACAACATATTACTCCAAGTGAACGTAAATGCACTCAACTAAGTACAAATTCAACTCAAAACTAGAGTTTAATCATCATTCATAGATTTCATTAGCAATAAATACAATACCATATAAACTAAGAAGTGAACTATTTCAAGTAAACCATATAAATATGAATTCAATAAACACATGAGTCCTGTGTATAAGAGACAGCCCCTAACCCTATTGTTGAGTCTATACCAAGTAACCCTTGGTGTCTGTCTCTTATACACATCTAGATGTGTATAAGAGACAGACTATAGATATACACTATTGGGGCTGAAATGGGGAGTCAGTTTTTTGAGCAACCACATTAAAGGTGTCTCTGAATACAAGACAGAGCTTAGCAAGTAAGGTGTATCAAGAACTAGAATTGCAAAACCAAGTATCAACCCAAGTTCAAATTCATCAATTAAAGCATATGACAATTGTTATTTACAAGAAAGACCACATTTCCATCAACATTGTTATCTACTAACACTATTTACCCAAGAATACCAAAAAGTCCTTTCACAAAATAAAGCTTAAATTAAAGTAACACAAGGCTACAAGCCTTTATTAACCTACCAGATTCTTAAACTAAGAAATAACATGTAAATTAAATAAAGTATAATAAAAGAAAAAGTGAATAAAATCTTACCCTATAAACACCAAGGAGGCTTGCCAAGGTATTGTAGTACTTAGTGAAATTGTCCCATTAATATGCACCTCCAAAGTCCCTGATGATATGTTGAACTTTGACATATGCAGTTTGATCGTCCTCGATCCCCTCTAGAAAATACCATTCTTCTTTTTGCACTCCTTGAGTTCACTCTTTCTTTATGAACACTCGAAATGACACCTTTTTTGTGGTAACTAGGACAAACTCACACCTATTCAGTGGGTATGTCGGTAGTGATTCCAAACATGAGTCGGTTGTTGGGAATTCAAGCTCAAACGATTCTTAGAAACCAGTTGCTTCTACAATATATTCTTCCTTTTTGTCTTCTTGAATTGGTTCATTCTTCTTTTCCTTTAAGGGAGTGTTGAAATCCATTAGTTTTCATCACCCATCATTCTTTGGAATTCGGTAAATTGGTCTTGTATTCTCTATCTGTCATAGATTTGGTTTGATTCTTCATGAAAGTCATCACCATCCTTTCCAATCTTGCCTCATTATTTTCTCGATCTTCTTGGGTTGGTACATTTTTCCCACATGGTGTAAGACAACGCAATTGTTTTGAAGTTTGCTCCATGAGATTCATTATAGTTGGCGTGAACATACTCACAATTAACAACCTCGATTGATCCTAGCCAAACCCCCAAACTTGCATTCATCCATCGATTTATGTGAATATTGGTTGACTTCACCACACTTCTCTATTGTGTTTGGTGGGTTCATAGAGTCTCTTGAGTAGTTCCTACCACCTTTTTCGCTATTTCATTTAGTTGAGTTTGAAAACGTTCTAGATAACTATTTGATTATTCCATGACGACCATCATCATCGTCTCCAAAATTGCATTCTTCTCTCTTCTGGGTGGTGGTGGTTGTATGAAATCACAACCACGGTACTCTTAGGAAATCTCTTGAGTTTGAGGCTCCAATTGATTACATGTAGATTGGCTCTTTAGGTGTAGAAAAAAGAGTAGGGATAATCTTGATAGCTTGACAAGGAATTTGGATGGTTTGACTATCCCATTTAACAATCACTAGAGTATGAAGAGTAATCACATGAAACATGCTCGTTGATCATGCCTCCATAATCATAAGAATGATTATATCCTTGGCATGAATAATTCCAATTCATTCCTTGCATTCTTGACAAATCAACACTAAAAACAACAAAAAGAACAAGAAAAGATATGATAATCTATACTATTAGCTAATCTAAACTATCATCAAGTGAAAATCCTTCTGGAATTTTTCAAAATACGACAAGTAAACTATCAAAGAGGAAAATCTTTTTGGATTTTGAAAATAAGGGACATAACTATACAAAAATTAAAAATCTTTTTCGATTTTCAAGTAGATGTAATAATTATACAATAAAATGGATTTCAAAATAGTATTCTAAACAAATTATATAATAGTGACAACCATTCCCCGGTAACGAAGGCAAAAACTTGTTCGCATCTAAAGAGACACAAACATTTAGCTATATATAGTATACCTAAATCAACTAACATAACTAGATAATAAGCCACAAGTATGCAATATTAAATAGTAGCTAGGGGAAGTAGGGATCGCTCCCATGAGGGTTCAACTATCAATTATTTGGTTGGATACTACTTGAAGGGTTGATTTATGAAAAGAATTTAACTAAACTAGATCTAAAATTAAGAAATGATTAAAAAGGGGTTAGAGTTTATGCTTTCCAATTTCTCAGATTTTAGTTAATTAGTTTAATGAAGGGTTTTATGTGTGGTTTTAGTTAATTAGTTTAATTAAGTGGTCTTATGTGCTAAATTAGAGGTTGATTCCCAATTGTAACATAATCTCGATTCCTCAACAATTAAGTCTATCAATTTAATTAACCTAAGTGTAGATCCCTCCTACTACTAAGCTAACCAAACTTGATTAACTACCATGACATTCTAACGACCAGCTAGGTGAATTAATCTGCCAAGAACCACTAATTCTAACCCTAGTTCAATATTAATCTAGGTATATAATAGAGGTTCAATTCCCATATCCCCTTCATTAACCCAAATTAACCAAGAAAGTAGCTAATTTTCCTAATTACCCTTGAGCCCATTATATTATCTAATTAGTACATTTTATCACCTAATCAACTCATTAACCTTTATCCATTAGAAATTGGCTTCTCACAACCCTAACCAATGTTAAACTAAAACATATTTAAAGACAAGAAAGCAATTAAAGGCATGAGGAAGCAATTAAATGAATTAAACTTATACTCTAGAGAGCTAGTACAAGAAATTAAAGATATTAAAAGCTAACTAGATGAAAACAATAAATGAAATTTGAAAACATAAATGAACTGAAATAAATGCATAAGAAGTACATTAAACATAAAGTATAATTCTTACAATTATTGGAACAAAGTTACACAAATAGAGGAAACTAGTCTAGGATTGAAAATGGAAGAACTGAAATTCCAAAGAAAAAAGGAATTCATGAAAAACAAGTGATGGCTTCCCCATTTCAGCCCCAATAGTGTATATCTATAGTAGGTTTAGGGGTTGGGGGTTTTGGACGAAATTGACCTTGAAAAAGGGTCGAAAAGATGCAAAAACGTGCCTCCCTGGACAACCTCACCAAGATTGCCGGTGGCGAGCTACCTGGCATCTTCGGCTATCAGCTGCTTTGTCACCCGATCTATCTGCACCACGTTTGGTTTTGCCCTGTGTCTTCCAAAACCCTAAACCAATATAGAAACACATTAGTGGAAATTGAAATGAAGTATTAAAACATATAAATAAATTAAAATGAGTTCAAGCATTGAAAAAATCAATTAAGAACAAACTCACACAAAACTCTAATTCCGAAAGGAATTAGGCTAAAACCCTAAATATAAACGTAAACACAAATACACACACACACATATATATATAAGTAGAATCTAAATAACACTAATTAAATACTACAACGCACATCAAACACATAAAACAAAAAATGCACGAGAACACACAAATAATTACTAAAATTGTTTGAAATTGCATAACAAATGTTCAAATTTGGCCATGACAAACTCCAGTTTCCTGGAGCTATCACTTAGGAAAGAAATTGACTGGGAAGATTTTTTTCCCATTTAGATTGAATGAGGTAGCCAAAAACTAACAAGGATATTTATCCCTATACTTGTAATTTTTTTTTTTTTGTATATAAATATAATAATATTTTTTTGTATATAAATATAATAATATCATTTTGGAAAAACAAAAAGACAAAAAGAAGAAAAGAGATAACAAACACAAGAGAATGGATTCCAAAAACTAACAAGGGACTAAGGAGACATAGAAAAGATTCTGTGAATTCTAATTCTAGGAAAAAATATAAAGAATTGTATAAAAACTTCCACCAAGGAAACCTAGGGAAGGGAAAATCTTGCATTAACAAGGGGAGAGCCCCAGAAGAAAACTCATGGGAGTTTGAAGATTTAAAGAGGTGCTTGGTTGGAGGTATAGGGATGAGGAATCAGATTAATTCTTATACTTCTTGCTTGGTTAATAGGTATGAATATTAAAATTTTGGAACGAAACTCAAAAATTTAGCAACTTTTCATACCTATATTTGTTTTTTGGATAATAGGTATGGGTGTCAAAATTTTAGAATCATTACCAAAAATTTATCAACTCTCAATATCCAAATGAATGGATGGTTTTGACAATTCCTACTCTTGATTCCACAATTCACAAAAAAAAAATTGTAAAAATAAAATCTTTCCTCTTTCCCTTGTCCCTATCATAGCCTATCACCCTTTCCCATCACTATAACCATCTTCCCATCCCACTTCTCATCCTCCACCATGGTTATGAAAACACTTTCCACCTTTTTCCCTCTTGCCTCATCTTTCACTATTACTCTCTCTTCTATTGCTACCAACCCCTTCTCCCTTCACTATTACCACCCCATCACCTCCTCCATTCCCATTGACTTATCATTCTCATCCACTGTTGTCTTTTTTTTTTTTTTTCTTTTGGAAAATTTCTATACCTTCTCCAGTATTGTTTTTTGTTTGAAAATTTCTATGGATTGGTGATGCTAGTGTTGATGGTGGTAAATGATAATTGTTTGAAAATTGCTATGGGGTTTTATGGTGTTTACATACAAATAGTTTGATTTTATTCTTAATTTCTAATTTTGGGCTTGAATGTTATTACGTAAATTGGTGGTTAGTGGTGGCATGGTAGTCAGTGGTGTCAATTGTGGTGTAGTAGTGGTGTATAGTGGCGGTATGGTGGTGGTCAATGGTGTATAGTAGTCGTCTACAGTATCCGTGGTGGCGGCATTCCCACTTGTATACCAAGTAGTCATCATTACAATGATGCCCAAGACTTATAGCCATACCAACTAATCAAATATAGTTTCGATTACGATTCCAATTCTAAACACGAACCAAGTGCCCCCTAAATTGTTTAGTTTTAATGAATCCCAAATTTATTCCAAAATTTGAGAAAAATGACATAAAATTATTTTTATCTTTTTCCCTCATCCTCCACCTCTTTCTCCTCCACCCCTTCCCATAGCTCTCATCATTCCTCTTCCCCGTCTCCTGCTCCTCATCCACTTCCTCCATCTTCCCTTCCTCACAATCCTTATCCACTCCTCCCTCCTCCCTCTCATAGGCCCTCCTCATCCCTTCCCTAGAACCCTCATCCTCCCTCCCGCTACACTCTCCCATCCTTTTCGCTTGCTCCTCTAGACAATGAAAGAAGAAATTAAGGAAAAAATATTTAAAATAATAATAATACCTACACTTGAAAAATATTTGCCAAACACTAATTATTTTATAACACTAATTATTTTAATAATTTCATTATATAAAATTCATACTTATTTTTTATGTATACTTTCAATTTCAATTCTGACTCTAATTTTAATATGTAAACCAAGCACCACTAAATAATTACATTGTTTCGTAGTCCGGACAATAGTGAGACTTTGATCCAGAATATCGAAGGAAACGACATCCACTATTCAGCATTGGGCTTGGATAATGTGGGGGAACCCTGCCTTCAAGTAGTATCCAACCAAATAATTGATAGTTGAACCCTCATGCTGTCTGAAATTGAACACATTACATAAAAAATAAGTATGAATTTTATATAATGAAATTATTAAAATAATTAGTGTTATAAAACCATTCAGAAAACCACTCACTCTCACACCCCAAAAAATACGCATAGATACACACAGATAAGCACGAAGATGGGAAGTAGATTGGGAAGAAGAGTAGTACACTTTGCTAACCTACCCATTAAGCTCCTCATGCCCTCCTCTTTCTCCAATATTACTGAAATTGCTCTCAAGACTATCCCTTCTGCCTCCAAGGTATGTTATTTTCTCCTTCTTCTTAGTGGGACAATTTTTATTTATTTTTTATTTTTTGTGATTTGTACTAACGTTTAATTTTTTTAATTTTAATTTTATTTTTATTTTTTAATTTTTATCATATTTAGACTTTGGGGTTTTTTGATTTTTGTCTTAACATATGTAGATTGAGATAAAGAGGGTTTTGGAGTCCCTTTACGGTTTTGAGGTGGAGAAAGTTAGGACTTTAAATATGGATGGGAAGAAGAAGAAGAGAGGTTTAGATTGATTGCGAAACCCGATTACAAGAAGGCTTATGTAACCCTGAAAAACCCTTTATCAATTTCACCTGATGTATATCCCATTAGAATGATTGAGGAGGATAAGAAAAACATGTAGAAGCCTTGAAAAAATTGAGCATTTTGGAGGATGGTCAGCCCAAGACTCCACATTGGCTCGATGAGAAGAAAGATGTGTCTAATAGGTTCAGGCAAGAGAGGTTTGGCTCCAGACGTGGTAATGGGCACAGT
Organism: Cinchona pubescens; assembly: GCA_025175665.1. Classification (NCBI taxonomy): domain Eukaryota; kingdom Viridiplantae; phylum Streptophyta; class Magnoliopsida; order Gentianales; family Rubiaceae; genus Cinchona; species Cinchona pubescens. The sequence continues at coordinate 3,869,944 of JANKKI010000024.1, read as the reverse complement.
GATCATGGTGGCAATATTGCAGGTGGTGCGACTGCAAAGTTTCCGTGGAGCAGTATGAAGTCTTTTGCTAGTTAGAATTTGGAATATTTGCTTTTGAAATGAGAGAATGAGCATTTGTTGTTGAGGTATGGAGTAAACTTTGATGGGTAAGGCAATTGTTATAGAACTTGGAATATTTGCACTTGAAATGTGAGAATAACCATTACTGCTCAAGTATTAACAGTTAAGTCCTTCACTTGGTAGAATTCGGAACATTTTGCGTTAACGAGAATTTGGTGCTTAATTATACCTCTGAATGGTATAATAGTCCTCAGCTTTTTGAACTTACTGCTTCAACAATGTTAATGATAGTAAGTGATGTTGGATTGCAGATATAATTCCTTATGCAGCTGATATCCTTCTTGTCTCATGGTGTTGTTAATTTGTGAATTTTAATAACTTGTTTTGTTTGGTTTTGCAAATGTTTTCTAGTCCTTCTCTATTAGATTTGTGATTTTTTCTTTCATCCGCTAGTTATTTTGAAGTTTTAGAACTTGAGAATTGGTAGCGTGTGGATGTTGATTCTGTTTGCTGCTGTACTTTTGATTTTTGAATAAGCAATAACTAGCAATTGAGTTAGTAAAGCTTGCTTCTTTAAATATTTGTGCTGCTAGTTTTGACTTATTTTATGTTTCTTTAGTAAACATATGCTTCATCTGATAGTAGAGTATTATTTATTTCAATCGTCAGAAAGTGTGTGGCTGGAGATCCTTGGTGCATTTTCTTTTAAAATCATGTATAGTTTGTAGCTCAAAAGATGACTTGTCTAACATATAGCTTTAAATGTTTTCATGACTTACCAGAAGACAAGGATCGGAAGCTCATGTGTATGTAGATTGTAGATTTGGTTACTCTTCTCCAAGAGAAATGACTGAAAATATCTTACAAATTTGCACAAAAATAAAAGTCATGTACATCTACGAAAGAGAAAAGAAACAAAAAGTTAAGAGCTCTTAAACTGGCTCTGAATTAGCACATTCTTCTTTGGTGCTGTCTTTTGCAATGAGTTCAGAATGATTTGGAGTCTTAGGTCAAGGGAGCTTTAGGCTATTGACATTCTTCTGAGGAACTTGGTTTTATGGCCTCACTGTGATCTTGGTTGACCTTCATCAGTTTCTTCCTCATCTATAACTTTTGCTTGGGAAAGAGAAGACTTTTTTGTTTTCATCCCAATTCTGCCATTTTGGCCTTTACGATCTCCAATTTTGCTTTGAGAGTGTTGACTTCCTTCTTTGTACACAACCAGCTTCCTTCGTGATCTGGGTTATCATCGCATGCTATTTGATCCTTCCCTTGTATTGTATTCCTCATCTTTACATCTTCTGAGAACAAGACCTGCAATTATGTCAATTTGCAAGGTCAGAGATGTCATTCTACATAAACATCAGCTCCTAGAAGAAAATGAGCGTTTATTCACTTGCATCCAATTTATCTTCTGGAGCACGTCAAAATTTTTAAAAGTATTTGGCATTATCCTTGGCATTTTCTGTCATGCTCTAATACCTTTTATGGCTTTGTCACAGGACGTGTCCTAAGTATTGGTTCTAGTTTATGAGATGTTATGAGGTGGTAGGTTCTTTTTTAACAAGTGACAGATATCTAGTATGAGGCACCAAGATGTAAATCTTGGGTAATTCATTGTATATCGATGCCAAGAGTTAAAAAAATGGAAAGAAGAGAACAACAACATAATAGTTTGTGAGATGAGTCTCATGTATCAAATTCAAGAGACTGTTCTAAACATTATTCTTCAACTACTTATTTCTTTCCCTTTATGTTAAAAAACTCTGTGTTGATAAAATAACTGCTGCAATCTAGGAATTGAGGAGGATATGGTCTATCAATACAGGAGAAATTATCATAAAGGTTCCTGCAGCCGACCCTACTTAGTGGAAATAAGGCTTGGTTTGTTTGTTTGTTTGTTTGTATGTATGTTAAAAAACTCTGCTTTCTTTGTGTTGATAAAATAACATGCTTGAACAGTAAAATTTAGAAATTAGTATAGTGTTCAAGATTTACATATATCATATGAGTTTTATCTTGCCTGAATGAATCCTATTTTGTGTGTCAACAAAACTACCAAAAACCTTTCTCTTTTAGTGGCCGTGTGACTGATACTAGGTTGAGATTTATTAGGCATGGCAATTGAGATTATTTTTGAAATAGTTAATCGCATGCAAGGGATACTTGTTGCCTTCTTGTAAAGTGATGTGTTATTTGATACAAGAAGCTATGGTTCCTGGATTCATGTGCGTATTTGTTTTATGATCAAGAGCTGGGCTGGCTGGTCTTGTTCTAGTTCATATTTATTTGCAGCCTTGCTTGGAAAGCTAAGCCAGACTAATTTCTGATTTAAATCTTAAATGCACGACTATTTGATTAAGTCCTGTCATATGAAACTGAAATCTTCAGATATGTAAGAGTTGTGATACATATTAAGGTATTTGCCTGATCTTAAGAAATCAGGTACGTTTTACAGCATGAACAGTTTATTTTTTGGTCTTTGCCTAGAGGCTTGGTGCTGGCATAACAATGTCTTTCCGAGACCATTCTACTACAGTTACCTGGATTACCATTCGCAGGGGTAACCTGTCATTTTGTGCTGCATGTGTACATGCATCAAATGACAGCTTCTCACAGTTCATGATGCGATTTTGCATAGCCTTCTGCGGTCATGATCCGACAGTGAAGAATGAGTCTGTATGAAACCAGAATGTTAGGCTGTCTAATATTGTAATTGTTTATCAAAATATAATGAACTAAAAATCTCAAAAATAGAATGATAACCTTGAGGTAAGTATCAATGGCTCTATAGAGGCCATCATCACATGTTCGAGCATTTTCAGGCAAAGATTCAGCTAAAACTTGAAATTTAGTAATGGAGAGATTGGGGTCTCTTGCTATTTCTGCTAGATAGTTATCCAGGAGTTTACTAACAGTCAATGTCCCTGGATTTTGTTGTTGTTGCTGCTGCTGTTGTTCATGCATCAAGAAGTATTCCAAAATTCTCTGGACGACGTCTATGTTGTGCAACATATGGTCATTGGTCACCCTGTGTATATAAACGAAGTTGGTGAACATGTGAGAGGAATTGATCACTTTACTTGGAAAGGAATCTTTTCTTTTCAAAAAGTTTTTGGACGCATTTTATTTAGAAATCTTAGACAATTAAATCTCAAAATTGAGGGAAAGAAGGTGGGTACTCACTTTACCATCTTCCCTTGATCTCCTGCAGTATAAGACAGTGTCAGAAGATCATTCACGTTCACTTTTTCCAAAACCATTCCAACTCTTTTCTCAAGCTCTGATATTAAAGCTGGGGATACTGAAAACACTAGGGCCATCTTCAATATCCACAAGAGGAACTTACAAGAAACAGCTTCTCTCTGAGGTGGCAGTATACTTACTAGACTCTCTATGATAATTCTATGCTCCTTATTTTGTCCAATGATCCCTTCCTGGCTCTTGCCAGTTGCTATACTCCATTGTGCCTCATTTTGCCTATATCCATGTGTCCTTATTGCTTCTTTACCTACATCTATGCTGGGCAACCATTTTTCTGCATATTGCATGATACACGAACCTATACTTTCTGGTTTTGTTCCTTTTGCCTTTATGGCTACTAAGATCCTTGTGAAGTGATCAATGCGAAGGGCTATAGTAGCTACGTCCTCAAACCACCAATCTTCTTCACTGATGTTCTCCTCTGTGGCTGAGTTTTCTCGAAAAACTTTCCAGGAAATTGAGTTGGAACATCTTCGAACAATTTGAAGGTTTTCAGCCCATGGAGATAGCTTTTCACATGATTTGAGGGCAACGATGGTAATCTCCATGATAAGAGAAAGGACCACAAAAGTAAAGAAAGCTTCAGTTTTGGAGATTAGGTTTCCATCTTCCAATGCTTCAGTCATTTCTAGAAATTCTGAAGCACATCTTAGAGCTGCTACATTATTTTGGTTTAAGCCTATTGGCAGGCCGTAACAGAATTTTAGAACAAGTCCAAACGTTTCTGATCCACCTGGAAAGTTTTCTAATTTGAGATCATAACCTAAATCTGGATTTGAGGGTTGAATTTCGAGTCCATTTAAGTAGCCGCAACTTACCACCAAAGGATACTGTTCCAGGAGGATAGATAAGATGAAATGGTGCTTCCTCATGAAAGTTCTACAGTTAAGTGAGATTGAGTATAATCTAAATATTAATCCATACATATCATCTGTGTATGGTGCAGCTCAACTGTCATTATGCGGAAGAATGTCGATCTATTATTTTTAGACTCGAATTTCATGTGTTCTTAAAATTTAGTATTGTTTATAGTCTTTCTACTGAGGTGATTTACTTGTATGTTCGTTATATTCCTACATCATGGTTTAGCTGCTAATACATGCAACAGCTTTCCTTTTGTTTGTTTGTTTGTTTTTGTTTTTGTTTTGGGTATTACAACTTTCATTCCCTAGCAGTCTCTCTTGGCATGTATTGACTACCATGGAAGTAGTTTTTCCGTCTGTCAGATTCTTCCTTTGCCATTTTTCTTCTCCCCCTTGTGAATTTTATGTCTTTATAGCGGGAATGCTTAATTTTGTCAAATGTTAAAAAAATTAGAGAAGTAAAAGGAGAACATTGAGCAAGAAGGATATGTGCGATATGTTTCTGCATGGTGAAATACAATAAGGACATTATAAAATGCTGTAGCATTTCTCGTATAATTCAGTTTCTTTTTGAATTCTAGAAAACATGGCACATGAATATGTCCATGAAAATATACTGCATAACCTGAAAAGTGAAGTTGTAGTGTAAAACCCTTTGGCTCAATTAGAGAAACTTCGTTAGTGCAAGGGTGACCCTATTTTGTGTACAAGAAGGTTATTGCCTCACCTTCTTTGAAGAGGCACTACTAGTGGATGTACTCCAGGCTTGAGAAGTTTGGAAGTTTGATTTGATATTCTTTATCTCAATCTTTTATTTCTTCTTTAAGCTTTGATTGTTAAATGTTTATCTTTGATGATTTGTGCTTAAGTATTCATTTGTTGTACAAAATTTGCATTTTTATTCAACACTTCAAAAGGTTTATTTTTTGAGACACCCTAATTCACCCCCTCTTAGGTTGCTTTTAGGCCAACCGTTTTCCAGAATATTACGAAATTGCCCTCACAATTTATCCCTCAGCTAGTCGAAAGTGAAGGTTGATTGTGATCTAGGATTTTGAGATCACGATCTCTACTCTAATACAATTAAGACATTTTCCCGAGTCGATATCGCGATCTTGACTCTAATATATTTAGAACATTCTCCCAAATCAGGATCGTGATCTAGAGGAATCTAGATCGTGATCTAGACTCTCTTCCCAGCATTCTTTCATTTTTTTCATTATTGCACTTTGGTCCCTTGAGCTTTGTTCATTATAGCTTCCAATCTCTAATTTTGACCTACATAATATTAATACCATTAAGCAATTAATTAAGTTAGAAATTTAATTAAAACTTATCATATTTTACAAGAACGAAAATACAAACACATATGAAAGAAATTAATTAAAATCTTCAATTATACCCAAAATTTGGGATTTAAACTATCAAAATACTATAATTTAGTGAAAAAGAACTCTAGTTTACTAGAGTTATCACACCCCCAAACTTAGCATTTTGCTAGTCCCGAGCAAAACAAAAAGAATGAAAAGAAGCCTACTGACACTGCATAAATACATAAACACGACCAAAATTAACAAGATACTTGATGAATCATGGATGTACTTACTACAATTAAGTAATCTCTCAAGAAACTTTCAATACTATATGATAGGTGAAGTACTCAAGTGAGTCAATCCAAGTTGCAAATTTTTTTTACAAAGAAGCACACGTTCATTCACTACACAAAATTTCACATCACCAAGAATTACTATTTTAAAAAAGAGTTACCAAAAGTTTTAGTTCTATTCATTTAAAATATCATTGCTTCTCAAATCATAAATATTATGAAGTTTGTCAATTATCCCTACTAGGCATCATGAAAATAGAAGTTCATTTAGGAATCAATTTAAATGCAAATGTAACATATTTCGGGAATAGACCATTAACAAGGAATAAATAATATGAGATCAATGATAAGTATTTCAAACATTTACTTCTTAACTTATTTGTATACTAAAACTCAATTCCTAATGGCTTAATTCGGAGAAGCAACATGGGTATATGTCGGAATTTATACATCTCCTGTATTCGCCTTATTACTACTCTAATGGCTTATTTCGGAGAAACAACATAGGTACATATCAGAATCCCGTACTCACCTTATTCCTAAATTTTTTTTTTTATTAAAAACGGTCCTAAACCAAGAAAAAAGAGTGAAATGTACTGAAAATTAATCTCGAATATCAATTATTCACAAATTAGAAGAACATTCTATATGAAAACACATAAAATGTCCCAAAATTTCTTCTATTTCATTTACTCATTCTTTTCAAAAGATAAATCGTCTAACAAAATATTATGAGTGATTTGATCAGAAACAATAGTTCTAGTGAATTTTCCTAAACTTTCAGCACTTCTTTTTGAAAAATAGTAACTCTAGCACTTTTTGAAATGTTTAAGACCCAAAACAAAAACGAAAACAAACAAAGGACCATGAAATGACCTAATCAAATACTTCAATCATTTGGTATTGTACATCATAATACATCATCATTGAGTACTCAATTGATCAATTGTCCATCTAGATGTGTATCAATCATCAAGTGACATCAACTTACATAAAACAACCGATACCAAAATAAAAAATAAAGACCCCCAAATTTGTCATTTTATTCATTTGTTGATGAACAAATCATCCTACCTCCCACCCAAAATCCAACACAAAGACAAATCCAACAATAATAAGAGCTACTCAATTACGACACAATTTAAAGCTAAACATTAAAATTGAGTAAAAGAGCTAAGAGTGTTAAACCATGCCATGCATTTTATCAATTAAGTCCAATAAAAATCAACATGTAATTCAGTTCATCAACAAATGAAAAAATGGCATCAGTTTAGGGCCCTTAGCCATTCTACTCTTATGAGGCAATGGCATGACGAAAACTACACCAAGTAATTCCCAAAAAGATTTAATCCATGAAGCATCACAATTGATATCTACTTGGCGTCAGTTTAACGCTATTAGCCTATCTACTAAAAAGGAAAATTAATGTACTCCAAATTAAAGGACTAAAAATAAAAATAAAAATAGTCAAATATGTCAAGGTGCTAAGTAATGAAAATAGATAAAATTGTTTATCTTCCACAAATGGCTTCAATTGCTAGGGTTGGAAGTCATTAACGCACAATGCAGTTAGTGGCATCAATCTTCTCATTCCATATCCTCATAAGATTCCTCGGCATTAATGAGGTTGGGCTTCTTCATGGTCATCATCTTGATCCCTTCCAGTCACACTTGCTTGGCTGGATCCTTCTTGACGTGCTAAAAATGCAGGTGGTGTGTAGTGTTGTCTACGAGGTGGACCAAAATTCCATGCCGGAGGTGGTGGTGGCTAAACCCATGTTCCTAATGAAGTGGTCTTGAGAGCCAATTAGGGTCAAATTGTTATGCATCACCATCTGGCTGTATCCAATACCCTTGCAATTCATTTCTCTCATCTTCATTAACCGGAGCATTTAAAACATAACTTGGGGGCATCGAAATCAAAGAAGTATTCTGAGGCGATAGTGGCGGCGGTGGCGGTGGCTAGGTAGGGCATTCTTCTTGTTGGTGGTGCTTTTCGTACTCTTTCACCATTCGGTAATAAGCCTTTGAAGACACCTTTGGCAAGTTGGTCGATTGGCTCTTGCAGAGACAATCTAGATGTTGTATAAGAGACAGCACAAACACCGGAATGCGAAACATCTAGATGTGCATAAAAGACAGGGGAGGTCCGGGCACTGTGAATATTGGTAGCCTTGACACAGCTAATTTCTTGGTACCCTGTCATAATAGCATACACTAGGAGTACTTTATCCCTCTGAATATAACTCAAGGCATTGGAACCCCAAATTCGACTGCTGATAAAGTAAAACCATAATTTGGCTACCAAAGAGAGTCCCTGACGTGCAAATTTCAACTCAATATTCAAAGAAGCACTCCTAACCTAATCAACTTGCCTATCGCAAATGACATCTTTAATTGCATTCATATCTTTCTCCTTGTCATTTAAGAATGCCAAATATTGACTAGATGATACGGGGGTATGTTAAAATAAGCATTAATCAAATCTGTCTTAGTACTAAAGTCCACTAACACCCCCCCCCCCGGGCGGGGTTCTTGCACCATACCATTCTCTAACTAACACAAATTGTAGTGAAACTCTTTCACTAACTGGGAAGCCTCGGAGTCAATTGGAGTGTTGAATCCCTCCCAATACCTCGATCTAATTTGCTCCTCAATTGCTTTTCTAGCTTCATCATAATCTCCACAATGCATTGAAAGGTCAAAATTCTGCTCTCTAATAACCTCATGTTTGTCAATGTTCTTATAAAACTGAAGAGCCCTATCACTAGAGAACTGTGGCTCTAAATGTCCACCACCCTCCAACTGTTGTTCTATGCCTCCTTCCCCACTAGTACCTTCTCCGACTTTTCTCTTCTTAGAACCCATTCCTCTTTCCCTCATCCTTCCCTTCTATCGGCACTACTATAAACCGCTCTAGTCATTTTAACAATAAAATTCAGATCACAATTCAAACAATTGCCAACAATTCCAAGAATCACAGCCAACACAATCAATTCACCAAATTTATAAGATCCAACAAACTTTCAGAATTTCTCAACACAATTCAAACCAATCCAAATACCAAGCCAACAATTCAGATAACTAAACAATTTAACGTCAAAAATTTTCTAAAAAAAAATTGGCCATTAAAATTTTCACCACAAATTCATCAATAAAACCAAACTATTATCTTCAATCAATTGAAACTTGAAATCACAAATTCAAAGAAAGATATTACCTGATTTTGGATTGAGAATTTCCAAAAAGTCTTGTGATGTCCAAAATTCTCCAAGAAATCTCTCAAAAGTATTCTTGCTTTGATGCTCCTAAAAGGAATTAGATGGAGTTAGTGTTCATTATTTAGTTTGGAATGGTTTTTAAGTGAAGTTTATGGAAGGGGAGGGGGTTTTCGATTAAGAAAAAGAAAGATAGAAGAAAATTGTGAGAAAAGAAGAAAAGAAAGAAGAATTTAAACGGTTCTGGGGGTCGAGACTGCGATCTGGCTGATGTCGAGATCGCAATCTCGATTTTGATATTGCGATACCTCGAAGGAGTTGAGATCGCGATATTGATTTTGAGGTTGCGATCTCGACTCGGCAAAAAAAATGCCTTTTGCAGAAGTTTGGGTTCGATATCACGATCTCAATTTTGAGACCACGATATCGACCAAATTACAATTATGCCCTCTTGAAGTTTGAGGTTGAAATCGCAATCTGGAATTTGAGATCGTGATCTCAAGCTGAACTTTTGCAAATTTTATTTTTTTACACATAGCCAAAATTTGCCCACTTTTCATCACTTTTCTCCAATTCCATGCACAACCCACAAGCACAAAATTAACACATTAGTATGACAATTTTTTTTCATTCTTTAGCACCATTTATTCAACTAAAAATTAACTTAGATTTTTAACTAAAATTCTAACCTAATTCAAACTAAATTTACTCAAAATCAAACTAATGAAAAATTACAGCAAAAAGAACACAATAATAACTAAATTAAAGACTTGGGTTGCCTCCCAAGAAGTGCTCTTTTATGGTCACTAGCTTGAACTATGGCACGACTTCATTCTTGCACAAATTGGACGATCTCTCGTCTGTCTTCAATGATTTCTCCAAAGTAGGGTTTGAGCCGATGACCATTAACCTTGAAAGCTCCCTCATTCCCTTTTATTTCCACCGCTCCATGAGAAAAAGTTTGAACCACTTCAAAGGGTCCACTCCACCTTGACTTGAGTTTTTTCAGGAATAACTTGAGCCGTAAATAATAAAGTAGCACCAAATCACCAACTTTAAATTCCTTCCTTAGGATGAGCTTGTCATGCCATGCTTTAGTTTTCTCCTTATAGATCAAAGAATTTTCAAATGCTTCTCTCCGAAATTCATCCAACTCATTCAAATTAAGCGTTCTCTTTTTATATGCTTTCTTCAAATGAAAATTCAAGTTCTTTATTGCCCAATATGCTCTATGCTCAATTTTCACCGGCAATTGACATGCTTTTCCATACACAATGTTGAATATGCCTTGTATCTTTTGTTTTGTCCCACATTGGTTTTGGAATGAGTATTTCTCTTCCACCCAATGTCATAAATTAAGGGACTTAGTTAAGCTTTTAAGTGCACCAAGCCAATAGTACAAGTGGGCTTTCAGGGCCTTTATGGCCATTTAGCCTTTTATCTTATTTCGGCTCTCTTGTGCTTTTGTCTCTCCAAATTTGTAATTCTCTTAAATTAGTGGATTTTTCCCCTTCGCCCGTGGATATAGGTCGATTTGTACGAATAACGTAAATCTGTGTGTCTCTTTTGTTACAATATTTCTCTTTATTTATATTTGTTACTGTCTTCAAAGGCTTATTAAGTAATTTTCGCAAATATCCGGTGTTCCGATCCTAACAAATTGGTATTAGAGCCGGGGACCCGAGTTAAGCCGATTTGATAGTAACGAAATTTTGGATTGAGAAATTTTGAATTATGGGTTACTCGTTGGCAAGTAGTTTCTTCTTGGTGTTGACCGTTTTGTTACTCTCTTCTTTGTGTATTGGATGTTTGAGCTTCCGGGCTTAGTGGTCTGTTTGGTATTTGTGAAAAGTTTTGTTGGGCCTATTTTGTGGATGAAGAGTGGGCTTGCATTGAGTACAAATGTGGGAGTTTGTTGGAGAAGGTGGAGTTTTGTCAATCCATTTGTGAATCGAGAATCTGGGCTATTGAACTTTTGTGGAGAAGGTGGAGAATTTCGTTTTGTGAAAATTTGCCATTTTATGAGGATTTGTTAAGCAATACAAGTCAAGGTGGAGATTTGTTGAGTATGCCTTGTATCTTTTGTTTTGTCCCACATTGGTTTGGAAAGAGTATTTCTCTTCCACCCAATGTTATAAATTAAGGGCCTCAATTAAGGTTTTAAGAGCACCAAGCCAAAAACAAGTGGGCTTTCAGAGCTTTTATAGCCATCCAGCCTTTTATCTTATTTGGGCTCTGTTGTGCTTTTGTTATAATGGTGCCTATAGCCCATTTTGTGGAGGTCTCTCCAAATTTGTATTCCTCTTAAATTAGTGAATTTTCCCCTTGGTCGCCGAACCACGTAAAATCTGTGTGTCCCTTTTATTGTTTTATTTCTCTTTATTTATATTCGTTACTGTTTTCAAGAGCTTGTTAAGTAATTTCTGCAAATACCCGGGATTCCTTCCTAACACACAATACAGTATGGAGACATGCCTATGGGGTTTTAAATGCCATCCGATAGGCCCACAATGTGTCATCTAACTTAAGCGCCCAATCTTTCCTAGTAGTATTCACCGCTTGTCTAATATCCTCTTCAATTCTCGATTTGAAACCTCAACTTGACTCGATGTTTGAGCATGATAGGTTAAACCAACCTTGTGTTTCACACCATACTTTGTCATCAAAGCTTCAAAATGTGAATTTTTGAAGTTAGAGCCCCCATTAATAATGATAGCCCAAGGCACTCCAAACCGAGAGAAGATGTCCGTCCGAAGGAATTTGGTGACCACTTTGGCTTCATTGGTTGGGATGGCGATTTCTTCAACCCACTTTGACACATAGTCCACCGCACGGACCAAAATGTATTTGGAATATGAAACCGGGAAAGGTCCCATAAAATCAATTCCCCATGCATCAAATACATCCAACTCAATAATGCCATGAATGAGCATTTCATGTTTCCTCAAAATATTACCCACCCTTTGACATTCATCAACCATGCATCAAATACATCCAACTCAAGATCACGATTTGGGATTTTGAGATCGCGATCTCGACTCTAATATATTTAGAGCATTCTCCCGAATCGAGGTCGCGATCTGGACTCTCTTCCCAACATTCTTCCATTTCTTCCATTATTGCAGTTTGGTCCCTTAAGTTTTGTTCATTCCAGCTTCCATGATCACCTTAGAGGAAATAACTCTAGTTTACTAGAGTTATCACTTACTCTTCGTACATTTCTCCACTAATATAGACAACTTAATCGTTAAATTAGGTAGGACTTTTAGCTTGTAACGTAAAGTTAGGATCTTGGCTAACAAAGAAAGGGAAAGAATAAGTCCTGCCTAAAGAAAAAGAGCTTTCAATTAATGTGCGCCTCATTAACAAAAACTTCTTGTTCAAAAAGCTGTCTCTTATACACATCTAGATGTGTATAAGAGACAGGTTTATAAGGCTTGAGGCAAATCTAAATTTTATACACATAGTCATTGGTCAAATACTCGTTTTGGGTTTAAACCAAAGGGAAAGCAAAAGAAAAAAATTTTATTGTGACCATTGCAAATGAAAAGGAGGATGCTAGGCACTACCCGCAAAAATATCTACGCAGGTACCAATGATAGGCATTACTTGCTAACACTCCAATGCAAGTGCCAGTAATGAGCACCATCTGCAATGGTCAACAAAATTTTTTTCTTTTGCTTCCCCTACACCTTAAATTGTATACCATTCATTCTAACACTGTCACACAACTACCTTCTATCCTTATATCCCCTTAACAATTAATGTGGTATCGAAGCTCTTAAAAGGACATTTAGAATATCTCTCGAAGGTAGATAAAAAATGAGTTAGTAAAAAAACGAATGGTGCTTCTTTCCATTCAAAACAAATTGTGGCACATCTAGGCTTCTAGGGATAAATTTTATAGTAGGGTTGGCTTGAAAGGCTCAAACGTCCAAAGAAATGCCAACCGTCATCTTTAAATCAAGTCAAATTATATAAGATTTTGCCTTGAAAATGTAATAAAACAAGTGTTTGGAGTGCAATATAAGTGAATCTACACAATTATCTGTTAGTGCCAAAAAGCTACAATATTTTAGGGCTATTAGTGCTAAAAAATTAGAATCATACTAGGAAAATATTAACACCGACGACCCTACCCATGACAACTTAGATAAAAAATTATCGAGTAGAAAATCAAAGAAACTTGTTGGGCAAGCAATTTGTGATAATTTGACTAAAATTTTTAAAGATTCGAAATAGCACTCAAATCAAAAGTTAAGCTACAAATATGAAGCAAAAATTGAACAAAATAAACAGACAAACTTCCAAACAAATAGAAATTAAGAAAACTCTCCACCCCACATTTAGAGTAGAGCATTGTCTCCAATGCAAAAATAAAGAATAAAAACAAAAAAAGGGAAGCTTCTCTGTCAATCAATAACATATGGTGCTATTTATGTTGAACTAAATACCCTTGAGCCAATGTGGAAAACATCAACCACTAAAACCAAGAACAAAACATAAAAACCCTTAAGACATTAAGAAACAATAAAACCAAAAACTAAACAAAAAGATAAGAAATAAAATAAAGATAGAATATGGATTGCCTCCTATGTTGCACATAATCTTAGACTAGTCTATTACTACACATCTAGATTAAACATGTATAAGGTGGTTGGTCACCGTAGAGTTCTTTAAGCCTCCATGGGAAAAGTTTAAAATAATCCCCCTCTTCTTAACTATCACTTCTTGATTCCTAGCTTTTCCTTGAAGAAATCCATGTTTCCTTGTAGTCACCATAGCCAATGTCCTTAGTAGCATGTCTAATTTTTTTTCAAATCATTTCCTCTTCTTTTTGTGCTCTTCAGACTATTGGATGTCACAAACTTTTCAATGTTTTGTACAACTTTCTCGATCCTTTCTCAACTCACACATATCATTGGGTGATTTAAATTCTTCATTTGACCTGCCAATAGAAGGATCAAGTGAATGGTTAGCATATTTTTCTTCAAAAATCAAAAAATTATCATCATAATAAAAAAAACATCAATTTCAACCGATTCATTTAAATTTGTAAAACTTTATTAACATATATCAGTACGTGCAATTGATAAAAATGGCCTCCTAAGAATCAACGGTATTTCATTGTCCTTGCTGATGTCTGACACCAAGAAATCAACGTGAAACACCAACTTCTCTATTTGTACAAGCACGTCTTCCAACAAGCCATATCTTATTAGACGTGGTTTCCTTTCAGTCAAGTCCGTTAATTGGAGTGTAACGTTAGTCGGTTTGGCGTTGGTGGTTCCTAACTTATTATAAATGAATTTTGGTATTATGTTGATACTAGCCCCTAAATCACAAAGTGAATGATTAGCAATATTCCTCCAATATTCTTAGGTATTGAGAAGTTACCAGGATCTTTGAGTTTAAGGGGTAATTTCCATTGAAAAATTGCATTACACTTGGCATCGAGATACACAATCATCCTATTTCCGCTTCCTTACTAATAAATTCTTCATAAACCGCACGTAGTTAGGCATTTTGGTGAGCACATCGACCAAAGGATTGTTGACATCAACCTTGTTGAACATGTTCATGAATTGTTGAAATTGCTTGTGTTTTCCTCCTTTCTAGATTTATGAAGCCTTTGAGGGAGTGGAATCTTTAATGAAGGATGCAAATTCAAAGGCTCCACTACATGTTTCTTCTTCAGCTCCTCGTTTTCATCCACTTTTGTGTCATCATTGTCATCATCATAACCAACTTCATTTTTTCCTCAATCACCTTGGAGTTTTTCTTCTCTTCTTCTTTACCATCATGTTTTTTTTCATTCGGCACAACCAATTCTTTTCCACTTCTTAAGGAGACAGCATCACATGTGCTCTTTCAGATCCAGGGATCAGATCACTCAAGAATGCTTCAACCAGTCTCGCATTGTTTTATCAAGCCATTTGTCCCAATTGTAGCTCAAGGTTCCTCATGGTAGCTCGCAAATTTTCATACTTCCTTTGTAGTATCTCAAAATCCCTTCTCAGATTATAATCATTGGGTATATCATGATTCACATTTATAGGATAATTTGGATTTTGAAATGGTGGTCTTGGTGGTGGAGGTCGGTATGAGATATTTTGTTGAGGTGGAAAGTTTTGGGCATACCTTTGATGAGGTGGTTGATATGGTTTACATAATGAGGTTTAGATTGGAAAAATTTTGATGTGGTTGGTTGGGCTGAAATGAAGGATTGTGGATACCAAAAAATTGTTTTGGTTGGTCAAAGAAAAGTTTGAATGATTTCACCAAGAAGGGTTGTATGTGTTTCCATAATTGATTGTTGCTTTTTTTAGGTGGGATTTTGATTGGAAATAAATTGAATTTGTTCACCTTGGATCAATCTTGCAGTAATATACGATGCATGCAAGTGGACAGGCTAATTCCTTTTATATCTGCAATGGTCCATCCAATCATCATCTTGTGATCTCTCAAATCATTTAACAATCTTTCTTCTTGTTCACTAGTTAAATTATTGGAAATTATCACCGAATAAGATTTTTCATCACCTAAAACTAAATATTTGAGATGACTTGAAAGAGGTTTTAGTTTTGCCTCAACCCTCTGCACAATAGAAGGTAAGGATTTATCCTTAGAAATCGGCAATGTAGCATTAGATATCTTACCAATTTGCAGCTCCTCAACATCATTTTCCAGTTGCTCATCTGATTCATTTTCAATTTCTTCTTGAAAAACCTCCTGTACTAACGAATCAGTTGTGTTTACAAGCAACTACATCAATATAATTAGATGGAATTATCCTCAGTAGGATACTTCATGGCTTTGTAAATATTATGTTGAAAATTTTTTCCATTAAATTCCATCATCAAATTTCCAGTATCTACATCTATTTTAGTCTTACATGTTTCAAAAATTGTCTAACTAATAGAATAGGAGCAGACTAATTATTGTTTTACATATCAAGAACATAAAATTTTGTAGGGAAAACTAATTCATTGACTTGGATTGAAACATCTTCAGCACCTTTCTTTTTCTTTGCTTCTTTTTATGTGTACACAGTTCCTTAAAAAATTTAGCATATCAAGGTATTTGTTTAATAGCATCTAAGAATGGAATGTTTACCTTGCAGTTGTGAAAAGTTTCATATAAGTCTCTGTTGGGGTCCCCTATCGTAAATTCCTTGAATGCATCGAAGAATGGTGGCACAAGTTTATATTCTAGCCATGGAGTTGACTTACCTGTTTCTTTAGCCTTGCTGACTGGATCGATTTCATTTTCCATTTTTGTCTCCTTTTTATCAGTCTTCAAATGTTCAAGAACTAATTTGCTCGGCATTTAACCTTCTTGCCACTTCTCAGCACAATTGCGCTAGCATTTTCCTTGGGTTTGACAATTGATTGAGAGGGCAACTTGCCAGAGTTTGTGCTTCCAATCATCTAACTATAGTGGCCATTTGTCCCATATGGTCCTGTAATTACTGGATACTAGCCTTGGTGTCTTGTTGGAATTGCATTGTATTAGTAGTTAATCATCATTTAGTATTTCCTCTAAAGACTTACTAGATTGAGTAGTCGGATAAGCTTGTTGTCTTTGAGCAAATAGAGGCCTATGCTATTGGAAATTTTGTTGATTTTGTTGAGGCGTTGCTGTGCTAGATTCCCATATATCAGATTAGGATGATCTCTCTACCCAAGATTGTAGTGTTAGAATAGGGATCTGTTGGTCCCAAAGCAACCTAAGAGGGGGGGTGAATTAGGTTTCTTAAAAAATATACTTTCAAAAATATTTTATTTTGATTCCTTGATTAATTATATCAGTTTATATTTGGAAAATCTAAATATTTGATATTTCACTCACTTCTGCACACTTGGACGGCTAAGCTTTAGTATGCAAGATTTATTCATAGCCGTTAGGAAGTAGTGGCAACCAATTTACTCGCTCTCATAAACCTTAATATCAAAGCAGTTATTTATAAGAGCAGTAAATGGTGGTTGCAACTACTTCCTAACGGCTAAATAATAAATGCATAAAAAGTAGCCGTTGGGGTTTCGGACGTCCAAGACATATTGGATGCGTCCGACACAGCGTCCGATCTTCATGCAGTTGTTGAAGAGCTTCGTTTTAACGTCCGTGCATGCTTCCGTTCTCCTCTTTTGTAAAAAAACCCGGTCATGTTCGTCCGTAAAGAGAAGCAATAGGATCCTATTTCTTTCTCCTGTTCGCTCGGATGGTGCAATGCGTTCGAGAAGTTTTGACCAGACGGTTCAGTGCGTCCGAAAGCCCTGTCTCTAGCAAGAACAAATAACAGACCTGCAAAAACTTGTATACAGAGTTAAGTGTTTATGTCATCATCAAAATAAGGTTTGGAAAACATCAAACTCTCCCTTTTTTATGATGACAATCCTTCATGGAGAAAATGGATAAAATGGATACGACTAATCATTTTGCAATCAATTTGGAATATAGATGACTACTCCCCCTTTTGTCATTATCAAATAAAGCTCCCCCTGAGAACATGCAAGTATCGAGCAGAAATTCAAAAAAAAAAAAAACTTCATATCCCTAACTTAAAAATTTAACAGTACTTAAAATCGGAAGCCTTTTCGTTCAATATAAGATTTGTTAAAATAAGGAGAATATTGTTTGTTTCCGCTGAAAGGAACTTTGAGAAAATCAAAAATTTTGGTGAGGAATTTTCTAAAGGGAATGTTTTTTCGGGTATCAGTAAGAAAGAGTTCCCATAGAGAACAAAAGAGATACCCAAATTCAAGAGGAATGCCCTTGAAAACACAAAAAAACAAGTAAAGCTGCATTTTACCGGGTTCAGTGCGATGCCAGTCAGTTGGCAATAACAAATTTGTGACAAGAGTATATAGAATATTCAGTTCAGGAGTGAGTAATGTGGTTTTGGCTTCCGAGGCCTGTTTAAAATTAATGTTAAAAATGGCCCTAACTTCATCGATGTCAAATCGAGTATCAACAGCAGGCCATTTATCTAAAGAAAAGAAATAGGAAAAATTATTTGGGTTTGAGACTTCACATTCAAAAATAGTGTTAATGATGTTGGATGAAATCTCAAGATTGGTGCTGTTAACACGAGAAGTTAATGCGCGAACAGTGGGGCCTTTCCGAAGATTGGTAGTGAATTGAAGCCCCATGTCATGATATACAGGTAAGTCAATATGCCACAGACCAAATGTAGAGGACTTTGGATAGCACAGACCAAAATTCATTGTACCCTTTAGATATCTAAAAATTCTTTTAACACTATCAAATGTGATTCTTTAGGGCAAGATTGAAGTCTAGCACATAAACAAACAAGAAACATGATATCCGGTCTCATTAAGTATTTTAATCCTAAATGCATACCTCTATAGTGTTTTTCATTAACACTATTACCTTCTTCGTCTTTATCATGTTTGGTTGAAGTGCACATTGACGTACCAACTTGTTTGCAATCTTCCATTCCAAATCATTTGAGTAGCTCCTTTGTGTACTTGATTTGCGTAATAAACGTTCCTTCCTTAATTTGATGAACTTGAAGTCCAAGGAAAAATTGCAGTTTGCCCATCATACTCATCTCAAACTCCTTTTGCATTAAATGTGAAAAGTCCTTGCACAAATTTTCATTAGTTGCTCCGAAAATAATATCATCAACATAAATTTGA
The DNA here is from genome assembly GCA_025175665.1 of Cinchona pubescens. Taxonomy (NCBI): domain Eukaryota; kingdom Viridiplantae; phylum Streptophyta; class Magnoliopsida; order Gentianales; family Rubiaceae; genus Cinchona; species Cinchona pubescens. The sequence goes on along the minus strand of JANKKI010000024.1, from coordinate 3,851,271 downwards.
ACAATTAACAAACCATTTAAATCTATTTTTGTAAAAAGTGTGGTGTCAACTACACCTCTTTTGAATCCATTTTCTATCAAGAAACCACTTCATCTTTCATACCAAGTTCTTGGAGCTTGTTTCAAACTATATAAAGCTTTGGAGAGTTTGAAAACATAATTTGGAAGATTTTTATTTTCAAAGCCGGGAGGTTGTTCAACACGAAAACTTCTTGATCAATAAAACCATTTAAAAATGCACTTTTGACATCCATTTGAAGTAATTTGAAATTATTGAAACATGCAAATGCGAGAAACATGCGAATGGGTTCTAAACTAAATGGAGCAAAGGTTTCATCAAAGTCAATACCTTCTTCTTGAGCATAACCTTTAGCAACAAGTCTAGCTTTGTTCCTTATGATTTCACCTTGGTCATTTAATTTGTTTCTAAAGACCCATTTAGTTCCAATAACGGGATAAGAAGATGGTCTTTCAACCAAGGTCCATACATTATTTTTCTCAAATTGACTAAGTTCATCTTGCATAGCATTAACCCAAAATTCATCACTCAAAGCAGCATCTACATGTTTAGGTTCAATGTGAGAAAATAATGCACAATTACTATTCAAAGGTTTATGAGAGCGAGTAGTTACCCCATCGGATAGATCACCTATGATTAAATCTTGAGGGTGACTAGAGATGAATCTCCAAGCTCTCGAAGAGATTATTTGGAGTATCCTCATTCTTTTCATCATCTATTTGATGGTTGTTGACGTCTTTGCTTGATGTGATCTCTTCATGATCTTCATGAATAACAAGCTTTTCGTGTTCCTTTAGAATACCTACATCATCATCTTCACATTTGATGCATTGAAATAAAAGGCCCCACTGTTCATCAAATGTAACATGCACAACTTCTTCAATCAAGAGTGTTCTTCTATTGTAAACTCGGTATGCTTTCTTGTCACTAGAATATCCTAGAAAAATTCCTTCATCCGATTTTTGTCAAATTTTCCAAGGTTTTCTTTGATTTCTAAAATAAAACATTTGCAACCAAAAACTTTAAAATAGCTCACAACGGGTTTTTTTACAAAAGAGGAGTTCATAAGGTGTTTTGTTTAAAAAGGATCTCAATAAAACTCGGTTCATGACATAACAAGCCGTGTTAACCGGTTTCTTGAAGAGTCCTATTTTAGAAATCAACACCATTTTGTTGAGGGACTCTAACAACCGAAAATTTATGAGAAATACCGTTGTGATCACAAAAGTCGGGAAAACCTCCAAATTTAAATT